>CM055117.1:272541116-273081116 GCA_029206835.1 Rana muscosa
GTGTTTCATTACACTTTAAGGAAAAACATCAGCAGGGTCCTTCTCTTATCCAATTTTGCGGCATAGACTGTGTGCATCCATCCTGGAGGGGCTCAAATCGTGTTAGAGACCTATCACAGAAAGAAACAAACTGGATATTTCTTTAAAAAAGTCTTTATCCCAGGGGCCTTAATATTGAACTGGATCTTAACTGCTTTATAAATAATTTTTAGAAATATATTCTGTGTTGATCCAATTTTCTATTATACGCAGTGATATATGACTGTATATCACTGGACCTAGGATCTTTATTTACCAACTAGTTCTCCAGGGTTATGGGATGTGTATGTACATTTAATCAGTGAATGTGTAGTACACATATTACCCATCACCAAGTTGAAATTTTCTTCATCTACTCAATTTTTTAATTATTTTATATTTTTTTAATTTTCTATGCTTTAGTTTTAGGGATTTTTTAGAGATATTTCTGTGATTTTCTATGTGACCCACCTTTACTAAAGTCTTCTTAAATGTGGTAGACTATTAGGAATGTGGCACCTACTTAGTATAAGACGCGCACATGTAGGATTATGTGTGTTAGAGCCAGGTCTGGGTATATATTACAATAAATTATGTATATTTCTCGCTTAATACCATTATCTCATAATGCCAAATGTTATATATTTTTTAATAATTTTTTTAATATTTATTTTAGCACTACATATCAATTCCAGAGCCACCGCGCACCATATGGTCAATAATTGCTATGAAGATGTATGTGTAGCGGGGTCTCCTTTAAGGCCCCTGGACTACGTTACCCAGAACCCCGTTCAACACCCAGGGTGCATTTAGCCACCGCAGAGACTCATGGGAGGGGCTATATAAGAAGAGAGCGAGGCTGAGCTCGGCCTCTTTGGACACCGCGCTGCAATCAACAGGTCTTTCTGTGCGGATCTGCTGCAGTGCAGGGCTGGAAGCCAGGGCCTTGCACAACTTCCAGAGAGCCTTCCACCACACTGCGCAGCTTGGGTGGCACCTGACTTTGTCGAGTTTGGACATCAGTTGGACCGGAGACCCGGTCGTTGCGGATACTGTGTGTGGAGACACAGTAGGTGGAAGCCCCGGACTGGGATCACGTCCGGAGTGGTGAGCGAGCACCTGCTCATTCATATAGACTATACTTTGATTCGGCCTAGAGACTGCCTTGGCCCTCCGGGTTCTATTTTACTGTCCCACAGGAGACTAGTGGCGGAACTGAGTTGAGTAGTCTCCTGTGAGGGGTTTATTCTTCTTCTCATTTTCCTACCCTTTGGATTACAAATTACCATTCCTGTTGTGCACCACCAGTCAAGTTGCATGCAAAGAAATTGTTCTTCTAGAGACTGAGTATAGATCTGGGTCAGGCCTGATCTGTAGTTAGAACTTTGGTTGCTGCGCCATAAGGGCGCATAGTTAGAGATAGTTGTACTTGGCGGGTAACCACCTGCGTTATATTTTCTGCTGCAGGGCTCTTTAGACATATATGTGTTATGTGTTAACCTTATGCCTTTTACCCAAAGTAAACAAACGTTATAATTTATCTGTTGCTATCAGTGTGTTGTCTTTATGCAAAGAGGTTACCCTTGCAATACAAATAGATTATGTGCATAAACTGTTAGCTTGTGATAAGAGAACCATCCCTAGACTAGCTGTGCCAGAATGGGTCAAATAGATTGCCGGTGCTGTACACAGGGCCCGAAACAAATCCAGCGGCTCTCTTAACTGGGGGTAGCGCTACATATGTAATGTTACATTCTGTATGACCCTGCTGGGCAGAGTATCACCACTGGCGAGTGTGTGGTGGTTGCGGGGACACTCAGGTAATACATTCGTAGCGATATCCGGCTTCCGCCCATGGTTGGAGGAACAGGTGACGCACTTCCACCCTTAATTGGGACAGGAAGGATGGGAGGAGACACAGTGAATTCCATGATTAAATCTTTACGATGAAACATGTCGGGGCTTGGCTGTGCAGCAACCGTCTGAAGGAACGTGTGACGTCACAAAGTCAAACTAGGCAGTGGAGGTCCAGGGAGAAGCGGCAAGGAGGCAGTGAGAGATCAGAAGTTTTACCGTGGGTCCGCCGCGACCAATACACTCGTTTTTGGTGCAGTTTTATGAGTTTGCTGTGATTTAATGCTCAAGTTTTCTGAGATTCATGTGAGTGCAATAGTTGAAGTGTTTACAAGTGTGTTATTAAAACTGATTATACGATATCACACCATTAGAGCTTTTTTTACATATTTGCATGTGGAGCAATCTGACAGTCATTTGGTTGGAATCTGGAAAACCAGCTACATCTATTTGTGAGATTTTGTTTACTTTTACACGCCAAACACGAGAGTGTGAGGCAACTTGCTGTGGTGAGTTTTGCATCTGATGGGAGAGGGATCATCGAACACTGGATGTGGTGGAAGATTAGAAGAGATCATATGCACTGGATTTAATGATACATTATGTGGACTTGATACGTTATTCTTAGCTTGTGCACATATTCACTTATGTCACAGGGTGCAATTTTTGGAAGACATTATCACCTATTGTCTGTTAGACACAGATATTGTGTAGTACTATCTTCTAGCGCTACTGTTTATTTATTTTTAGATTTAACACTTTTTCACATATACATATTGATTGTACAATGAATCAGGAAATAAAACTCAGCTTTACCTGCTTTGATATCTCAATAGCCAAGTCGATAGATAGCAATACCACAGCTGCCTCATCTGATTGGCTGCTGTCAGGACAAATTTTTGTGAGCTTTGCTTTCACCTGCAAAATTCACATTTGAACATTTAAGGTAAAACACACCTACGAGACCAGGGGCGGATCCAGGGGGGGGGGCAACAGGGCAATTGCCACCCCCGAGAAATTTGTTGCCGGCCGGATGGGTGAGAGAGCGGGCGGCTCCGCGCCGTGGGCGGGTGAGATAGAGCACGGCTCCGCGGACGGGTGAGATAGCGTGCGGCTCCATGGGCGGGTAAGATAGCAGGCGGGTGCGATAGCGGGCCGCTCCACTGGCGGGTGCGATAGCGTGGGGCTCCAAAGGCGGGTAAGATAGTGGGCGGCTCCGTGGGTGGTGCAGTTTGTGGGCGAGTGGCGCGGTTTGTGGGCAGACCGGGCTGCTCAGTGTGTTGGCAGGTGAGACAGAGAGCAGGCTCAGTGTGGCAGCTGGCCAATCAGCTAGCCGGGAGCAGGGGAGCAGAGAGATGAGATCATCTCTCACCGCCCGTGCCTGCCCTGCATTCCTGCAGTGACTTCCGCCCTCACTGTGCAGGCAGCAGAGAGATTACATTATCATCACTACACTCCTTATGGTGTGGAGGAGTGTAGTGATGTCTGTGCATGGTGAATGGTGGACACTGCAAAAGCTGTGGAGGCTGTGAATGTACATGGCAGTGGCCTGCATGGAAGCCTGCTAGCTGGGAAACCTACCTGCAACACCAAGTAAGGACTGTTTAATTGCGAAAGCAGTTATAAGCTCTACAAGTCGATGTTGAACATTCGCATGAGGCTGTATGAGCTGTCGGGCTACTAAACCATTGAAGTTCATCATCTGCTGAAATCCGGAGGTTCCACTGAGTATCATTTGAGGCTGTTTTAGGTCCTCTGTCATAGGGGACCATCGCTTTTTGGTAAGCAGGAATTCTTACTGGTGGTGGTGAAAGTCACGGATTATAAGAAGATTTCTGTCGTTGGCTTTTTTGGACACTTACTCACGGGTGTTTTGTTTATTATGGACTTTTAGACGTGAACCTTGAGAGTTTCATATAGCAGTTGTGGACTATCATCTTATTAACTGTTTAATCATGGTTCACTCACCTTATTATTATTTATAATTTACAGATTTTTCATGGTTCTTCATTGAGTATTTATATGATTTATCACTGTTGGTATTTGGATTTTTTTCAATTATTCAGTGGTGGGCTTATGTTCAGTCATAAGTTATTACTATATATATATTTTTTCTTAATCCACAAGATGTGGCAGGTGATGTGGCAAGTGCCAATCCGCAGGGTGTGGCAGGTGATGTGGCAAGTGACAATCCACAAGGTGTGGCAAGTGACAATCCGCAACGTGTGGCAGGTGATGTGGCAAGTGACAATTCGCAATGTGTGGCAGGTGACGTGGCAAGTGACAATTCGCAAGATATGGCAGGTGATGTGGCAAGTGACAATCCACAAGGTGTGGCAAGTGACAATCCGCAACGCGTGACAGGTGACGTGGCAAGTGACAATTCGCAACGTGTGGCAAGTGACACGCTCAGGGCTCCCACTGATTGCAGGCGATGGTGGCAAGTGACAAGTGACACACTCGGGGCTCCCACTGATTCTGCATTCTGTAAAAGATCAAAATATAGTTTAAAACATGTACAAATCATAAAAACAATGTACATAGGCACGTTTTCACATATAAAAAAAAGAAAAAATAGAGTCGCGCTAAACTTCATGAATAAATGGTTGACTAAATAATGAATGTGAACATGTGCATAGTAGGTGAATGAAAATTCTAAATATTGGATAATGAATAAACTCTAAACAATAGATAAAGTCCATAGTGGTCCAAACAATATGAGTGAATAAGGGACCACGGGGCTCTGGTAAGCAGATCTTTTTGGCATTTGGTGGTGGACATCACATATCTGGTTTTATTTCCTACTCTTGAAGAGTCTGGATTTCATTTAAGGATTTGTGCACGGGTGGATTCATATCAACTGAATTTGTTTCATATAATTTTGTGGACGGTTTAAAGATCATTCACTCATGGACCACTATAGACTTTATCTATGAACTATTTTTGTGATTCATTTTACAGATTGTTTTTTTTGTTTAGAGTTTATTACATTCATTATTTAGTCAACCATTTATTCATGAAGTTTAGCGCGACTCTATTTTTTCTTTTTTTCTGACCACTGTTTTGATGTTTCACAGAGAGTCGCAGCTTTGCACTAGCTTTTATTAGCACCTTTAGCAATTTTGTGGACACATGGAATTGTTTGTTTAATCTTAGCGCAGTTTCTTTTTCTTTTTTCCACATATACAGTACATATCCATTAATATTCATTGGACATAATGGTACTCCCAAGCGCTGGTTTTCAAAACCACACACACAACGCACAAATAACTATAAAACCCCCCGATAAAGCATGAAATATTGTAGTGATGGATAATAAATTTTTCTGATAATATGTGTTTGAAAATATTAAATAACAAAAAATGTTAATGTAAAATTTCTGCTGCACTTGTTAGCAAATTCCAGTTAGAGTTTTTATTGAATTGGTGGATGAAGCATTCAGGGGTGTTGTTATCACCAAGGACTTGTGGGAGTTTATCCGGATTAAACATCCCTGTATACCCACACTCAACTGCCAAAAGTGCATAAAAATCTAGCTGACCCCCCCTGGTAGACTGGGGATGGGTTGTCTATTAGGGGGGTCAGAGGGGATAAGTCAGGTAATAGATGCATACCTTAGGTCCCACGTTACCAGCATGGCATCATATTTGAAAGATACTATTCACTTCTTGAAAATTATTGAAAATCAAACGATTCCTAAACAGGCATATATAAACAGTGGATGTGGAATCACTGTATAACAGTATCCTGCACACTCAAGGGTTAGCTGCGATCAGATATGTATTACAATTGTAAGGAATACAGAAAGGCAGTTTAATAACTTAATTTTGCGAATGTTGGAATTTAATCTCCGTCATAATGTTTTTTTGTTCCATGGCTCCCACTACCTCCAGGTACATAGCGGTGGGGACATGTTGTGCCTCATTCTATGCCAAATTGTACCTGGGGGTGTGGGAGCAGGATTTCCTCCAAGATGAGAGCCTATTGATGTTTACTCGCCATATCTTAATATGGTAGAGATACATTGATGATATCTTTTTTATGTGGGAAGGATCAAAACAGCTTTTGAAACAATGTGTAGAAAGGCTGAACCAAAACGACTCTAACCTATTTTTTACATTGTCCTATGACTCAAGAAAGATTGATTTTTTAGTAGTTTCAAGGAATAAGATGGATGAATGGGTAGTAAACTGTACAGGAAGAAGACTGCCGGCAATACAATTTTGCATGCCAACAGCTTCCATCCTGTACCTTTAAAAAGATCAATTCCGTACAGTCAGTTTTTGAGGATCAGGAGAGACTGTACAAGAGAGGGATTTTCAGATGGAAGTTGATGAATTGACCAATAAATTGTTATGCCTCGTACACACGACCGGTTTTCCCGTTGGATAAAAAAAACTATGGTTTTTCCAACGGAATTCCTCTCAAGCCTACCTTGCATACACACGGTCACATAAAAGTCTGTGAACTTTTGACTGCCAAGAACGCGGTGACGTAAAAGACTATGATGAGCCGACAAAATGAAATTCTATGCTTCCGTGCATGCGTCAAATTGTTTCCGAGCATGCACAGTTTTCTTCCCGTCGGAAAAGCATACAGACAAACGGTTTTCCTGCTAGGATTTTTTCCTGTCGGGAAAAAAGAGATCCTGCTCTCTTTTTTTTCCGGCAGTTTTCCCGTCGGAAAAACTGCGATGGGGCATACACACGGTCATAATTCCCGGCCAAAAGCTGTCATCGCAGTTTTTCCGACGGGAAAACCGGCCGCGTGTACGGGGCATAACAGAGAGGATATACTAGAACATTCTTGAAGAAAGCTTTTAACCGTGTCAAAAACATCCATAGCCAGGATTTGGTGTTTAAACAAAAACTCAAAGATAATACAGAGAATATAACAAGGATAATCCTTAAAGTGGAGGTCTGCAAAAAATAAAATATTAAATGCCAGCAGCTACAGCAGCTGCTGACTTTTAATATTAGGACACTTACCTGTCCTGGAGTCCAGCGACGTCCGCAGCAGAGGACAAGCAATTGCTCGTCACTCTGCTGCCCCCACCGCCATCCTCCGTGAGGGAACCAGGAAGTAAAGCCTTGCGGCTTCACTGCCCGGTTCCCTACGGCGCATGCGTGAGTCGCGCTGCGCCATTCTGACTGGTCCCTGTGTGTTCTGGGAGCCGAGTGTCTCCCAGAACACAACAGGTACTCTGCGGGAAGTGACGTGCTTCCCGCAGATTTCCCGCAGATTTCCCGCAGAGAGGACTCCCGGAAGTGGGTGAAAATACCTGTCTTAGACAGGTATCTTCACCCCCCTCCCCCCTGAAAGGTGTCAATTGTGACACCGGAGGGGGGGAGGGTTCCGATGAGTGGAAGTTCCACTTTAGGGTGGAGCTCCGCTTTAACCACTTGCTGACCGCTGCACGCCGATGTACGTCGGCAGAATGGCACGGCTGGGCATATTGGCGTACAGGTACGTCCCTTTAATATGCACAGCCGTGGGTCGCGCGCGCCGCCGGCGGTGTGCTCGCGACCCGGTCAGGGACTCCGTGACCGCGCCCGCAGGACCCGCGGACCTGATCGCCGCCGGTGTCCTGCGATCGGGTCACAGAGCTGAAGAACGGGGAGAGGTGAGTGTAAACAAACCTCTCCCCGTGCTTCCTAGTGAGCCTGACACTGATCGTCTGTTCCCTGTCATAGGGAACAACGATCAGTGACGTCACACGCCAAGCCACGCCCCCCTACAGTTAGAATCACAAATTAGGTCACACTTAACCGCTTAGCGCCCCCCTACAGGTTAACCCCTAAACTGCCATTGTCATTTTCACAGTAATCGCTGTAAAAATGACAATGGTCCCAAAATAGTGTCAAAAGTGTCCGCCATAATGTTGCAGTCACGATAAAATTCGCTGATCGCCGCCATTACTAGTAAGAAAGAAAATTATTAATAAAAATGCCATAAAACTATCCCCTATTTTGTAGACGCTATAACTTTTGCGCAAACCAATCAATAAATGCTTATTGTGATTTTTTTGCCAAAAATATGTAGAAGAATACGTATCGGCCTAAAGTGAGGAAAAAATATGTCTTTTTATATATTTTTTGGGGATATTTATTATAGAAAAAAAGAAAAACCGCAGAGGTGATCAAATACCACCAAAAGAAAGCTCTATTTGTGGGGAAAAAAAGGACGTAAATTTTGTTTGGGAGCCACGTCGCACGACCGCGCAAATGTCAGTTAAAGCGACGCAGTGCCGAATCGCAAAAAGGGGCCTGGTCCTTAAGCAACAAAATGGTCCTGGGCTTAAGTGGTTGAATATTCTAATAATCGCAAAAAGATACGTAAAATATTGGAAAAAAAATACTCACTGGGGACCCAATAGTGGGTGAATTAATTACCCAAGTTTCTGCGATTAGGTACAAGAAGGCAGGATCCATTAAAGGTGATTGAAAAATGAAAAAAAAAAAACAGCCTAATTAGCCACTAGGATTTATTTTACATAAAAGTCGACCGCCGGCTGAAAAAAACGATACCAAGATATTGCCTAAATATCATTCTGGTATAACCATTCAAAGTCCAGTATGTTGCTGGTCCTTGTGCATACATTGTAATTTTCTTTATTTTCATCCAGCATGTGAGCTGAACAAAAAAAGAGAACCTAACAGATTCCTCCATTCACATTGATCGATGTGGATGAAGAAATCTCTGCCAAGAAAAGTGAATAAAAATATATGCCGAAGCATAGGGGCGGTCCGCCCCCTATGTCTACCCCTGCCCTATGCTCTTTTTTTTAACTGTGGTGGTGAAATCACCTCCTACAGCAACTGGAGTCACGGATTTACGTATCGCGAGAGCAAACCCTGTTGCTGTCAAAATAAATAAATAAGTGCTGCAGCTTAATGGCCTACCTGCAAAGTAATGGTACAGTAGAATGACATACCTGCAAAGCATACACTGTAAAACACAGGAACAATAAAACATTACTGTTTTACTGTGTTTTATGCTATACCGTAAGAACAATCTATATATATATATATATTGTAACATTGGGGTGTTTTAGCTCAACTGGATAGATGCATTTTTATGCAGTGAGTCCATATCAGACAGGCATTCTAGTTAAGGGCCTGGTAGCCCACGTTTATTTAAACAGAAAAACAAAAGCAAACTGTCCCTTCAGGATTCCCACGCAGGGGTTTAACTTCATTTAGCAGTCCAAAAATAAGAAAACATACCAAGCCTCCTGGCTCTCTTGTTAGCAGTTCCTCTGCTTGCTTTAGGTACTGATACCTTTAAACCACCAGATCTTCCACACTCCTCCAAGACTTACAGTCCCCTCTGGTCCCCAAGACTCTCTTCCAGTTGTCTCAGCTATAGTCTCCCCGACTCTCTCAGCTGGCCCAACCCTCTCAGTCTACTGACCTGGAACCTCTCCCACATGGAGAAACGTCTTAAGGATGTTGCCTGAGTTCTTTTTTAGTAGCACACTTCCTTCCAGCAACTGCTGTATCACCAACTCCTTTCCCACACACTAAGCTATGTTCAGCTCTGCCTTATAACGAGTGTGTGCACCTGGCCACACACTCAACCTGCAGAGCTCCTACAAAACCCGGACACATGACTGAAGACTCCTTCCCTCCCAATGCACTTTGAAGTCTTCAAGTTTCCAGCCCCAATCCAGACTTACAAAATCCAGAGAAAACTTAAAGCATAGTTTTCTCTGCTCAGCAATCTTTTGCTGGAACTTCTCAAATAGCTTCTTTGAGAGTCCTGTGTCCATTTCAAACACATTTCTTCTAAGCCAGGGGCTCTCACCCTCACATATCCCCCCCCCTATGTTTCGATCCGGAGGGAGGAACACCAGCACACGTCATCAGGGTTGGGACACCTCTGTGCCGCCTGTCAGCCGCGTAGGCCCAACCCTTTTTTCGGGTGCGCTTCCAGCCAAGTCCTTCCTTAACTCTCCATAGGATCCTACTCGTTTTTATTCTACGCTTTCTCCCTCTTCTGGGGTTCCTGGGCTTATTTGCTTTTCTCTGGGGAACTCTGCCTTCCCTAATACCCTCACTTTCTTGATATAAGGGACCTGTTCCTAATACTTTGCCTGATGGGGAACCACCTTTTCCTTCGCCGATACCAGTTTTTCCCATCACAACAGTTTTTTTTGGTTTAACAACTTTTCTGAGGTTACCCATGGCAACTAAACCCTTGTTATCAGTAACAACCAGTGACATACCACAAATTCTGATGTTGCCACTTCCAATACCATCAGTGGTTCCCCTCACAGTGTCTCCGGGTACTTTAATTTGTACCTTTGTGCGAATGACATGAAAAATCTCTGCTACTGCCACGTCTATTTCGGGCCCTTCCTTCACGTGAGGTCTAGTGGGTGAGCCAGTGTCCGTGCCCTCTACTGACGACTGCTCACCCGCACTTTGGACCACACCAGCAGAACTTTTCCTAGTCACAGCATCAGGCGGAGAGACCTCTGATGTTTTCAAACGTTCTCCTGAGCGCCTTCCATCCAAACCGGTAACTGGAAGCACCCTCTCAGAGAACCTTGAGACCATTTGCCACCCTGCTAATAAATATGGTACCAACCAGTTCCTCTTGTGATTAACATCAAGCATAGCTTGTACTACTTGGCTCCACCTACTGGTACTATGCAGTACCACCTTGTCCGACCACGGTGGAGACACCCAGGTGTACAGCAAATGTGTTTTTTGGACTTCAAGAATTTTCAACAACACATTTGTCATCTTAATGCGATCCACATCTACATGCAAGACCTTTCTAGGGACTTTTCCATTATCAATGACGTGGAGGGGCTCATCCACTGAAGCTGGAAAGGTAGGGACATATACAGTGACCTCCACTTCACTTGCGGTATCGGTCTCCACAGCTTGGTGCTCAACTGGAGTGCTGTCAGATGTGCGTCTCACATTTACCCTCTCTGTCCCAGCATCAGCGAGCCGCTGCAGGTCATACGTCACATTGCCATTTTT
This sequence comes from Rana muscosa, assembly GCA_029206835.1. Lineage (NCBI taxonomy): Eukaryota > Metazoa > Chordata > Amphibia > Anura > Ranidae > Rana > Rana muscosa. The sequence goes on from CM055117.1 coordinate 272,551,985, forward strand.
GCACTCACTATTTTCCAGCGGTTGGGCTGCATATAACCCAACTGCCATGCATGCGCCCTTAACCGGTCCTTCTGATTGGAGGGGGCCAATCTCTGCCGGGGCCAACACGCCCTTGGCCACTGGCCACCCTGCAATCCCTCCATTGGGCATAGCAGGTGTCATGTCCACATCTGTGTTACGTAACCTAGCCTTATCCAGCATGGCTAGCAATTGTTTGGCCCAACTGTCCCAGTCAGTGGTACTTCCCTGACAGGTATCCTGAAGCAGTGCATCACCTGTTCCAAGAGGCACCAAAGGAACCTGGGACTCATTACCCAATACTGTACATTTGTCATCTCTATACGCATCACATTGTACAAGCACAGTTTCACTTATGTCACATTGGGACAATGCTTCGTCACAAAACGCAGGGTGCAATACACTATTTTGACCAGATTGTTCTGGTGGCGCTACCATCACATCCAGCTTTATACTACCAGCTTTACCAGGGTGAACAACTTGTTCACCAATCTGGTCACATACCAGGCGGGTGGTCTGCACCCACACATTCTCATTGTGTGGTGCAGTCACTCCTTGTTCCCCCAGAGTAGTGCCAGAGCGGTCCTGGACAACCTCCAGTTCCAACACAGGGAGATCCCTAGAGGTTTCCACAGACAACCCTGCAGCTCTGCCTCTGGTGGTCATGGAAGACATCCTACTTACAACCTTTTTAGTAAACTCATTACCAACATTATTCTCAAACATGACATTTCCAGAAATACATTTCTCAACCTTTAGAGGATCATCATGATACTTAGACATAGCTGTAGCTATTGTGGGTGGCCCTTTACCCACTTGAGCAGCTCCACAGCTGACCTGGGAAACCCTCTGCTCCAACACTGTGGGCTCCTGGGAGGTTTCCCTGGGCAACCCTGCAGCACCTGTCTCTGTCACTAGGGAATAGTGATGAGCCGAACACCCCCGGGTTCGGTTCGCACCAGAACCCGCGAACGGACCGAAAGTTCGAACGAACATTAGAACCCTATTAAATACAATGGATGCGAACGTTCGAATTCTAAAGTGCTAATTATAACAACTATTATGCATGTTATTGTCATAAATAGGGTTTGGGAACCCGGGTTCTGCACCAGGGGACATGTATCAATGCAAAAAGAAGTTTTAAAAACGGTCGTTTTTCGGGAGCAGTCATTTTAATGATGCATAAAGTGAAAAAAAAAAAAGTCAAATATTCCTTTAAATATCGTACCTGGGGGGTGTCTAAAGTATGCCTGTGAAGTGCCACGTGTTTCCCGTGTTTAGAACTGTCCCTGCACAAAATGACACTTCTAAAGGAAAAAAAAGCCATTTAAAACTGCTTGCGGCTTTAATGTAATGTCTGGTCCCGGTAATATGGATGAAATTCTTTAAGAAAAATGGCATAGCTACCCCATGACCCCCCCCCCTACCCCAGCCCATTACCAGCCCCTTTGGGTCTTGTATGGATATTAAGGGGAACCCCGCACATAAAATAAAAAAGGCCCTATATACTCTGAACAGCCGTATACAGGCGGTGCATACAAGACAGGGACTGTAGGTTTGTTCTTATGTAGAATGTGTTTGTAATTTTGAACAGGTACATTGTTGAAGTGTAGCTCCAGCCCAAAAATCTATTTTTAAACTTTTTGGGAAACATAGGTAAGGGTTATCACCCCTGTAACATTTGTTTTTCTGTCTGTGCCCCTGTTCAGAACATTTCACCTCACTTTCCGTCCCAATGACAACTGTTTTTGAAATGTGGTGTTTTTCTTGAAACAAGGATTGCTGATAAAGCATCAGTACAGATGAGACCCCTTTCTCCCATATTTATTCTTACAGGAGAGAATTTTCCTTTCTAGGGGTAGATTTCCTCTCACTTCCTGTTGTCTTCTTTCGTTTGCAAGTAGGAGTCGTTTGTAAGTTGGATGTTTGAAAGTAGGGACCTGCCGTATATACTCTGCAGAAATAGGCCCCTTAGTTGTTGGTGTTGGCACAACACTGTAAGCACTCAGTTACTCTTGGTTGGTGCTGGAACGCCCTGCTGTCAACTATTATATCAGGAATTTTAATTACATATAATTGTTGAACAGTGGTAGTAAAAATTGGGGCTTTGATGGTGGTGCTGGTGCCACAACACTGTAAGCCCTGACAGTTACTCTTGGTGGGTGCAGCAATGGGCCCTGCTGTGAATTATTAGATCAAGAATTGTAATTACATGCCCCTTTTGAACAGGGGCTGAAAAATTGGGCCTTTCGTGGTGGTGGTGGTGGTGGCGTTGCCACAAGACTGTAAGCCCTCAGAGTTACTCTTGGTGGGTGCAGCAATGGACCCTGCTGTGAATTATTAGATCAAGAATTGTAATTGCATGCCCCTGTTGAACAGGGGCTGAAAAATTGGGCCTTAGGCACTGGTGGCACAACACTACAACCCCTCACAGATACTGTACTTGGAGCACAGCAATGAGCCCTGTTGCAAAGTATTGCTTCAAAAATTGTAATGACACGCCCCTGTTAAACAGGGGCTGAAAAATTGGGCCTTAGGCACTGGTGCCACAACACTCCAACCCCTCACAGATACTGTACTTGGAGCACAGCAATGAGCCCTATGGCAAATTATTGCTTCAAAAATTGTAATGACACGCCCCTGTAAAACAGGGGCTGAAAAATTGGGCCTTAGCCACTGGTGGCGGCACCCATAAACAAAAATGATCTTCCAAGCTATCATCATCAATCGTATCATTGAGGACTCGGAGGAGGAGGATAGCCAGTCAACATAACAGCACAGGCACTCCGCATCAGCATCAGTCTTGAAGGGATGTGACATGTTAAAATCAATTAGTCTGTTATATCAGCATCAGGTGTGTGGTAGCTGGTGGTGATCCAAGACTGGTTCATCTTGATGAAAGTCAGTCGATCAACCGAGTCGGTGGACAGGCGCACCCTGTGATCCGTGACAAATCCTCCAGCAGCACTGAATGTGCGTTCCGAAAGAACGCTGGATGCAGGACAGGCCAGTAGCTCAATTGCATACTGTGCAAGCTCTGGCCAGTGATCCATCCTCAAGACCCAGTAAGCCAGAGGATTTTCGGTGGGAAAGGTGTCCAAGTCTGACCTTGCCCCTAGATATTCCTGCACCATGTTTATCAGACGCTGGCGATGGTTGCTGGAACCGATCATACTTTGGGGCTGCGGACTAAAGAATTGTCTGAACGCATCGGTCAGACGGCCACCTTCCCCACCGCTCCTTCTTTGACTGGCCGAAGCCTCAGCAACTCGTTGTCCAGGACCAGGAGTTTGTAACCTCCCAGTCTCTGGGAACGCGTTGCACAGACCTTTCTGCAAGGCCTCCCGGAGTTGTCTCATCCTCTGCTCCCTCTGCGACGGTAACATAAGGTCCGCAACCTTACCCTTGTACCGTGGATCAAGGAGAGTGGCCAGCCAGTAATGGTCCCTCTCCTTGATCCGAAGAATACGAGGATCCTTCCGCAGACTTTGCAGGATCAGGGAGGCCATGCAGCGTAGGTTTGCTGAGGCATTCGCTCCGGAGTCCTCTGGGTCACTAAGGACGACATGATCCGCAGCCACCTCCTCCCAGCCACGTACAAGTCCACTGGTTTCTTGGGACTGTAAATCATCCCTAAAAGACTGCTGCTGATGATGCTGAGTGCCAGCCTCCACCTCCATGCTGACACAATCCTCCTCCTCCTCCTCCTCTTCCTGTGCGATGGGTGGGACAGAAGGAACACTGTCTGGGTAAAGGGGGCCTTGAGAGGCAAGGAAGTCCTCCTCTTCCTGCCTCTGTTCTGCCTCAAGTGCCCTGTCCATTATTCCACGCAGCGTGTGCTCCAACAGGTGGACAAGAGGTACAGTGTCACTGATGCATGCACTGTCACTGCTCACCATCCTCGTGGCCTCCTCAAATGGTGCCAGGACAGTGCATGCATCCCTGATCATGCCCCACTGGCGTGGAGAAAAAAAAACAAGCTCCCCTGACCCTGTCCTGGTGCCGTAGTCGCACAGGTACTCATTGATGGCCCTCTGCTGCGTGTGCAGCCGCTGCAGCATGGCCAACGTTGAGTTCCACCTGGTGGGCATGTCACATATAAGGCGGTTCTTGGGCAGGTTCAACTCCTTTTGCAGCTCAGCCAGGCGAGCACTGGCATTATAAGATCTGCGGAAATGCACACAGACTTTCCTGGCCTGCCTCAGGACATCCTGTAAGCCCGGGTACCTGCCCAAGAACCGCTGCACCACCAGGTTAAGGACGTGAGCCACACAGGGCACATGGGTCAGTTGTCCCTGTCGGAGGGCGGAGAGGAGGTTGGTGCCATTGTCGCAAACCACCATTCCTGGCTTAAGCTGGCGTGGCGTCAACCAACTCTCGGCCTGGCCCTGCAGAGCAGACAGGACCTCTGCCCCAGTGTGGCTTCTGTCCCCCAAACACACCAGCGCAAGCACGGCATGGCATCTTTTTGCCTGCGTACTTGCGTAGCCCCGTGAACGGCTACGGAGCACCGCTGGTTCATAGGACAAACCACAGGAAGAGGCCATGGAGGAAGAAGAAGAGGAGGGGGTGGAGGAGAGAGGTGTGTCACAACCAGTAGTAGCATTTTGGAGGCGTGGCGGTGGGACAACCTCCAACACTACTGCACCTTGTCCTGCATCCTTCCCAGCTGCCAAAAGAGTGACCCAATGGGCCGTGAAAGAAAGGTAACGTCCCTGTCCATGCCTGCTGGACCATGAGTCAGCGGTAATATGCACCTTACCGCTGACCGCCCTGTCCAGCGAGGCCAAGACATTGCCTTCCACATGCCGGTAGAGAGCCGGAATAGCCTTCCGTGAGAAAAAGTGGCGTTTGGGAACCTGCCACTGAGGAACCGCACATTGCACAAACTCACGGAAGGGGGCCGAGTCTACCAACTGAAAAGGCAGCAGTTGAAGCGCTAGCAATTTAGCCAAGCTAGCATTCAACCGCTGGGCATGTGGATGGCTGGGAGTGAACTTCTTTCGACGGTCCAGCAGCTGGGGCAGGGAAATTTGCCTGCTAGAATCGGACGTCGGTGTACTGCTAGCAGAGTGGCCGCAAGTACTTGGCTGCGACACACCTAATTCTACACCTTCATTCCTCTCAGTGCATGTTTCAGAGAGGACTGAAGTTATAGTGGGGTTGGAGATCCCAGCTGATGCGGTGCAAGGAGAGGTCCGCTTTGTTCTTTGGTGTGGGTCTTTCAGGTAGGCTTGCCAACGAGCTGCATGGCAGGTCAACATATGTCTGGTCAGGCATGTGGTACCCAAGCGGCTGATGTTTTGGCCACGCGATATACGCTTGAGACATATGTTGCAAACAGCAGCTGTGCGATCTGATGCACTAGCCTCAAAAAAGGCCCACACCAAAGAACTTTTTGAATGACGGGCAGAGGCAGCGCCCTGCACAGGCGGAGCTCTGCGGTGTGATTCCGTTGGTGTACTGCCCTTACGCTGGCCACCAAAGGGCATCCTGCCTCATTGGAGATGTGCCTCCTCCTCATCCTCCTCCTCCTCCTCTCTCCTATTAGGCACCCACGTGGAGTCAGTGACCTCATCATCCCCTCCCTCCTCATCACTGGAGCCAATCTGGCAGTATGCTGCAGCTGCTGGAACATGACTGCCAGATTGGTGTCCTTCTTGAGCATCCCCTCTGTCTGCTCTCACGCTACTGCCTTCCTCTAGCTGGGTTTCATCATCAGACCCTTCGAAACGCTGGGCATCCTCCTGGAGCATGTACCCAACACTGTGCTGAAACAGTTCGGGGGACTCCTCAGGAGGAGGACATGGTGGGTCTAGGGAAGGAGTGACTGATGATTTGTCTGACATTGATACCAGGGAAGACGACGCTTTGGCAGCTGCTTTTCCAGTACCCTGAGCCTGGGTGAGAGAGGATGAGGAGGAGGAGGAGGGCTTGGTCATCCACTCTACCAAGTCTTCGGCATGATGTGGCTCAACATGTCCAGCTGCCGAAAAGAAGGACAAGCGTGTCCCATGGCCATGTGCTGATGACAATGCACCGCGTCCACGACCAGCACTGTTGCCCCCAGACACAGAGCCTGCTTGCCCTCTTTTATTGCCTCCTGACTGTCTGCCTCTCCTTGTTTGCCTTCCAGACATTCTAATAGATGGCCTGCAGGGAGATGGGAAAAAAGCAATAAGGGCTACCTTCAGGTGTCCTTCTCTGTCCCTTGAAACAAGGACTTTCACAGTGAAAGAAACTGACACTCTCCCTACCTACAGTTTTCTGTCCCTAGAAAAAATGTTTTTTTTAATCACAATATAGCACAAGGACAATTCACTCACTGTCCTTACAGGTCCCTGGAAACAAGGACTTGCAGAGTGAAATAAACTGACACTCTCCCTACCTACAGTTTTCTGTCCCTAGAAAAAATGTTTTTTTTAATCACAATATAGCACAAGGACAATTCACTCACTGTCCTTCCAGGTCCCTGGAAACAAGGACTTGCAGAGTGAAAGAAACTGACACTGTCCCTACCTACAGTTTTCTGTCCCTAGAATAAATGTTTTTTTTAAGCACACTATAGCACAAGCACAAAACACACTGACACTCTCCCTACCTATCCTTCTCTTTCCCTAAACTAAAGGAATCCAGGTTAAGCAAGAAAGAAATAACAGTCACCGTCCCTGCCTATGCTGCTCTATCCCTGCTCCGGAACACACTACACTAGGCCGCCGTGCTGGCGGCCTTTTATAGTGTGGGGCGTGTACTAAACACCCTCAGCAATAATTGGCCACAGGCATCCTGCCTGTGGCCAATCATTGCTCTCCTCGCTGCCGGCGCTGTGATTGGCCAAGCATGCGGGGTCACAGTGCATGCTTGGCCAATCACAGCGCCTGGATGACACTGCGATGGCGTAGTGCATTGTGGGCCGTTCGCGTCACTCGAATTTGGCGCGAACGGCCCAAATCGTTCGATCTTCGTCGAACGATCGAACAGCCGATGTTCGAGTCGAACGTATGTTCGACTCGAACACGAAGCTCATCCCTACTAGGGAACATGGTATATGGATTTCTTTGGTCACCCCTAGTACAGCTCTTCCAGCACTGTGCTGGATTCCACCAGGTACATACAGAGTCCCCTTGTCCTTTTTAGTCTCTAGTCCTGCTGCCAGTTGGGCTTTACTCTGTGCCTTCCCCCTACTCTGGGTAGCACACTGTAGCAAGTCCACCTATACTGCGGATCTCCCCGCTGAACACACTTTAATTTCATTGGGTTCTGTCCCATAAACTGCAACAGTCTTACCAATTCCTGTAGCCGTTGTCATAGCCTTCATTTGAGTGCGTTGTCTCTCATCTGTGGGGTCTCTACAGGCTGACTCTTCCATGTGGTCATGGAGCAACACTGCAGCCTTTCCGGACCCACCAACACCCCCTGAATGTAACACAGGATCCCTGTTGCTAGGGGTAACAGCAGACCAGCACTCCAAAGATGGTTGGCTACACCTCCTGGTGAATACAGACTGTTGTGCCCTTCTTTCTGTGCTGACCACTTCACATAAGCGGCCATAATACACATCTTTATATTCCTCATTGGTACCCCCTGCAGTCCACACAGACTTCTTGCCACTGTTGCCAGGGGTGACAACCGATATGCTTGCAGAAAACACAGGGCTGGTACACCGATGCACACTCATGCTCTCCCGAGCCACCGCTCGACTGGTGCTTTGTTGTCGCAGTGATGCGTCTCCCGTTGCTATGGGCGATGACCTCTCTTTGCTGGAGCCCATGATGCAATGGAACTCTCCTCTGAGAAGGATTTCCTCTTTAAACTTGCAGTAGTCATCCTGGTCCCCATCCATCAAATGGTAAACCGACCGGAACTCTATCTGCAACAAGGTTTGCAGCAATTTTGGCCACCGATTCCTAGGCCATTTTCTCCTTACAGCGACTTTTTCAAATTTTTCCAGGAAGTCCCCAACCTCCTCTGTGGGCAGCATGGGCTGCATGTAATCAGAGGCCAAGATCATAGCCCCTTGAACTGCATCCGACTCTTTAGTCTGGTTCCGCTTGAACCACTCATTCACGGTCTCATACACCACTGGCCCCTTTTGACTGGCCCTCCTAGGTGGAGACATCTTCTCAGGCCACGCTGAGCTCACTTCCCCTTGAACTTGATTTAATATGAACTTCTTGTGTTTTGACTGCCTCATCTTTGCAGTCACATGCACAGCAGTTTGTTACACAGTTCACAGAAGTAAAAGGAAAAAATTCTCACAGGTGCACTACCTGCATGCAACAGTCCATCCAATAAACTTCTGCGCAATGCAGTTCGCCTGGCTGCCACACACAGCTAGCAGCAGTTCACTGCAGAGAGAAAAAAAATTGCTTTTCCTTTACAGGTACACCACCTGCAACACGCAATGCGTTTTGCCTGGCTGCACTTCCATAGACAGCCAACAGTTCCTGACTTGAACTCACTATGGAGCAAGGACCCGGATTCCACCGTCTTGTGCCCGCTGAATCCACCACTGTAACATTGGGGTGTTTTAGCTCAACTGGATAGATGCATTTTTATGCAGTGAGTCCATATCAGACAGGCATTCTAGTTAAGGGCCTGGTAGCCCACGTTTATTTAAACAGAAAAACAAAAGCAAACTGTCCCTTCAGGATTCCCACGCAGGGGTTTAACTTCATTTAGCAGTCCAAAAATAAGAAAACATACCAAGCCTCCTGGCTCTCTTGTTAGCAGTTCCTCTGCTTGCTTTAGGTACTGATACCTTTAAACCACCAGATCTTCCACACTCCTCCAAGACTTACAGTCCCCTCTGGTCCCCAAGACTCTCTTCCAGTTGTCTCAGCTATAGTCTCCCCGACTCTCTCAGCTGGCCCAACCCTCTCAGTCTACTGACCTGGAACCTCTCCCACATGGAGAAACGTCTTAAGGATGTTGCCTGAGTTCTTTTTTAGTAGCACACTTCCTTCCAGCAACTGCTGTATCACCAACTCCTTTCCCACACACTAAGCTATGTTCAGCTCTGCCTTATAACGAGTGTGTGCACCTGGCCACACACTCAACCTGCAGAGCTCCTACAAAACCCGGACACATGACTGAAGACTCCTTCCCTCCCAATGCACTTTGAAGTCTTCAAGTTTCCAGCCCCAATCCAGACTTACAAAATCCAGAGAAAACTTAAAGCATAGTTTTCTCTGCTCAGCAATCTTTTGCTGGAACTTCTCAAATAGCTTCTTTGAGAGTCCTGTGTCCATTTCAAACACATTTCTTCTAAGCCAGGGGCTCTCACCCTCACATAATATATATATATATATATATATATATATATATATATATATATTTATAGATCTATATATATATATATAGATCTATATATAGATCTATATATAGATCTATCTATATCTTTTTACACTTTTATTTGTAACTGTAAACGTTCCAGGTTAGGGTCTCTCAAAATGCGATGGCCATCTAACATCTTATGAGACCCTGTGTGAAAGTGTGCCCTAGGACTGTGCCGTGCTGTACCCTATGCTAATACTCCACTAGTGTGTGGTAGCGACGGAAAGAGTCCCCGATGTAGAGACCAGGTTGGCCAGGACAGGAGGGACAAAAAATAGCAGGTGTCGTGCCTATGACTGCTTTTTCCACAGACACGATATCTTCGTTGGGGTGCTGTTTGGGTAGGGGTACCAGGGAGGAAATCCGGAAAATGCCTCTCATGCAACAGGCTCACTGCATTTGGATTGGGAAATTGGGCCACAGCACTTTCTGGATACAGAAGAGCTGTGATGATCTATTCCTGGAATTTTAGGAAGGATCCAGTTCTTCCAGACGCTTTGTATAGTACATAAGCGTTGAACAGAGCCATTTGAAATAGGTATACAGACACTTTTTTGTACAAGCGTTTGGCCTTATGGAAATTAAGTACGGCCCCATCATCTGGTCATTGATGTCCACCCCTCCCATTTTAAGGTTGTATTCGTGGACACAGAGGGGCTTCTCAACAACACCAATCGCCATAGTAATTTGCACTGCTGTGTCTGCGTAAATGGAAGACAGAACAAAAACGATGAGTACGGCCCCATCATCTGGTCATTGATGTCCACCCCTCCCATTTTAAGGTTGTATTCGTGGACACAGAGGGGCTTCTCAACAACACCAGTTGCCATAGTAATTTGCAATGCTGTGTTTGCGTAAATGGAAGACAGAACGAAAACGTTCCATTTGTCCTTCCATCTCACTGCAAGCAATTCATTGGACCTCAAGCAGGCTCTCCCCCACCATCTAAGTCTGGTATCTACAAGCCATTGGGGGAAGCCCCGGCGATTAGATCGCACGGTGACACATGCGTCAATTCCTAATTGAAATAGGTGTCTAAAAAGTGTCACGCTTGCATTAAAATTGTCCATGTATAAATGGTACCCCTTTGCGAACAAGGGTGACACCAAGTCCCAAACAATCTTGCCGCTGCTCCCTATGTAGTCTGGGCAGTCAGGGGGCTTCTATCTTTTCCTTTGTAAACCAGGAAACTATATGTATAGCCTGTTGCCCTGTCACAGAGCTTAAACATCTTGTCCCCATATCTGGCACGCTTGCTGGGGATGTGTAACGTGGGCAATCCACGCTACCCCCAAACAAAGTGCAAAGTAAAATTATTCAAACAAACAAAAAAAAAAGAATAATATATAAGTGACGGTGCTGCAACTAAATGAAAAACCTGAATTTTCGGCTCGTAAATATGTGTAGAATGGAATTAGATGCGCAACCAAAATTTATACAAACAATTGTGCAAACATATGTATTCTCAAAAGATGTTGTTTGAACAAAACTTAAGATGAAGAGACATCAAATTCGACAGAGGGCTTAAAAGTGTCCATATCAGGTGATATCCAAATTAAGAACTTTGCTGTGATCCAGTCCTTCAAACAGAAGAGACAGGTGTATTCTCTTCACCATACGCCAGGCAAGGAATTGTAAGTATACAAAAGGGCCGCTTACCAGATCTGTAGGATCTCTATTACGGAGATTTTGTAGGCTCATACAGGAGAGATCACTCAGGCAGGGGCGGCTGATTTAAACATCCATCCAGATCCTCTCTTCCATTGGCAGTTCAAAAACTGCAATGGTTTCCGTGGGATCCTTGTGAGAGTAAGGTCGCTCATAGAGCGTGGTATGGAATGTTAAAAGAGGAACAAAAGGCGCTTCATAGTGCAGTAGGTTTCTTAAAAAATCCCTTTTTCTTGTTCATACATCACGGGACACAGAGCAGCATAGTCATTACTATGTGGGTTATATAGAATTACCTTCAGGTGCTGGCACTGGCAACTTCCAAAACAGGAAGTACCCTCCCCTATATAAGCCCCTCCCATCCGGGAGTACCTCAGTTTTTTGCCAGTGTCTAAGGTGTTGGCCAAGGTTAACATGTATTCATCTGGGCTTGTGTACAGGTTCTCTGGGCCTTAGCAAGCTATTCCGGATCCGACCAAAAAAAGCTTCATAGCTAAACGGTCGGTACCCGGGCCTTGCAGAGAAGAGCAGGGTTTTGCCTGTAATGCCTCTCTTAGGAGGGCTGGACCCTGGGATCCAGAGCTCTGGTCATACCCAAAACCAAGAGGCTATCTGTGCAGGGTGCTATACAGGTCCAGGGGAGTGGAATCCTTGGGAACCCGGTCCCTGAAGGTCTAGTACAATGCCTGCCGTGAGAGGTGAAGTTTGGGCTTCTGTGGACCAAACAAAGTCCTGCGGCGGGGAAAAGGTAAGTGGGGGCCCCTCAGGAACTTGGTTCTATTGAGGGGACCCCCAAGCCTAATATGTCTTTCTGCCTGTTACCTAAAGGGTATTCCCGCTAATAGCTGTATATGCCTAAGAAATCCTAGAAATGTTTTTTCATAAGGGAAGTTTTAAAAAAACTGTAAACCTGGAAATGTTTTTCATAAAGGAGGTTTTAAAAAAAAAAAAAAAAGACAAAAGTGCGGTACCTGTGTTTGTCCACTAGAGGCCGCTGTGGAACGTCTTTTTTCTTGGGACTATTCCTTCCATGGTGAAAGTCCAGGCAGATGAGTGAGCTCTCTATCAGGGAAGCTGCATTCCTCTGTCATGCTGCCAAGTAGTTTCCTTCCATCCCCGAGTCCTGGTGAAACAGGGACCCTGGCTCCTCTCCCTACATGGCGCCAAGAGCGCACACGTGCACGCGCGCGCGCGCACACATGCTTTCTTTTTATAAGGTTTAGCTTCAAAAAAGGGGGCGGAGCCTGGCGGATGACGCGCTCTGTGCGCCCAGCGCTTCTGCGCATGTGCGGGCGTCCCAGCAAGATAAAAGGACTCAGTCCACGCTGCTTGCTATGGACACAGAGCATGAAAAGGAGCTGGTAGCATGGTATAGGGGCTTACAGCGGGCGGTTGATACAGGCATCCCCAGAAAGACGCATTAGTAGACACCCACTGATGTACATAGCAGCAAATTGCATTAGACTATTTCAGTAAGGGGTGTATTGCGGCTGGAATACCTCAGCTTTGAACTAAGGAATATGCCGCCTAAAAAACTCCGAGATATACCTCTCAGGAAGTGTAGGGGGTCTCCATCGGGCTCTGAGGATCTGGAGCAGTCATCTGCACCCTCCTCCCCTGAGAAATCAGAGGTTAATACCCATAAGGAACCCCCGGGAGTGCCAGGTACTGCGGCTGTCCTCAGTCCACCTGCTCCTGCATATATAACAGAGGAGGTTTTTTCCTCAACTCTGGAGGGATTGGAGCAGAGATTGGCTGCATTGATCGCTTCTTCTCTACAGGAAAGAAAGCGCGCCAGATCTCCATCACCTCCATTAGAGTGCCTGTTGGCAGAGCAACAGTCCCAGGAAGGGACCGACCTACCTGAAGGGGATCAGGAGGAGGTTAGCTCTGTTTTTGAGGAATCGACAGTAGATGAACCATTTTCAGCATCACAGACTGAAAGATTGTGGGTCCAGACCCTAACTGACATGGTTCGATCTGCATTTAAAATGCCTCTTGTTGAACCATCAACTACTGCTGTCTCCTCATTGGGGTCGCTAAAAGCTCCCCAGGTTAATTGCTCCTTTCCAATACATCTATTATTGGAAGGACTTATATACCAGGATTGGGAACATCCTGATAAACTATTTGTTCCGCCTAAAAGGTTTCCGGTGATCTATCCCATGGAGGAAAAGTTCACCCAGAGATGGAATGTTCCTACGGTGGACGCAGCCATTTCTTCTGTGAACAAATCACTGACATGTCCAGTAGATAATGTTCAAATGTTCAAAGATCCAGTGGATAAAAAATTGGAATCTTTATTAAAATCTGCTTTTTCCACAGCAGGGGCTGTTACACAGCCAGCAGTGGCAGCTATTGGAGTCTGCCAAGCTTTAAAGGATCAAATGAAAATGGTCCTGAGGGATTTGCCAGACCAACAGGCCCAGGCTCTGGCTGATCTGCCTAGAGCATTATGCTTTGCGGTTGACGCCATCAAGGATTCTATCCATCAGGCCTCCCGCCTCACGCTGTCTTTGGTACATATGCGTAGGCTTCTGTGGCTCAAAAACTGGTCTGCTGAAGCTCCCTGTAAGAAGCTCTTAGTTAGCTTCCCATTTCATGGGGAACGCCTTTTTGGCGAAGACCTGGATAAGTATATCCAGAAGATTTCCAGTGGTAAAAGTACTCTCTTACCGAGTAAGAAGAGGTCTAGGGGTCCATCTTTTAAGAGGACTACCTCTCCTATCCCTGCGACGTCTGCTACTAAGCAGTTCCGACGGCCTCCTCGGTCAAACTCAGGAGGTAAAAATCAGGGACAGCCACAGGGTAATAAAAAGCCCTGGATCCGAAGAGGTACTAAACCAGCCTCCAAGTCAAGCCTATGAAGGGCTGCCCCCACTCAAACGGGTGGGGGGAAGACTTCAGTTGTTCGCAGAGACCTGGTGGGAGACGATCAAAGACAGATGGGTGCTCTCCGCAGTAACTCTGGGATACAAGTTGGAGTTAAAAGAGTCTCCTTCGTCCCATTTTATGTGGTCAGGCATGCCAAGAGACCCTCTGAAAAGACGGTCTCTCCTATTGGCGTTAGAACAACTATTGCTCCAAGGAGTAATTATGGAGGTTCCTATGGAAGAGTGGGGGTTGGGTTTCTACTCAAACCTTTTCACAGTCCCGAAGCCAAACGGGGACATAAGACCCATATTGGACCTAAAGAGTCTAAACAAATTTCTAAACGTCCGGTCTTTCCGGATGGAGTCGATCCGATCGGTCACCGCTGCCCTACAAGGGGAGGAATGGTTAGCCTCGATCGACATCAAAGATGCTTACTTGCATGTTCCCATCTTTCCAGGTCATCAAAAATTCCTACGCTTTGCAGTAGAAGGGCGCCATTTTCAGTTCAGAGCCTTACCATTCGGTCTGGCCACAGCACCACGAGTGTTCACAAAAATTCTGGCCCCACTGTTGGCCGATCTAAGAACACGGGGTGTAACGATAATGGCATACCTAGACGACCTGTTGTTGATGGACCACTCAGTTGCCAAGCTAGAAGTGGTAATTGTCGATACAATCAAGTATCTAGAATCTCACGGTTGGGTCATCAACCTGGACAAGTCAGCCCTACAGCCAGTGAAAAACCTGGTATATCTAGGGCTACGGCTGGATTCAGACCAGAGGAAGATTTTCTTACCTCTAGACAAGGTATCCTCTTTGAGGGGCTTGGTCCGTCTGCTTTGTGCAAAGAGACAGCCGTCCATACGCCTGTGCATGAGGCTGCTAGGAAAGATGGTAGCATCATTCGAAGCTGTGCCATACGCCCAATTCCACTCAAGGAATTTACAAAGGGCCATATTGTCAGCCTGGAACGGAAAAGTTCAGGCTCTAGACTTCCCGATGGCTTTGTCCCCTTCCGTTCGGAAGAGTCTCTGCTGGTGGTTGATCCCCCAGAATCTCCAGAAGGGAAAACCCTTCAGCCCGATATCTTGGAAGGTGGTCACTACAGATGCCAGCCTTACAGGCTGGGGGGCAGTACTGGAGCAATGGTCTCTCCAGGGCAGATGGTCAAATGTAGTAAAAACCCTGCCCATCAATCTCTTAGAGATACGAGCAGCCCGGTACGCCCTAGTAGCCTGGACATCCAGACTCCAAGGGTCCCCTGTCAGAATTCAATCAGACAATGCCACAGCAGTGGCATATATCAATCATCAGGGAGGCACCAGGAGTCGTGCAGCCCAGAGGGAAGTAAGTCACATCCTGGAATGGGCAGAAAAGCATGTCCCATGTATATCAGCTGTCTTCATTCCAGGGGTGGAGAATTGGAAGGCGGACTTTCTGAGTCGCCAACAGTTATGCCCAGGGGAATGGTCCCTTCATCCCAAGGTCTTCCGAGCAATATGTCAGCGGTGGGGAACACCGGATGTAGATCTGCTAGCATCCAGATTCAACGCAAAGGTGGACAGATTTGTCTCCCGGACAAGGGATCCCCTCGCTTGCGGCTCGGATGCTCTGGTGTTCCCTTGGGATCAGTTCAGACTGATATATGCATTCCCTCCGCTACAATTGTTGCCTCGACTCCTTCGCAGAGTCAGGTTGGAGAAGAAGCCGGTGATCCTGGTGGCTCCAGCGTGGCCCCGAAGGGCCTGGTACGCGGAGATCATCAAAATGTCTGTGGGGAGTCCTTGGACCCTTCCACGTCGTCCGGACCTGCTTTCGCAAGGACCGATATACCACCCTTCCTTACTAACTCTAAGTTTAACGGCCTGGCTATTGAGTCCCACATCCTAAAGAAGAGAGGTCTCTCTAACTCTGTGGTATCAACTATAATCAATGCCAGGAAGCCTGTATCCAGGCAGATCTACTATAGAGTTTGGAAGGCGTACATCACTTGGTGCGAGGCCAGAAAATGGCATCCACGTAAGTACGTTATAGGCAGAATTCTGGACTTCCTGCAGTGGGCTGTAGACAGGAAGTTTGCCTTAAGTACTATCAAGGGCCAGGTTTCGGCCTTGTCAATACTATTTCAAAGGCCCCTGGCTATGCATTCACTTGTCAAATCCTTTATGCAAGGTGTGACTCGTGTTATTCCACCGATTAAGGCTCCCATATGCCCATGGGATCTAAATTTGGTTCTGTCGGTTCTGCAGAAGCAGCCATTTGAACCTTTGCGGCACATTTCCTTGGTTCTACTCACCAGGAAATTTATATTTTTAGTAGCCATATGCTCGGCTAGAAGAGTGTCGGAATTAGCCGCCATGTCCTGTAAAGAGCCATATCTGGTTATCCATAAGGACAGAGTAGTATTACGTCCTCACCCAGCCTTTCTTCCTAAGGTGGTATCGAGGTTTCACTTGAACCAGGATGTGGTTCTTCCTTCTTTTTTCCCCAAACCAAGCTCGGTAGAGGAAAAGTTATTGCATTCTTTGGATGTAGTAAGAGCAGTTAAAGCTTATCTAAAAGCCACTGCTCAGATTCGTAGAACGGATTCTCTGTTTGTTCTGCCGGAAGGCCCCAGAAAGGGTCAGGCAGCATCAAAATCTACTTTAGCCAAGTGGATTCGACAGGTCATAATACAAGCCTATGGCTTGAAAAGTAGACCGCCTCCGTTCAAAGTTAGGGCGCACTCCACGAGAGCAGTTGGAACTTCATGGGCAGTGCATCACCAGGCCTCCCTGGCGCAAATTTGTAAGGCCGCAACATGGTCTTCAGTACACACGTTTACTAGGTTCTACCAGGTGGACGTGAGAAGTCAGGAGGATGTCGCCTTTGGGCGCAGTGTGTTGCAGGCCGCAAAAGATCCTCATGCCTGATGGCGCCCAGCTTATGTATGGTGTATCCCCCCCCTCATGTGGCATTGCTTTGGGACGTCCCACATAGTAATGACTATGCTGCTCTGTGTCCCGTGATGTATGAACAAGAAAGAAGGATTTTTAAAACAGCTTACCTGTAAAATCCTTTTCTTGGAGTACATCACGGGACACAGAGCTCCCACCCCTCTTTTGGGGACATGTATTGCTTTGCTACAAAACTGAGGTACTCCCGGATGGGAGGGGCTTATATAGGGGAGGGTACTTCCTGTTTTGGAAGTTGCCAGTGCCAGCACCTGAAGGTAATTCTATATAACCCACATAGTAATGACTATGCTGCTCTGTGTCCCGTGATGTACTCCAAGAAAAGGATTTTACAGGTAAGCTGTTTTAAAAATCCTACTATTCCATATGCTGGGCAACTGACATTTTAAAAGCATTTAGCAGATAAATTTCAAACGAGACTCACAGCCGCGGCTCAAGCCAGCCAGCTAGGGCGTGGTGACGTCAGGTCCTATAGCTCCACCCGATGCAGCATTTCTCCGTATTAGGCATCGACTGAGAAAGGAGGCTTGCTGGGGAGAAACTGTTTGAACACAAGGCGAGCAGAAAATGTAATCAGGGACTCATAAACGCAGACATTTTGATCGGGAATAAACAAGGCTGCAAATTGTTGGTTGAAGGTGTTTACGAGGGGCTGACTTTTGTAGAGCAGATCATATTCAGGGTCACCCCAAGGACAGGAGAGTTCATTGTCGTTGAAGTGCATGAACCGCAAGATTTGCTTGTATCTAGTCCTGACCATGGCAGCAGGGGACAGGGGCATATGGTAAATTGGGTCAGTGGACCAATATGACCACAACGCACTCTTTTTAGTAATGCCCATGAGGAGGAATAGGCCCAGAAAGGTCTTACATTCGGGAACCGTTATAGGTTTCCAGCCAAATTCTCTGGCAAGGGTCAAATTTGGATTTTTTTGTGCTAGTCACCGCACCAGCTTGAACTGCACTTATTGGACTCTCCACATCACCAAGTGTTACTGCAGTGCTGGTTTGTCTACAACCAGGATGTACTAGGCTGCTGGTGCTTGCCAGTTCACCAGAAGGTTGAGCAGCACTAGTACTGGCTCTCTGCTGCATATGAGAATCATGCGATTGTTGCACCTGTGCAATAGAAGAACGAGGTCGGGTATACTTGACCTTAGCAGGGACCTCTATTCTGTTGTCAGACCTATCTGACAGTGTGCCGTTGCTCTCTACAGGTTCGTATAGTGAGCCTGAATCTGATTGTGATTCTTACAGTGAGGCTTCCCCTGCGCTTTCATCTGTCATGCTCAGCATCCTGTAGGCCTCTTCACTAGTGTACCTTTCGTTTGACATTTTTTCCACTAAATACTAGTAAAGGAGGTAAATAGTGTTTGTGTGTTAGTGTTCCTGGCAATTAAAGGGTTAAAATTTGACGCTGTCTGGGATTGACGCTACCACTAACTGACACTAATACCTAACTAATATCACCCGTGACACTAATACAGTGATCAGAAAATAGATCTGTACACTATACTAGTGACACTGTGACAGGGGGTGAAAGGGTTAACTGGGGGTGATCAAGAGGTTTAACCTTTGTTAGGAAATATATGGGGGGTACCCTAAACCTACCTGGGACTACCGCTAACTACCACTATCTACCCCTAATGCTGTTTAGTGTCACAAGTGACACCAATACAGTGATCAGTAAAA
The DNA here is from genome assembly GCA_029206835.1 of Rana muscosa. Lineage (NCBI taxonomy): Eukaryota > Metazoa > Chordata > Amphibia > Anura > Ranidae > Rana > Rana muscosa. The sequence goes on from CM055117.1 coordinate 272,570,526, forward strand.
AATATGAAAATTGCATTCGGTGACACTGTGACAGGGAGTGAAAGAGTTAGGGGCGATCAGAGGACGATCGGAGGGTTAAAAGTGTGCCTATGTGTCTTGGCGTCAGTGTAGTGCTTGTGTACTCACTGTGAGATACTTTCTCCCCTCACGCTGGAACCGAAAAGGGAGGGGAGATTGCATCACTTCCTGTGCCTGTGTTTACATTGCACAGGCACAGGATGGTCTGTCATTCACCAGAACCGATCACCAGGTCCAGGCCAGAAATCATTGGCCTTTACCTGTAGACTGATCAGTTCTGTAACAAACCCGATCGCCACGGGGATGGCGGGGGCGTGCGCCCCCTACCTGCAGGTGCGCACAATGTACCTCTAAGTTTTTTTACGCAGCTGAGCCGTCCTGCTGCTGTATATGTACGGTGGGTGGTCCGGAACTGGTTAAATACAGAAAAATTTGCACTGAGAACTGTTATTTTGTATGTTTTTAAAATGGCAGTAAAAATTTGTCTGTGTCAGTAAATCTTTGGTGTTGTGTCAGTAATTTTTACTTTGGGAGGTTGGCAACCCTGCCCAGGGATGGTACCAAAGCTGGATGGTTGGAGACCTAGGGCCATCCCACTTGAAGCACAGTACTGATAGCAATTGGAGCAGTGATCACCACCGTGGCTGGGTTTTCTGTGGAATGACATGCTACTGGTCTCTTGCCCGACTGCCTGCATGCTGGGACTAACCGTGGAGGACAGTACACCTGACTGCAGATCACAAGCCCAGCCACCTCTGCCTCATCAGATGTGGTCTATCTGAGCTGCAGAGATTGAGAAACAGGGAAAACTACAGTCATTAAACTGGGCATGTCAAGGAGTTATGAGTCTTGTGGGAGCCCAAGGGACTGTGGAAAAATAAGATAAAGGAGCCTGCATTTGCATCCGAGCATGGTGAGTCAATGGGCAGTCTGCTACACTCAAGCAGGAGCTGTAAGGAAATGTGGCTCTCATGGCTAGATCATGCTCCTCCTGCCCTCTTTATATGCACAAGTTTGCCCTTTGCAAATTTTAATGTTTGTACGATGGTCTTTCATAAGAATGATCATTTAAAGGCCAGATTGTGCATATATGGCCAACTATGTCTAAAGTCTGTAGGGACCTTTATGTACAGTTATTGAAATTATCTGCTTTGTGATATTATCATAGTACAATATCTTCTTGTAGGATTTGTTTGAATCACAGAGGAACAAATTATACATAGTAGGAAGCAGATAAAAAACACTTTAATGTAGTGTCATGTCTAGGACAGCTGTCATTTGCTCTCCATAGCCTGCTGATTTGACCTGTCAGCATGTACTTTTTGACTGGATGACATGCCAAAATAAGACACTTTTACTGTTCGGATGTACAAGATATAAATAAAAATGCATCCAGAACTGTCAAGGTGCCAATCTCAATTTGCATAAGGCTGGTGCTTTACCTCTTGTGAAATTTGCTTGATATCCCGTTTGATGCTATATTTTGGACTGACAACATATTGTATGCCCTGACTATAGTACACAATGTGTAGGGAACCCTGGTGGCTGAAATACTAGGAGATTTAGTAGAGATAAATAGGGATGAGCTTCGAGTTCGAGTCGAACTCATGTTCGACTCGAACATTACCTGTTCGCCCATTCGCCGAACAGCGAACAAATTGGGGTGTTCGCGGCAAATTCGAAAAATCTATGGGAGAAATCTAAAGTGCTAATTATAAAGGCTTATATGCAAGTTATTGTCCTAAAAAGTGTTTGGGGACCGGGGTCCTGCCCCAGGGGACATGTATCAATGCAAAAAGAAGTTTTAAAAACGGCCGTTTTTTCGGGAGCAGTGATTTTAATAATGCTTAAAATGAAAAAATAAAAGTGAAATATTCCTTTAAATTTCGTACCTGGGGGGTGTGTATGATATGCATGTAAAGTGGCGCATGTTTCCCGTGCTTAGAACTGTTCCTGCAAAAAATGTCATTTTTGAAAGAAAAAAATGCATTTAAAACTGACTCGCGGCTATTAATGAATTGTCGGCTCCCGGCAATACATACAAAAGTCATTGATAAAAAAAAAAAAAAAGCGTGGGGGTTCCCCAGAATTCAATTACCAGGCCCTTCAGGTCTGGAATGGATATTAAGGGGAACCCCGCCACAAATTTAAAAAAAAATTGACGTGGGGTTCCCCCAAATATCCATTCCAGGCCCTTCAGATCTGGCATGGATTTTAAGGGGAACTCCACCCCAAATTTAAAAAAAAAATGGCGTGGAGTCCCCCTAAAAATCCATACCAGACCCCTTATCCGAGCACGCAACCTGGCCGGCCGCAGGGGAAAAGGGGGGGACGAGAGAGCGGCCCCCCCTCCCTCCTGATCCGTACCAAGCCACATGCCCTCAACATGGGGAGGATGTCCCCATGTTGATGGGGACAAGGGCCTCATCCCCACAACCCTTGCCCGGTGGTTGTGGGGGTCTGCGGGCGGGGGGCTTATCGGAATCTGGAAGACCCCTTTAACAAAGGGGACCCCCAGATCCCGCCCCCCCTATGTGAATTGGTAAGGGGTACATTGTACCCCTACCATTTCACGAAGAAAGCGTAAAAAAATGTTTAAAAAAAACACACAAACACCTTGAAAAAGTCCTTTATTTAAAAAAAAAAAAAAAAAAAACATTCCAGCGGTGAAATCCAGTGTCCCGCGGCGATCCCGATGTCCAGCGCTGTCCTTCATTGGTTGTGCCTGAGCGGACCTGATGGGGAACTCCCTCTCAGTATTTTAAATGTATAGACCCGCCCCTTCTAAAGTTCCCCATCAGGTCCGCTCAGCGGACCAGATGCGGAACATGAGAAGGGGCGGGTCTATACATGTATTAATAAAGTGAGAGCAGTTCCCCATCAGGTCCGCCCCCTCGGTATGTCGGACCCTCCTACGTCATTGGCTTGAGTGGGGAACTTCCTTCACTATGTAAATTTAAATTACACAGTGAAGGAAGTTCCCCGCTCAAGCCAATGACGTAGGCGGGTCCGACATACCGAGGGGGCGGACCTGATGGGGAACTGCTCTCACTTTGGTAATACATGTATAGACCCGCCCCTTCTCATGTTCCGCATCTGGTCCGCTGAGCGGACCTGATGGGGAACTTTAGAAGGGGCGGGTCTATACATTTAAAATACTGAGAGGGAGTTCCCCATCAGGTCCGCTCAGGCACAACCAATGAAGGACAGCGCTGGACATCGGGATCGCCGCGGGACACTGGATTTCACCGCTGGAATGTTTTATTTATTTTTTTTAAATAAAGGACTTTTTCAAGGTGTTTGTGTGTTTTTTTTAAACATTTTTTACGCTTTCTTCGTGAAATGGTAGGGGTACAATGTACCCCTTACCAATTCACATAGGGGGGGCCGGGATCTGGGGGTCCCCTTTGTTAAAGGGGTCTTCCAGATTCCGATAAGCCCCCCGCCCGCAGACCCCCACAACCACCGGGCAAGGGTTGTGGGGATGAGGCCCTTGTCCCCATCAACATGGGGACATCCTCCCCATGTTGAGGGCATGTGGCTTGGTACGGTTCAGGAGGGAGGGGGGCCGCTCTCTCGTCCCCCCTTTTCCCCTGCGGCCTGCCAGGTTGCGTGCTCGGATAAGGGGTCTGGTATGGATTTTTAGGGGGACTCCACGCCATTTTTTTTTTAAATTTGGGGTGGAGTTCCCCTAAAATCCATGCCAGATCTGAAGGGCCTGGAATGGATATTTGGGGGAACCCCACGTCAATTTTTTTTAATTTGCGGCGGGGTTCCCCTTAATATCCATTCCAGACCTGAAGGGCCTGGTAATTGAATTCTGGGGAACCCCCACGCTTTTTTTTTTTTTTTTATCAATGACTTTTGTATGTATTGCCGGGAGCCGACAATTCATTAATAGCCGCGAGTCAGTTTTAAATGCATTTTTTTCTTTCAAAAATGACCTTTTTTGCAGGGACAGTTCTAAGCACGGGAAACATGCGCCACTTCACATGCATATCATACACACCCCCCAGGTACGAAATTTAAAGGAATATTTCACTTTTATTTTTTCATTTTAAGCATTATTAAAATCACTGCTCCCGAAAAAACGGCCGTTTTTAAAACTTCTTTTTGCATTGATACATGTCCCCTGGGGCAGGACCCAGGTCCCCAAACACTTTTTAGGACAATAACTTGCATATTAGCCTTTATAATTAACACTTTAGATTTCGAACGTTCGTGTCCATTGTATTTAATAGGGTTCTAAAGTTTACACGAACATTTTGTCTGTTCGCAGGTTCTGGTGCGAACCGAACAGGGGGGTGTTCGGCTCATCCCTGGAGATAAACTTGCATCTGGTTCCCTGCCCTTAAGCCTGCTTTAGCCCGATTCCAATCCTTACAAACTTGTGCTTATCAAAGGTCTCTATACATTAGATTGCACAAGGTGACATACACCTCTGTATATGTTGTCCTAATACAACTGTATAGGAAGCTGTCAGATGGGAAAAAAATATATATTTTTAACAGATAGGTTGCTTATATCTTCTAAAAAATCTGTTTAAGGCCTCATGCACACAGACTCCTGTGTGCTTAAGCGTAAAATTCCTGATGCCTTCCTGCATCCAGGGAGTCGCACCTGTATGTAGATATAATAATAAATAAAATAATGTGGTGTATTTAGAGTATTATTGACGCCTGGGATGGATCGTTTTTTAACACTTACCATGCAGTATACAACAGAATTACTTTTAGTAAAATCCTGAGATGAAAATGAAATGGATAATAATAATAGCTAGAAAATAAATGCATTAAAAATGGTAGTGTCTCATTGGTAGCCAGTGGACAAATGCCTCCTGATACTGGTGGTCAGTGTAGTGCATTCTTTTATTGATGGTCAGTGGAAGAAGGGCCTTCTACATTGGTGGCCAGTGGAGAAAGAATCCATTTATGTTTGTGGTAAATGAAAAAGGGTCTCTTTACATTGGTGGTCACTGGAAGGAAGAATGTCTCTTATGTTGGTTGTGAATGAGAATAATATATACATTGTTTGAATCTCGGCCAGTTTGAATCGTTAATGAGCAGGCTGAATGTACCAAGTTGATAGATTGATCAATGTGGGTACAACTAGCCTGCCAGATTCTCCTATGATTATCGCTAGTGGCTGCTATATCTGCTAGAAGTAATCACTGGCTCCCTCCGTCCGCCCCCGCCCCCCCCTTCGGGAGCAGACAATGGCTTGGCAGGATAGATTCCCCTGTCAGCACTGTCTGTTTTGATGGAGGAATTGTGCGAAATACGCACCGTGTATGGCCCGACTTACATTGTGGGTCTGTGGAAAGAATGCCATATTACAATGGGGGGTCATTGAAAAATTGAAAATAATGTCCTTTACATTGGTGGTCAATGTGAAGAATGCGCTTACATTGCTGGTCATAGGACAATTATCATGCTTGCAGATGGGTAAAAAAATTATTGGTGCCAGCGATTATACATTTTAGAGAAGGAGAAGAGGTTCCACACCACTGACTTTACTGATTGATCTTGATGGTTAGTCAGTAGAGCCAGTCCAGGAAGGCACTATCCTGTGAAAGGCCAATCCACCATTTCTTATTGTGTAAGAATATCTCTTGCCTAGTACACACGTACGGGATTCCCGGCGGTAAAAAGTCCGCCGGGAATCCCGAGGAGAAAGCCGAGAACCTGCTCTGTAACTTTCCCCCTGTACACACGAGAGGTTTTCCTGGGAAACTGCGGTGAGAGCTTTGGTCGGGAATCCCGGCCATGTATATGCTCCATCGCAGTTTATCCCATAGGAAAACTGCCGGGAAAAAGGCCGCTGGAAATCCTGGCGGGAAAAAAGATAACATGTTCTCTTTTTTTCCCCCGCAGTTTTCCTGTTGGGAAAACTATGATAGAGCATACACACAGCCGGGATTCCCAGCCAAAAGCTCTCATGGCAGTTTTCCTGCCAGGAAAACCGGTCGTGTGTACGAGGCATTAGGCCTCTATTTAATAAAATATGGTATACCGGTAATTTGTTTGTACATAAATGCAAGATATGTTTAAAACTCCTAAACATTTAAAATTCCAAGAATTATAGTATACACATTTATCATGTTTTATGCATAAAGAAAATCAAAAAATAACAGTGGAAGAGAGATGTGAAAAAAACATAGACACTACTTTATTCTATACAGACTACAGTGATGGTTCTGGTTGGTCCCCTGACCTCATGGCAGTTCTCGTTTTATACTCTGTAAATTGCAGCTCATCTTAGGCTTCATGTACACTACAGCTCCTAAACTTGAGTTTAGGAGCTTTTGGCGTTTTTTTTGCCAAAGCTCTTAAACTCAACTCCATAAAAGCCTATGTGTCCCTGTACACATAGGCTTTTAGGATCATTTAGGAGCTGCTGCGGCTAGGGGACGTTCAACCTCCCTAAACCCCCCTCTCCTGAACATTTTGACCGCAGCCAGAAAATCGTGGCAAAATCGCTGTAAAATCGTGGTACGATTTTGCAGCATTTTTACTAGACTTGTGCACAACGGCAAAATTCGTTCCGTTTCGGTTCGCTTCTTGTGCACAACGGAAAAATTTGTTCCGTTTCGGTTCGTTTCTTTCCGGTCCTGTTGATTCGTAATCATTCGTAATTTTGCTAGACGGGATTTTTCGTGTTCGGACTAATTCGTATTTTCGCAAGCGACATTTTTCGTTGAATTTTTTGTTGCTTTATAATTCGTACTTTCGGTAGAGTACGTTGTTTTTCGTTGATTCTGGACACAACTCCTACTTTCGTAACTTTTTTTGGGTTCGTTGATTCGTAATTTTCCGTGTCTCTCTCACAACGACGCTGCCTATTATGCCTAATGTGCTTCGAATGGATTTGTACTTTTCTAAATACATAGCGGTTATTTGTAACGATTCGAAATCTCATATTTTACTTTCGTTTTCTACATGCGGCTATAGGCTCCGCCCCTGTACACCATTTTGAGAGGGTTCAGCACGGTGAGGGAGAAGCAGAGAGCAGAGCAGAGTGTTATTGTGCTTCGAATGGATTCGAAATCTCGTATTTTACTTTCGTTTTTTCATGCGGCTATAGCCTCCGCCCCTGTACACCATTTTGAGAGGGAGTTCAGCATGGTGAGGGAGAAGCAGAGAGCAGAGTGAGTGTTATTGTGCTTCGAATGGATTCGTACATTCGTAACTTTTTTCATAACGAATTATGCCGAAGACATTCGGGCATTTGCTATTTTGCGGTATAATTTATTTCGGATTCGGTTTTATTTGTAATTGCTTTGTTCGGAAATTCGAATGCTTCCGAATGTCCGAAAGTTGCTAAATTCGGACGAATTTCGATTCGTTACGAAACGAATTGCACAAGCCTAATTTTTACTGCATTTTGTGTTTTCCTGCGACCGGCAGTAAAAGTACACTATGTGTACATGGAGCCTTAATGTGCTTTTAAAGGCATCTTTTTTTAATTTCAATGATTTTTATTGAAGTCTATCAAGAAACATATACAGACTTTGATTTTCATACAGTAAGATATGTTGACACAGCGTTTCTATTAACTGCATATGACAGGGTAGATAACTCAAGCATAGATGAGTAATAAACAGCGGAGTTACCACTAAAATAAGACGGTAGGTATTGTAGAAAGTATTGACCTCCTCCCTGGACACCCAGGGGAAAGGCATCTTTTTTTAAATTCAAGTAAAAAATAGGTTATACTTACATGCTTTGTTCAGCGGTATTGCGCAGTGCTGGTTGCTTACCTCTTCTTTGGAGGTTCCCTGTCAGCACCTTCCCCCCCTCCTTCTTACGAGTGCCCTCATAGCAAGTCGTGTGCTATGGGGGCATCCATGTAGGCCTTCTCCCGAGCATCCATACACACACAGCACAGCTTAGCCCCGCTCCCCCCTCATAGGATTTCATTGACAGCAGCAGGAGCCAATGGCAGGAAGAGGGGATAGGACAGACACAGCCGGGCACAGTGCTGGCTCAATAGAGGACTCAGGTAAGTAACAGGGGTGGGGGGAAATAGTTAATTGTTTTTTTTTTTACCTGAATGCATTAAGGTAGAAAAACACCTAGACTTTAGAACCACTTTAAGCTGGCCAAACACTATAGATTTCTTAACAAAAGAAAACCATTGCAATCTTCTATCCATGCTAAACAGCACAAATGGATGAATCTCCCATGGCAGACTATTCAGACAGCTAAGGCTGGCACCAGAAGTCAATTGTTTAGTCAACTTTTGCCGACTGTGGCAGTGCCAGCAGAATCATACATTGCCCCAATCTTGGCTGAGCCAGCAGGAATTGGCCAAAATTCATGTAGCATATGACCAAATTGACCACTCCATGTATGTCTGATTCATAGATAAAATAAAAGGAAGGGTCCTGACTGAATAAACCAGTCAAAATCAAGCTTTTAGTTTAAAGATACATAATTGAAAACCAACATTAATAGCTTAATGTTTGACCTCTGCTCAGTAATAAATCAGCCTGGGAGGAACAGGAACATCAACAGTCTGTGCTTTTGAGAGAAGCAGCCACTTAACAAATAATTCACCTCCATCAAGTTCCTACAACAGAATAACATAATATCTCTGTAAATGGTAACTTCAAGTATAATGACAACTGTATATTATACACGTTCAGGGACATTCAGCACCACCTGGAAATCAATCAATTTTGATCAAGAGAAGTAGAGATACATAATTGCTTCCCAGTTTCTACTAGAAGGAACTACTTGCTATAATTAATTCACTGGTAATTCCCTTTGCTTCATCTCATCATAGCCATAATACAGTTGTAATTATTTTAGTTGATCTTTCAGCCATAGTTTAGGGACAGGACTTCACCTTGAGCAAGTATGTGGCTAAACCAAATCTCATGAAAAAAGAGACATTCTGGGAAAGGTGTAAAGCAGGGGTGTCCAACCTTTTGACCTTCCTGGGCAACATTGGAAGAAAAGTAATTGTCTTGGGCCGCACATAAAATACACTTACAATAAGGATAGCTAATGAGCAGAAAAGCTCAAGCAGATCACAAGATAACGATTACTGATATAGATAATGTACTGTACCTATCTGAGTAATAAAACTTCATTTTTTTAAATTGTAAAAGAGAGCAACATAAAACAAGTGCAATATTAGACATTGTTTTTGATAAACAACAATAAGGATAGCTGATGAGCCTCCTCCTGAGGCTCTCAGTGGGTAGGTGCAGCTGCTGGCCCCATTCACTATAATGACAGGTCACCAACAGGTCACACCTATTCGCAACTCTCTGCACAGCCAGTGATTACCTGTGGTGATCACTGCTGGATGCAGACCAAGTGCATCCAGCAGTGATCACCACAGGTAGAGAACCGTGAATAGGCGCAGCCACCTGTCATTATAGAGAATGGGGCCAGCAACTGCACCTACCTGCTGAAAGCCGCAGGAAGAACTGCTACTACAATTGGCACCAGCCCTGATCACCGGTGTGAATGCAGCCTATGTATGTGCTGTGTGGGGAGGTAGAGGGGGGGGGGTGTGGGCAGGGGGCTTGGGGGGGCTCATGTGTGTGTCACACTTATAGAAACTATTCAAATGTGGGAATGTTGTGATACACCTTTGAGAGTTGAGAAGAATTTGGTATTATTGCCTATGACCTCTACTTTGTTACATTTACTAAGAGGGACTTGTGAGGGAAATTAGCAAGCAGTATTAAGGAGATTTGAAAACATTAGCATTAGCACACCTTTAACTAAGTAGTAGAATTACGCAGCAACAAACAGTTAATTTTTTTTATACTTGGCTTGTACTGTTACCCTGACGCCCCCGTACACACAGCCCAAATAAGTCCAGAGTAGAGCCCTTCTGGGTTCAGGCATTGCAGAAGAATACAATTCAGCCACTCTCCATCGGTAAAATTTTTAGAATATCCTGGTCTCAGAGGATTTTTAAATGAGCTGGGGATACATAGATGGTGAAGGTGGGGTGCCACATGTCCTGCCACATAGAAGTGAAACGCCTATGCTGCATATAGCTCCTAAAAGCCTGTGTGCATGAACACATTGGGGGTTATTTATGAAAGGGAAATTCACTTTGCATTACAAGTGCAAACTACAAGTGCAAAGTGCACTTGAAATTGCACTGAAAGTGCACTTGGAAGTGCAGTCGCTGTGGATGCGAGGGGGACATGCAACGAAAATAAAAAACAGCATTTTAGCTTGCACATGATTGGATGATAAAATCAGCAGAGCTTCCCCTCATTTCAGATCTACCCCTCAGATTTACAGCGACTGCACTTCCAAGTGCACTTTCAGCGCAATATGAAGTGCACTTTGCGCTTGTAGTTTGCACTTGTAGTGCAAAGTGGATTTGCCTTTCGTAAATAACCCCCATAGAATAAAATGGAGAGGCGTTTTTAAGCTGAAAAAAAAAACATCTGACGCTGCTAAAAGTAGCTGTAAAAACACCCTGTGTGCATGAGGCCTTACATTAGAGATAAGAAGGCTGGCAGGTTGAGAAGCTTCAGCTGAACAATTTGAGGATAAATTATTCCATAGTGGATGCAGCTAGAGAGGTGTTGTCTTCTGCTGTCATCAAAAGGCTGGATGTCTTTCCGGGTTCTTAAAACATGGATTGTGTTTTAATTTAAAATGTTAATTAGCTGCTGTGCTGACCCACTGGCTTTAACATTTTGGAGTCAGAATACATACACTATAATGACTATATTGTCAAAAATATTGGGATGCCTGCCTTTACACATACTTGAACTTAAATAGCATCCTAGTCTTAGTCCATAGGGTTCAGTATTGAGTTGGCCCACCTTTTTCAGTTATAACAGCTTCAACTCTTCTGGAAAGGCTGTCCACAAGGTTTAGGAGTGTGTCTATGGGAATGATTCACCGCTCTTCCAGAAGTGCATTTGTGAGGTCAGGCGCTGATGTTGGTCGAGAAGGCCTGGCTCGCAGTCTTCCCTCTAATTCATCCCAACGGTATTCTATTGGGTTGAGGTTAGGACGCTGTGCAGGCCAGTCAAGTTCCTCCAACCCAAACTTGCTCATCCGTTTCTTTATGGACCTTGCTTTGTGCACTGGTGTGCAGTCATGTTGGAACAGGAAAGGGCCACCCCCAAACCGTTCCCACAAAGTTGGGAGCATGAAATTGTCCAAAAGGACTTGGTATGCTGACGCCTTAAGAGTTCCCTTCACTGGAATTAAAGGACCAAGCCCAACCCCTGAAAAACAACCCTGCACCATAATCCGCCCTCCATCTAATGATTTGGACCAGTGCACAAAGCAAGATCCATAAAGACATGGATGAGCAAGTTTGGGGTGAAGGAACTTAACTGGCATGCACAGAGTCCTGATCTCAACTCGATAGAACACCTTTGGGGTGAAGTAGAAAGCCAGGCTTTCTCGTCCAACATCAGTGCCTGACCTCACAAAATGGGCTTCTAGAAGAACGGTCAAACATTCCTATAGGCACACTCCTAAACCTTGTGGACAGCCTTCCCAGAAGAGTTGATGCTGGTATAGCTGCATGGCCAACCCAATATTGAACCCTACAGACTAAGACCGGGGTGCCATTAAAGTTCATGTGTGTGTAAAGACAGGTGTCCCAATACTTTTGACAATATAGTGTATGTAGAAAGGGGAAGTCAGAGAAAGGTCTGAAGTCTTGATCTGCATACTTGTTCCAGATTAGTGTCTCAAACTATTAAAGCAAGAGGGCCAGCATGGCAGCCAGGCAATTAGTACTTTTAATAGGAAAGCTCAGAAATGGCAGCCTCAATTTTTCTTTCATGATGGGTTTTCATTAAATACTGCAATTTTACGTAAGTAAGCTATAAAGGAAAGCATTAAAATTAAGTCGTTAAGAGACGTTTAAGTTTTCCCAAGGGTCAGCTTTAATAGTTTTCTTTACTGCCACCTACCCAGCTCAGATTTGCTAGTATATAGTATTTGAATTTTGCATATTGTGGGTGGATTCAAAAGAGGTGAAAAAAATCAGAGAACAAGATGTGTCGTTCTCCTCTGGCCTTATGTGTCTTGTTTTGTTCTACTGAAAGTGTTGACAGCATGGGCAAGTGAAGAGAGTTAAGGAGAAAAGCTAATAGGGCATGTAATGACCGTCACAACAGACAGAAGAAGGTGGAAGAAGTTGGAGACAGGGGGAATAGGGAACATGTAATATACTGTGAAGGAGATACACATACTATCAGGTTGTTCTGTATTAAAGTGGTCCTAAAGACAGACTTTTTTTTTTACCTTAATGCATACCTCCCAACATTTTAAGATGGGAATGAGGGACACCTACTAGCAAAAGTATGTTGGCATAGAATATGCCCCTGCCACACCCCCTTAAAGGAGAATAAAAAAAAAAAAAAAAAAAAAAAAGATTAGTTAAATCTACGAGGGCTTTTTTTTTACCACTACCATTCCTTTTTATGTTGGCTTTTAAAATTTACAAATGCAGCAACTTAGAAATTGGATGAAAGGTTTAGCACTGGGAAATTATTTTTGAAAGATAAATAGTGCATTTTAAATACAACTAGATAGATCAGACCAAAATAAGGGACAAATGAGGAGGAAAGAGGGACATTGCTTCAAATCAGGGACAATTGGGAGCTATGGTAATGTATTCTCTGCATTAGGCTAGAAAACTGTTGCGGCTGGTGCTCAAAATATTTGGGGGAGCGCAAACAAAACAAAAAATTCTGAAAAAAAACCCATCAATTGCAGCCTTACTGTGCCCATCAAATGCAGCCACTGTGCCCATCAATTGCAGCTACTGTGCCATCAAACGCAGTCACTGTGCCCATCAAACGCAGCCACGTGCCCGTCAATTTCAGCCACTGTGCCCATCAATAGCAGCAACCGTGCCATCAAACGCAGCCACTGTGCCCATCAAATGCATCCACTGTGCCCATAAAATAGTGCCACTGTGCCCCACCAAAAGCTGCCACTGTGCCCATGAAATAGTGCCACTGTGCCCCATCAAATGCTGCCACTGTGCCCATGAAATAGTGCCACTGTGCCCCATCAAATGCTGCCACTGTGCCCATCAAATTCTCCCACTGTGCCCCATCAAGTGCTTGCCGCCTGTCTTGGTGGCAGGTCAGGCATGCGATGGGACCATGCAAAGGGTTAGACAGCGGCTCCTGTGTCCTCCATGCGCCTCCTCCCCTCTTCCTAGTAAACGTCCAATTGCAGAGCCTGTCCTTTCAGCCAATCAGGTGATGGGTAACAGACCTACGCACCTGATTGGTGGAGGGGTTCAGTGTTAGGAAGGCAAATATTCATTCACTTTTCTAAGACACCTGGGTGGACTCCGAGAGCAATGCTTTGCGCCATGAGTCCACCTTTTTTGAAGCCTATTAGAGCCTATGGTTCTAATCAGGTGCTTCAAAAACACCCCCGCCACTGTAATTCAGGCGCCCAGCGTCCAAAAAAGGGCCGGATGCCTGAATATGGGTTGGCAGCGGTGGCCATGGATAGATTCATGCAATGCATGAATCTATCCATTAATCATAGAGTGTGAGTGGCTGGAGAGAGGGGGCAGTGCCTGTGTGCCCTTAATGGACGCCCCACCACTGGTAGAAAACCTTCTGTGTGCAGCCCCCCCCCTCCCAACCCTCCTTATACTTACCCAAGCTCGATGTCGATCCAGCAATGTGCACAAAAGCAGAGCCTCTCACAGCTCTATTCCTCATCTTTTGCTTAGACATAGCAGCAGGATCCATTGGCTCCTATTGCTGTCAATCACAGCCAGTGTGGAGGGGGCAGGGTATGGTTGCCACTTTTTTCTCAAGCCAAACCCTTTTGCGGCGCACAGATTTTTTTTTTTTTTAGCATACACTTGTAGCGGTCTCACCCGCTCTCTCCCTTCTTCTTCTCGGCTGGTTTACTCGTCTAGGGGGACCAGGGGGAGGGGTGAGGTGCTGCCACCAGCTCGCCCCTCTTATGTGTGTAGAGGTTTGAGCTAAGATCTTTACCTTCGGGTCTGTGTCTCTGTCCAGAGATTCCACTTCAAAAATGACCAGTAGATAGGTGAATGTAGAACACTTTGCTCCCAGAAAAGTAAGCCCACACCAGGTGACAGTACAACATCTATATTTATTTCCGCAGAGATAAATATGCCTCTTTGCAAGCAGACAGGTTGATACAAACACAAACTTGGTGGGGTGAGGGTTCAGGCACAATCCTTTTGGATCAGAGAAGCTGTTAGAAGTTCACAACAACTTTTGGCGCACGGTCGCTGCCACTGACCGTGAGGTTGGTCCCTGCCACAGACCGGGTGAACGATGAGGTCTCTGCCACAGACATTAGGATAGGCCTCTGCCACCGACCTGATGTAGCTGGGTCTCTGCAAAGACCATACAACATGAACTACCTTCTAATGGCGACCCCTGTTAGGGAGATAATCCATCCCGGACGGCCCCAAGAGGCCTGCACTGTCACCAGCCAATACTGCGCTGGATCTTCAGGCCAGGTCACCTCCCTGGTTCTCCTCGCCCGAGACTCGGGTCCCCTCACTCGTTGGGCCCCCTAGGTATCTTCTCCCATGCGGGACCCAGTCGAAGGTACTGGGCCCCGGGTCTTTGCTAGTACCTCACCCCAGGCCTAAGGTGCCTGGGATGGAACTCGAACTCCCCCGCACCCAGGCCGAGGGCACCTGGGTGCGGACGAACAGAACAGCAGCCCCCAGGCTGAAGGTGCCTGGGGGCTCGGCCCTCGTGCGAAACATGTCTGCCCCCTTTATACTATCTCCCAGCAGGCACAGCGGGTTCCCCACCCCGCCGTACTACTGCCGGGAGAGGACACAAAGGGCACGGCCCTACAATCATGGTTCAACCCCAGCCCAAGGCGACAGCGCCACCTAGAGGCCACAGGGAACTGAACACCATTATATCCTCCACAAATTAAATTGGCCATAGATCCCTAACAATTAGTGTATCTGGGCCATGCCACCACCCAGATACTCCCCCTAAATGTTAATCCCCGCTACACACTATAGGATTGTAACAGACCTGAGACACCTGTTAATAGTTATGTGGCGTGCATAGTGTCCCCTCACCCTCCTGTCAGGCCCTGTACCACATTCTTGTCTGAATATTGTGTCCAGGTTTCAGGCGGACTGAAACCTGGACACATGATTCAAAACCCGAACTGTCCGGGCCATTATTTTGCTCTCTGTGTGTGAATGGAGACACAGATCGGGGCTCAAGAGCAAACAAGCACAAGTGCCCCCATGACTATGACATGTTTTTTTTTCTTCATTAAAACAAAAAAAAAAGAGCATTTACAATCACTTTAAAAGGCCCATGCTGGAAAATACCAGAGCCTTGTTGAAGTGATAGATTGATCATGTTTTCTGTAAATCTGTAAAAATATATATATATTCAGTATATATATATATATATATATATATATATATATATATATATATTGCACAGGATGCCAGGAATGTGTTCTGGACAGCAGGTATATTTCCCTTTTATTTGGGTGGTGGTCACTTTAAGGGGGACTAATTTTATGCAGTTTGAGTACTCAGGGATTCAGCCACCTGCAAGGAAGTCTTGAAAAGCAACAGGAAGGAATCGGCACCTGTCTGTGAGGTAGAGTCCAATGGCTCACAGACATGTGCAAGTGTCAACTGTCTGGCAACTGAGACAATGTTTGCTGAGCTCCTGTGACACTGATATGGGACTTGTATATTGTTGGTGAACCATAGTATTGTTTTCATGATACCAGAACTGTTTACTGTTTGTATTTTTCTTTGCTGAAGAAAGCTGTTTATTTTCCGGACTTTTAATTAAACAAGCAATAAGGACAGTGTTACTTTTACAGACTGCTGGTTGGTGATCCTTAGCTACCCATATAACAGTTGCTGCTTGGATGCGGGCAATCCAGCTCTAAAAGCTGTTTGAAGTGAAAAACTGACATTTAAAGGGCCAGTGCCCATTTTTCCATATCCTGGGTCAGAGCAGCACAGGCACTAAATACCTCTGAAGAGAGCATGGAGAAGGTCCCAAGTGCCTTGTACAGGCCCAACAGGATGCTAACTGAGGAGGCTCAGGCACATCAGCAGCATGCCATTCAGAAAATGGCATGTTGCTAAAGTATCCTGAGCTCATTAAAGAAGTGAGAGAAGAGAAAGTCATGTTTGAGGCCAAGAAGACTGTGGCCAGACTGGCACCAGCATCATTGTCCAAAGTTGGGTCGGTGAGTGCAATATAGGTAAATTCGGAGATAGCCAACCTGAAGTCACAGATGTCACAAACGATGGAGAGTAGGACTTTACTGCCAGCAAAAATCACCAATTTTTTTTCCCTAGGGAATCGCCAATTCCCTAGGGATAGGGAGACAGTGGGCCTGCCTTGTTCAGCTATTCCAGTGCATGTGATGTGAATGTACCTTTACAGTGTATGGCCAACTAAAGTCTATTGGGGTTTAAAACTTGATCCTTAATAGGTCTATCTCAACCACAAATACAAATAAAACCAATAACTCCAATACCACCATACATGTCAAAAGATCCCAGTTCTGTGCCAATGATCAAACCACTGGGCAAAAAACGTATTTAAAAGTGGAAGTGCCAATTTTTCATTGTTCATTTGTAATACATACTGTGTATACTATTAAAGACAGACAGTAGCATGCCAACCTAGACAATGTGACGAATGTGCAGTTTTATTTATTTTTAAATCCAAGGAATTATCCAACAGAAACACAGACATCAACAGAAATGTTTTTCTGTAGTAGAGAAAGGCTAGAACCCCTGCCAGATTTGTATTGCTTCCTGTGTCCCTGTTGACGTACACTAATACTGACAGTGGCCTCAAATTTACTACAGAACGTAATGTTCCTACTGATTAGTCATCTTAGGGAATCAAGGCTTAAGCCTCGTACACGTGACCGGTTTTCTCTGCAAGAAACGACAAGAAAACTGTTGGTAGAGCTTTCTTGCCGAGAAAACCGTGCGTGTGTATGAGGCTTTCAAGTTTCTCGTCAAGAAAACTGCCCAGAATCTCGACGAGAAAAAAAGACCTGCTTTCTTTTTTCTCGTCGGGAGTCTCAGTTTTCTCGTTGTGATTCTCGTCAGACTGTATTTGGATGAGAAAACCGTTTGTGTGTGTGTATGCTTTTCCAAGTCTTCAAAAACCGCGCATGGTCAGAATCAAGTATGAGACGGGAGCGCTCCTTCTCGTAAAACTAGCGTTCGTAATGGAGATAGCACATTCGTCGCGCTGTAACGAACTAAAAGCACAAAGTCTGAAAAGCGCAAATTGTCTCTCCCCAAACTTTTACTAACACAAGGTAACACGAGATCAGCAAAAGCAGCCCAAGGGGTGGCACCATTGGAATAGAACTTCCCCTTTATACTGCCGTCATACGTGTGGTACATGACCGCGCTTTACAACAACAAGATTTTGGATTGACAGTGTGTATGCAAGGAAAGCTTGACAAGAATCTCGTCAAGCTTGACAAGAAACCCGTTGAGAAAAACAATGTTTTTTTTGCGACGAGATTCTCGGCCATGTGTACTAGGCTTTAGTTTGAAACAAGTGGAGGGAAGAACAATCTATTGTCCATGGCATCCAGTAAGAATGTGCTGTATTTTCCATTGCCTCATTGTACATCCTTACAAATCTGTCTCAATATCTTTCATATTGTTAAGACTAAATTCTTCTTCTCCACAAATACTGCACTGCAGGAGCGTTCGGCAAACACAGCAAAATAAAACTGTCCAATAAACCAAGCAGAGACGCTCAAAATATCTGATGGAGTGATAGGTGCAGCGTGGGATATAAAATACAGAGCCCATTAGCACTGCTAGGACCGATGATTACTTAGTAAGAAGGCAGACAAAGTAGACCCCAGTGGTACTTATCTTCCATCAGTTTCTGTGTATGCAGCCAGCGGTGTAGCGGATACCAGCGAGCGGCAGTAATCCACCGATACTAGAAGGAGAATGTGCTGCATAAGGCACCAGCTTCATTACTGTGCCATAATCTTAAATCTAAATAAATGGTAATGATCCTTTGTAGATCATGCATACTATCTAAGACAAACCACACGCTTTGGTGCCCACTGCCCACAGAGAAAGGTTGGGGGAAGAGGGAATTTTTAATTTCCCTCTAATTATTCCCAAGGCTGAGGTCTCCGAAATCTGCTGAGATATGCATATTTAATTGACATCTGCATGAAAGGACCTTATCTGTTTCAAGCTCTGTGCTGCTAGCAATCAGGGGGACATCAGGCCAGCTTGATACACATGCCTCAAGCGCCGAATGGGTTAAAAGGAACAGTGCACCCCCACTAATGAACATTTTACTTTGATCCCTCAGTCGGCACCATTTTCCTTCCAATCACAAGTCTCCCCGGAGCCTTGCATAGAAACGCATTTCATTTAATCCGGTTTGAATTGTAACATAAAACACGGCGATAGGGAGGTGCGAGTTTTAGAACTGTGGTTACAATAAGAGATGACAGGGGAGCCACAACAGTAACCACTGAGCGTGCATGCACAAACTTTTCATCTCTCGGCTTTATTTGAATTTACAAGAGAGGCATTTGTCGAAAG
The DNA here is from genome assembly GCA_029206835.1 of Rana muscosa. NCBI lineage: Eukaryota > Metazoa > Chordata > Amphibia > Anura > Ranidae > Rana > Rana muscosa. The sequence goes on from CM055117.1 coordinate 272,589,114, forward strand.
AAGAAGGCTAGCCCATTAAAATGTAGCCATCGGGGAAAGCTTGCAGGCTGGGGAGGATATGCAGACTCCAATATACAGCATATGAAAAGCAGGTCCATCTGGATAGTCTACACAGCCTATGGCAACTTGTTACAAGACACCACAGTCAAAGGAAAGTGTTGTTAGTGAAATTTTATCTTTCCCTATTTGAAATGACTGAAATCGTGATACACAGAACTACTTTCATCTATTCTTTTTCCTGCTGTCTGTTTTAAAGAGAAACTCAACCAAAAATAATTTTGATACGTTAAATTCCGTAATTTATTTGACCCCACTAGGTTTTATTCCAGAAACCTCCTATAGTTTTTGCCTATTGATTAACAACTAGGTTGCCTTCTCACTCGCCAGTATGTCTTGTGGCCTTTGTAGAAGCCATGGCTACTACAAATCATCTCCACTCTATAAGCATGGATGGATTTCTCATAAAAGTCCTGCATGGAAGCACTTGACACTTTCTCTAGATCCTCCCTCTTCTCACCACCTCTTCATGCCTCACTCACAAAAGCCCCAAGACCACTGTTAAAGTGGTTGTAAACCCACTTTTCAAAAAAAATAAAAAATAAAACCTGCAAGAAAAAGGCATAATGAGATGGCATGCTATGCATACTAGCTCATTATGTGACACTTACCTCAGATTGAAGCCTCCGAAGCACTCCTCGTCCCCCTCCGCCGCCACCGCCAGGTCCCCTCCGGCCGTCTTCCAGGTATCGCCGCGCCGGCACTGTGATTGGCCTTAGCGGCGATGACGTCACACGCATGCGCGCGGGGCCGTCATGCTCCCATTCAAAACCGGCATAATCCCATTCATGAAGCCGGCCCGCTAGTGCGCCTGTGCCGTTGTCTACGGCGCACATGCTTTGCATGTAATGAGTCTATCTCATATATTAGTTTAACCTTTTATGTTGCTTTAGTGAAATAAATGAACTTTTGCACTATATTTAAATTTTTCGAGTTTCACCTGTACTTCTGCTTATGATGGCCTAGTTACTCAGTTCACATTTCATGTGAAGAGCTTTTCAGAGAAAATAGTAAATGCCTGGATAAGGGCCTTTAAAAAAATGGGGGAAAAAAAGCTTGAGGTTGCTCATAAAATTCTGGTCTAGATGGATATGAAAAGGAGGGTAGGGAACGTGCATCCTCCCCCACCTCCTGAATCATACTACATACCACATGTTTTCAACACTGCATTTATATGTTGCAAAGGGGTAGCAAAGACTTGCAAGGTACCTTGCCCCCATGTTAAGGGCACAAGGGCCTCACCCCCACATCCTGTTTCCTAAGTCGGATATGAGGGTTTGCATGGGGGGGAGGCCCTTTATTTTAAGGTGCGCCACCATCCAGATATCTAACCCCACCCCCTGGGAAGTGAGTATGGGGTACATTGGTACCATCTTACCCAAAAAATTTAAAAAGTAAAAAAAAACACAGATGTTTTTTTGAAATATGTAAGCAATGTCCCAAGATTTCAATCCAGAGTCATTTTTGTCATTGCACACGTGTTTGCTCACGTTATTGCATCTGTGTTTGCAAACTGGCTTAGTATCGCTGAATTACATTATATTGCAACAGTTGAAGTGTTTTATAAGCGCAAATAAGTTTTGTTGAATTTGGAGGAGCAGACTAAATAGATCTTACATGAATCGTATTGGAAGTGCTCCTGCTCTCCTCTCCCCTCTAGGAAGATGAGCATGTTTGCTGTATAAGTAGACACAGAAGGATCCTCATCCTGAGGAACCCCAGGGTTATGCGGCGTACACACGATCGTTTTTCATGCCATTTTTTAAACCGACGTTTTTCTCGTCGTTTTTTTTTCATGTTTCCTCTCAAGCCTGTCTTGCGTACACACGATCATTTTAAAAAACGTTCAAGCAAAGTGCAGTGACGTACAACACGTACGACGGCACTATAAAGGGGAAGTTCCGTTCGGATGGCGCCACCCTTCATGTTAGTAAAGTTTGTTGAGCGACGATTCGTGCTTTTCAGCCTCGTGCTTTTCAGTCCGTTATAGCGTGACAAATGTGCTATCTCCATTACGAACGCTAGTTTTACCAGAACGAGCGCTCCCGTCTCATACTTGATTCTGAGCATGCGTGGTTTTTTTCACCTCGTAAAAGCATACACACTATCGTTTTTCACGTCGTTAAAAAAAACGACATGAAAAACGACGTGAAAAAATAGAGCATGTTCAAAATTTTTAATGGCCGTTTTTCACGTCGTTAAAAATGCTCTGGAGCATACACACGATCGGTTTTAATGCCCATTTTTAAAAATGGCATTTTTAACGGCATGAAAAACGATCGTGTGTATGGAGCATTAGAGTTATTCTCAGAGTTTGTGAGCCTTTGTGAGTTTGCTCATGGAGGTAGTTATAGTTACAGCTTCCTGAGTCCTTCACACCATAGATTAAAGGATTGTTATCATGGCATCCACCGCTGCATCTTTAATCCTCCCTGTACAGCCTGTCATTTAGAGATGTTTTGCATGCGAACTGGACGTGCCCTGTTAAGGCGTTCATTTCCGCCAAAAAGGTTCGCTCATCAATACCCGATGGAGAGTGCGTTCACTAAGTTATGGAGTATGCCTTTGGTGAATTCTGCAGTCTCTAACATTATTAGGACCCTCACGTGCCCAGTGGGCAAGGTACCAGGATTTTTGGATACCTTGGACAAATGTCTGGAGACTTTATTCTAGGCTTCACTATGCTGGTTGAAGCAGCTTTAAAGCCAGCAATTGGCATGTGTTCCACAGTTTTAAGGTATGGGCTTGTCACTTGATGAGAAAGAGGATTTCTGCCAGAGGAGATACTGACATAAACAGAAACCTGAGGGGTTTTCCATGTGCTCTTAGATTCTCAGTGGACACCTAAAGGACTCCATACAGCAACTTTTGTGTCTCAGGCCTCGTACACACGACCGATTTTCTCGTCGAAAACCGTCAAGAAAAGTGCCGCGAGAGCTTTTTTGTCGAGAAAAACGTTCGTGTGTATGGTTTTACGATGAGAAAATTGCCGAGAATCTCGACGAGAAAATAGAGAACCTGCTCTCTATTTTCTCGTCAGGATTCCAGATTTCCTTGTCGTGTTTCTCGTCGGGCTGTTTTGTGACGAGAAAATGGTTCGTGTGTATGCTTTTACGACTCTTCCAAAAGCGCGCATGCTCACAAGCAACTATGAGACGGGAGCGCATCTTCTGGTAAAACAAGCCTTCGTAATGGAGAGAGCACATTCGTCACGCTCAAAAATATTGCATCGTTTAAATGTTCTGCATTGAAATCTTCGTTAGAATGTTACATTAATCAAAACGAGTGACCTTCTTTTGCTGCTGATATTCACACAGAGTTATGACTTTTTTTTTAACCTTTTTCATGCTGCTCTTAAGAAGATTTATGTGTATTATATCGTGCAAGTTTTTAGGAATAATTTAAATGGTTATATTTTTAAAAATGATGTTAATTATAATTTCGCAATGTTTTGATAGTGATCTCCCATTTAATTTTGGAATCTATATTAGTTAAATTTCCCCCCCATGTTTTTTTGCAAATCAGATTTAGTTATTCTTTTGGGGGGGGGGGGGGGTGATATCTGTCCCTTTTTTTGTCAGTCAAATGTATCTGCTTACTCCAAAGCTAGATTTTTAATTTTTACAAATACACATAGTCAAGTATGAACTTAAACAAAAATCACATTTATTCATGTTTCGAAATAAAATAAAGAGAAGGCAGCGCTGGAGAACCTGCTGCCATTTGTGCATCCCAGGGACCCCAGAGCACACAGCAACCCTGTGTGGACACTAAAATTGGGAGCTTGAGAAGGCCAACATTTCTGAACACAATCTGATGCTGGCCTCCCAGAGGTCAGGAACAGCAGCAGGTGATATATATGTCCCAAGTGTGTGGTACTACAACAGGCTGCCTTCTGTCCGACCACAATGAAGCAAGGCCATCACTTCCTCTTCTTCCTGGCAACCTTCCCTGAAGCCTTCCCTGCAGCCTTCCTTCTTCGTTTGGCTGGAGGCTGGGCCACTGGAGGGGTACTCCTGTCAGGAGGAGGAGATGTAGCAGAAGGGGGTGGGGCAGAAGAAGAAGGTGGAGTTGTAGCAGAAGGGGGTGGGGCAGAAGAAGAAGGTGGAGGTGTAGCAGAAGGGGGTGGGGCAGAAGAAGAAGGTGGAGGTGTAGCAGAAGGGGGTGGGGCAGAAGAAGAAGGTGGAGGTGTAGCAGAAGGGGGTGGGGCAGAAGAAGGTGGAGGTGTAGCAGAAGGGGGTGGGGCAGAAGAAGAAGGTGGAGGTGTAGCAGAAGGGGGTGGGGCAGAAGAAGAAGGTGGAGGTGTAGCAGAAGGGGGTGGGGCAGAAGAAGAAGGGGGAGGTGGAGGTTGAGGTTGGGTCAGTTGTGCCACCTCACATATGGCGGTATTGGGGGTAATTTTCTCCATCACCCCCTTGTTGAGCAAGGTGATGAGCAGGGGCTCGCATAGGAGGCGTTGCTCCATGCTCATCACCTTGAACTTAGCCTCCACTAGGCCGGCAATGGCCTCTTCAGGGGATGTGGGCTCCTGGAGGGTGGCATGGGCCTCACGAATAAGGGCCATTGCTGCCTCACTCGTGCTCCTGTCCCTCCTGCCTCTTTTGGGAAGCCGGATGGGAGGCACGTGGGATCTGGTGCTTCTCCTTTTCCCTGCCACCTCCTGCCTGCCACTGGGCCCTGCCACCTCCTGTCTGCCACTGGGCCCTGCCACCTCCTGTCTGCCACTGGGCCCTGCCACCTCCTGTCTGCCACTGGGCCCTGCCACCTCCTGTCTGCCACTGGGCCCTGCCACCTCCTGGCTGCCACTGGGCCCTTCCTCCTCCTGCCTGACAGTTTCCAGACCCTCCTCCTGGCTGATTTCATCCTGTGTATGAAAAAGGGACATAGTTTAATATGTTGGTTTAATCTTTGCATCAAACTTTGTAATCCTGATTGAAGCAATTAGAATGTAGATCCATAAATCCTTGCTTTAAATTTACCACTACATCAGATTGACTATTTAGCACCCAATTAAGTGCAGACTAATGTCTACAGATCTTGATTTGACTTGTGGAATCCAAAATATTTTATGTTTGTCATCTTGACATATTTTGTCAAACATTAAGTTTATCCCAATACATTTTCAGTTAATACTATACCTGGCTCCAGATGGCCAAATCAGGATCATCCAGGATGGCTGCCTCCTCTTGCTCCAGAGAAGGCTCAGGTTGGCTGCAGGGAAGTCTGGGGGGAAGAGTGGAGAGTGATGGCCTTGTCTCAATGTGGTCATCCAGGAAGGACATCCTGTTGTAGTACCACAAAATCGGGACATAAACATCACCTGCTGCTGCTCCTGACCTCTGAGAAGCCAGGACCTTAGAGCGTTCAGTCCTGTAGGTACCTCTCAAGCTCCCAATTTTAGTGTCCACTTGTTTTGCTGTGGCTGTGGGCACCTTGGTATGCACAAATGGGAGAAGCTTCTCCAGCGCTGCTTTTCTCACCCCTCTTTTTTTGTGGATGGGGTTTTTCGTCTCCCACAGAGCCGGCAGCTCCCTTACCCGGTCAATAAATTCCGCCAGGAAATCCTTGTCGCTTATAAAGACATTCATATTGTATCTGCAAGTTAAATAAATTATATATAACTAATGTGAGGCAAACAGTCTAACCTCCTTAACATCCTAGTCACCATTAGTGATGAGCCGAACACCCCCGGGTTCGGTTCGCACCAGAACCCGCGAACGGACCGAAAGTTCGAACGAACATTAGAACCCTATTAAATACAATGGATGCGAACGTTCGAATTCTAAAGTGCTAATTATAACAACTATTATGCATGTTATTGTCATAAATAGGGTTTGGGAACCCGGGTTCTGCACCAGGGGACATGTATCAATGCAAAAAGAAGTTTTAAAAACGGTCGTTTTTCGGGAGCAGTCATTTTAATGATGCATAAAGTGAAAAAAAAAAGTCAAATATTCCTTTAAATATCGTACCTGGGGGGTGTCTAAAGTATGCCTGTGAAGTGCCACGTGTTTCCCGTGTTTAGAACTGTCCCTGCACAAAATGACACTTCTAAAGGAAAAAAAAGCCATTTAAAACTGCTTGCGGCTTTAATGTAATGTCTGGTCCCGGTAATATGGATGAAATTCTTTAAGAAAAATGGCATAGCTACCCCATGACCCCCCCCCCCTACCCCAGCCCATTACCAGCCCCTTTGGGTCTTGTATGGATATTAAGGGGAACCCCGCACATAAAATAAAAAAGGCCCTATATACTCTGAACAGCCGTATACAGGCGGTGCATACAAGACAGGGACTGTAGGTTTGTTCTTATGTAGAATCTGTTTGTAATTTTGAACAGGTACATTGTTGAAGTGTAGCTCCAGCCCAAAAATCTATTTTTAAACTTTTTGGGAAACATAGGTAAGGGTTATCACCCCTGTAACATTTGTTTTGCTGTCTGTGCCCCTGTTCAGAACATTTCACCTCACTTTCCGTCCCAATGACAACTGTTTTTGAAATGTGGTGTTTTTCTTGAAACAAGGATTGCTGATAAAGCATCAGTACAGATGAGACCCCTTTCTCCCATATTTATTCTTACAGGAGAGAATTTTCCTTTCTAGGGGTAGATTTCCTCTCACTTCCTGTTGTCTTCTTTCGTTTGCAAGTAGGAGTCGTTTGTAAGTTGGATGTTTGAAAGTAGGGACCTGCCGTATATACTCTGCAGAAATAGGCCCCTTAGTTGTTGGTGTTGGCACAACACTGTAAGCACTCAGTTACTCTTGGTTGGTGCTGGAACGCCCTGCTGTCAACTATTATATCAGGAATTTTAATTACATATAATTGTTGAACAGTGGTAGTAAAAATTGGGGCTTTGATGGTGGTGCTGGTGCCACAACACTGTAAGCCCTGACAGTTACTCTTGGTGGGTGCAGCAATGGGCCCTGCTGTGAATTATTAGATCAAGAATTGTAATTACATGCCCCTTTTGAACAGGGGCTGAAAAATTGGGCCTTTCGTGGTGGTGGTGGTGGTGGCGTTGCCACAAGACTGTAAGCCCTCAGAGTTACTCTTGGTGGGTGCAGCAATGGACCCTGCTGTGAATTATTAGATCAAGAATTGTAATTGCATGCCCCTGTTGAACAGGGGCTGAAAAATTGGGCCTTAGGCACTGGTGGCACAACACTACAACCCCTCACAGATACTGTACTTGGAGCACAGCAATGAGCCCTGTTGCAAAATATTGCTTCAAAAATTGTAATGACACGCCCCTGTTAAACAGGGGCTGAAAAATTGGGCCTTAGGCACTGGTGCCACAACACTCCAACCCCTCACAGATACTGTACTTGGAGCACAGCAATGAGCCCTATGGCAAATTATTGCTAAAAAAATTGTAATTACACGCCCCTGTAAAACAGGGGCTGAAAAATTGGGCCTTAGCCACTGGTGGCGGCACCCATAAACAAAAATGATCTTCCAAGCTATCATCATCAATCGTATCATTGAGGACTCGGAGGAGGAGGATAGCCAGTCAACATAACAGCACAGGCACTCAGCATCAGCATCAGTCTTGAAGGGATGTGACATGTTAAAATCAATTAGTCTGTTATATCAGCATCAGGTGTGTGGTAGCTGGTGGTGATCCAAGACTGGTTCATCTTGATGAAAGTCAGTCGATCAACCGAGTCGGTGGACAGGCGCACCCTGTGATCCGTGACAAATCCTCCAGCAGCACTGAATGTGCGTTCCGAAAGAACGCTGGATGCAGGACAGGCCAGTAGCTCAATTGCATACTGTGCAAGCTCTGGCCAGTGATCCATCCTCAAGACCCAGTAAGCCAGAGGATTTTCGGTGGGGAAGGTGTCCAAGTCTGACCTTGCCCCTAGATATTCCTGCACCATGTTTATCAGACGCTGGCGATGGTTGCTGGAACCGATCATACTTTGGGGCTGCGGACTAAAGAATTGTCTGAACGCATCGGTCAGACGGCCACCTTCCCCACCGCTCCTTCTTTGACTGGCCGAAGCCTCAGCAACTCGTTGTCCAGGACCAGGAGTTTGTAACCTCCCAGTCTCTGGGAACGCGTTGCACAGACCTTTCTGCAAGGCCTCCCGGAGTTGTCTCATCCTCTGCTCCCTCTGCGACGGTAACATAAGGTCCGCAACCTTACCCTTGTACCGTGGATCAAGGAGAGTGGCCAGCCAGTAATGGTCCCTCTCCTTGATCCGAAGAATACGAGGATCCTTCCGCAGACTTTGCAGGATCAGGGAGGCCATGCAGCGTAGGTTTGCTGAGGCATTTGGTCCGGAGTCCTCTGGGTCACTAAGGACGACATGATCCGCAGCCACCTCCTCCCAGCCACGTACAAGTCCACTGGTTTCTTGGGACTGTAAATCATCCCTAAAAGACTGCTGCTGATGATGCTGAGTGCCAGCCTCCACCTCCATGCTGACACAATCCTCCTCCTCCTCCTCCTCCTCCTCCTCCTCCTCCTCCTCTTCCTGTGCGATGGGTGGGACAGAAGGAACACTGTCTGGGTAAAGGGGGCCTTGAGAGGCAAGGAAGTCCTCCTCTTCCTGCCTCTGTTCTGCCTCAAGTGCCCTGTCCATTATTCCACGCAGCGTGTGCTCCAACAGGTGGACAAGAGGTACAGTGTCACTGATGCATGCACTGTCACTGCTCACCATCCTCGTGGCCTCCTCAAATGGTGCCAGGACAGTGCATGCATCCCTGATCATGCCCCACTGGCGTGGAGAAAAAAAACCAAGCTCCCCTGACCCTGTCCTGGTGCCGTAGTCGCACAGGTACTCATTGATGGCCCTCTGCTGCGTGTGCAGCCGCTGCAGCATGGCCAACGTTGAGTTCCACCTGGTGGGCATGTCACATATAAGGCGGTTCTTGGGCAGGTTCAACTCCTTTTGCAGCTCAGCCAGGCGAGCACTGGCATTATAAGATCTGCGGAAATGCACACAGACTTTCCTGGCCTGCCTCAGGACATCCTGTAAGCCCGGGTACCTGCCCAAGAACCGCTGCACCACCAGGTTAAGGACGTGAGCCACACAGGGCACATGGGTCAGTTGTCCCTGTCGGAGGGCGGAGAGGAGGTTGGTGCCATTGTCGCAAACCACCATTCCTGGCTTAAGCTGGCGTGGCGTCAACCACCTCTCGGCCTGGCCCTGCAGAGCAGACAGGACCTCTGCCCCAGTGTGGCTTCTGTCCCCCAAACACACCAGCGCAAGCACGGCATGGCATCTTTTTGCCTGCGTACTTGCGTAGCCCCGTGAACGGCTACGGAGCACCGCTGGTTCATAGGACAAACCACAGGAAGAGGCCATGGAGGAAGAAGAAGAGGAGGGGGTGGAGGAGAGAGGTGTGTCACAACCAGTAGTAGCATTTTGGAGGCGTGGCGGTGGGACAACCTCCAACACTACTGCACCTTGTCCTGCATCCTTCCCAGCTGCCAAAAGAGTGACCCAATGGGCCGTGAAAGAAAGGTAACGTCCCTGTCCATGCCTGCTGGACCATGAGTCAGCGGTAATATGCACCTTACCGCTGACCGCCCTGTCCAGCGAGGCCAAGACATTGCCTTCCACATGCCGGTAGAGAGCCGGAATAGCCTTCCGTGAGAAAAAGTGGCGTTTGGGAACCTGCCACTGAGGAACCGCACATTGCACAAACTCACGGAAGGGGGCCGAGTCTACCAACTGAAAAGGCAGCAGTTGAAGCGCTAGCAATTTAGCCAAGCTAGCATTCAACCGCTGGGCATGTGGATGGCTGGGAGTGAACTTCTTTCGACGGTCCAGCAGCTGGGGCAGGGAAATTTGCCTGCTAGAATCGGACGTCGGTGTACTGCTAGCAGAGTGGCCGCAAGTACTTGGCTGTGACACACCTAATTCTACACCTTCATTCCTCTCAGTGCATGTTTCAGAGAGGACTGAAGTTATAGTGGGGTTGGAGATCCCAGCTGATGCGGTGCAAGGAGAGGTCCGCTTTGTTCTTTGGTGTGGGTCTTTCAGGTAGGCTTGCCAACGAGCTGCATGGCAGGTCAACATATGTCTGGTCAGGCATGTGGTACCCAAGCGGCTGATGTTTTGGCCACGCGATATACGCTTGAGACATATGTTGCAAACAGCAGCTGTGCGATCTGATGCACTAGCCTCAAAAAAGGCCCACACCAAAGAACTTTTTGAATGACGGGCAGAGGCAGCGCCCTGCACAGGCGGAGCTCTGCGGTGTGATTCCGTCGGTGTACTGCCCTTACGCTGGCCACCAAAGGGCATCCTGCCTCGTTGGAGATGTGCCTCCTCCTCCTCCTCCTCCTCCTCCTCTCTCCTATTAGGCACCCACGTGGAGTCAGTGACCTCATCATCACCTCCCTCCTCATCACTGGAGCCAATCTGGCAGTATGCTGCAGCTGCTGGAACATGACTGCCAGATTGGTGTCCTTCTTGAGCATCCCCTCTGTCTGCTCTCACGCTACTGCCTTCCTCTAGCTGGGTTTCATCATCAGACCCTTCGAAACGCTGGGCATCCTCCTGGAGCATGTACCCAACACTGTGCTGAAACAGTTCGGGGGACTCCTCAGGAGGAGGACATGGTGGGTCTAGGGAAGGAGTGACTGATGATGAGTCTGACATTGATACCAGGGAAGAGGACGCTTTGGCAGCTGCTTTTCCAGTACCCTGAGCCTGGGTGAGAGAGGATGAGGAGGAGGAGGAGGGCTTGGTCATCCACTCTACCAAGTCTTCGGCATGATGTGGCTCAACATGTCCAGCTGCCGAAAAGAAGGACAAGCGTGTCCCATGGCCATGTGCTGATGACAATGCACCGCGTCCACGACCAGCACTGTTGCCCCCAGACACAGAGCCTGCTTGCCCTCTTTTATTGCCTCCTGACTGTCTGCCTCTCCTTGTTTGCCTTCCAGACATTCTAATAGATGGCCTGCAGGGAGATGGGAAAAAAGCAATAAGGGCTACCTTCAGGTGTCCTTCTCTGTCCCTTGAAACAAGGACTTTGACAGTGAAAGAAACTGACACACTCTCCCTACCTACAGTTTTCTGTCCCTAGAAAAAATGTTTTTTTTAAGCACAATTTAGCACAAGGAGAATTCACTCACTGTCCTTCCAGGTCCCTGGAAACAAGGACTTTGACAGTGAAAGAAACTGACACACTCTCCCTACCTACAGTTTTCTGTCCCTAGAAAAAATGTTTTTTTTAAGCACAATTTAGCACAAGGAGAATTCACTCACTGTCCTTCCAGGTCCCTGGAAACAAGGACTTTGACAGTGAAAGAAACTGACACACTCTCCCTACCTACAGTTTTCTGTCCCTAGAAAAAATGTTTTTTTTAAGCACAATTTAGCACAAGGAGAATTCACTCACTGTCCTTCCAGGTCCCTGGAAACAAGGACTTTGACAGTGAAAGAAACTGACACACTCTCCCTACCTACAGTTTTCTGTCCCTAGAAAAAATGTTTTTTTTAAGCACAATTTAGCACAAGGAGAATTCACTCACTGTCCTTCCAGGTCCCTGGAAACAAGGACTTTGACAGTGAAAGAAACTGACACACTCTCCCTACCTACAGTTTTCTGTCCCTAGAAAAAATGTTTTTTTTAAGCACAATTTAGCACAAGGAGAATTCACTCACTGTCCTTCCAGGTCCCTGGAAACAAGGACTTTGACAGTGAAAGAAACTGACACACTCTCCCTACCTACAGTTTTCTGTCCCTAGAAAAAATGTTTTTTTTAAGCACAATTTAGCACAAGGAGAATTCACTCACTGTCCTTCCAGGTCCCTGGAAACAAGGACTTTGACAGTGAAAGAAACTGACACACTCTCCCTACCTACAGTTTTCTGTCCCTAGAAAAAATGTTTTTTTTAAGCACAATTTAGCACAAGGAGAATTCACTCACTGTCCTTCCAGGTCCCTGGAAACAAGGACTTTGACAGTGAAAGAAACTGACACACTCTCCCTACCTACAGTTTTCTGTCCCTAGAAAAAATGTTTTTTTTAAGCACAATTTAGCACAAGGAGAATTCACTCACTGTCCTTCCAGGTCCCTGGAAACAAGGACTTTGACAGTGAAAGAAACTGACACACTCTCCCTACCTACAGTTTTCTGTCCCTAGAAAAAATGTTTTTTTTAAGCACAATTTAGCACAAGGAGAATTCACTCACTGTCCTTCCAGGTCCCTGGAAACAAGGACTTTGACAGTGAAAGAAACTGACACACTCTCCCTACCTACAGTTTTCTGTCCCTAGAAAAAATGTTTTTTTTAAGCACAATTTAGCACAAGGAGAATTCACTCACTGTCCTTCCAGGTCCCTGGAAACAAGGACTTTGACAGTGAAAGAAACTGACACACTCTCCCTACCTACAGTTTTCTGTCCCTAGAAAAAATGTTTTTTTTAAGCACAATTTAGCACAAGGAGAATTCACTCACTGTCCTTCCAGGTCCCTGGAAACAAGGACTTTGACAGTGAAAGAAACTGACACACTCTCCCTACCTACAGTTTTCTGTCCCTAGAAAAAATGTTTTTTTTAAGCACAATTTAGCACAAGGAGAATTCACTCACTGTCCTTCCAGGTCCCTGGAAACAAGGACTTTGACAGTGAAAGAAACTGACACACTCTCCCTACCTACAGTTTTCTGTCCCTAGAAAAAATGTTTTTTTTAAGCACAATTTAGCACAAGGAGAATTCACTCACTGTCCTTCCAGGTCCCTGGAAACAAGGACTTTGACAGTGAAAGAAACTGACACACTCTCCCTACCTACAGTTTTCTGTCCCTAGAAAAAATGTTTTTTTTAAGCACAATTTAGCACAAGGAGAATTCACTCACTGTCCTTCCAGGTCCCTGGAAACAAGGACTTTGACAGTGAAAGAAACTGACACACTCTCCCTACCTACAGTTTTCTGTCCCTAGAAAAAATGTTTTTTTTAAGCACAATTTAGCACAAGGAGAATTCACTCACTGTCCTTCCAGGTCCCTGGAAACAAGGACTTTGACAGTGAAAGAAACTGACACACTCTCCCTACCTACAGTTTTCTGTCCCTAGAAAAAATGTTTTTTTTAAGCACAATTTAGCACAAGGAGAATTCACTCACTGTCCTTCCAGGTCCCTGGAAACAAGGACTTTGACAGTGAAAGAAACTGACACACTCTCCCTACCTACAGTTTTCTGTCCCTAGAAAAAATGTTTTTTTTAAGCACAATTTAGCACAAGGAGAATTCACTTACTGTCCTTCCAGGTCCCTGGAAACAAGGACTTTGACAGTGAAAGAAACTGACACACTCTCCCTACCTACAGTTTTCTGTCCCTAGAAAAAATGTTTTTTTTAAGCACAATTTAGCACAAGGAGAATTCACTCACTGTCCTTCCAGGTCCCTGGAAACAAGGACTTTGACAGTGAAAGAAACTGACACACTCTCCCTACCTACAGTTTTCTGTCCCTAGAAAAAATGTTTTTTTTAAGCACAATTTAGCACAAGGAGAATTCACTCACTGTCCTTCCAGGTCCCTGGAAACAAGGACTTTGACAGTGAAAGAAACTGACACACTCTCCCTACCTACAGTTTTCTGTCCCTAGAAAAAATGTTTTTTTTAAGCACAATTTAGCACAAGGAGAATTCACTCACTGTCCTTCCAGGTCCCTGGAAACAAGGACTTTGACAGTGAAAGAAACTGACACACTCTCCCTACCTACAGTTTTCTGTCCCTAGAAAAAATGTTTTTTTTAAGCACAATTTAGCACAAGGAGAATTCACTCACTGTCCTTCCAGGTCCCTGGAAACAAGGACTTTGACAGTGAAAGAAACTGACACACTCTCCCTACCTACAGTTTTCTGTCCCTAGAAAAAATGTTTTTTTTAAGCACAATTTAGCACAAGGAGAATTCACTCACTGTCCTTCCAGGTCCCTGGAAACAAGGACTTTGACAGTGAAAGAAACTGACACACTCTCCCTACCTACAGTTTTCTGTCCCTAGAAAAAATGTTTTTTTTAAGCACAATTTAGCACAAGGAGAATTCACTCACTGTCCTTCCAGGTCCCTGGAAACAAGGACTTTGACAGTGAAAGAAACTGACACACTCTCCCTACCTACAGTTTTCTGTCCCTAGAAAAAATGTTTTTTTTAAGCACAATTTAGCACAAGGAGAATTCACTCACTGTCCTTCCAGGTCCCTGGAAACAAGGACTTTGACAGTGAAAGAAACTGACACACTCTCCCTACCTACAGTTTTCTGTCCCTAGAAAAAATGTTTTTTTTAAGCACAATTTAGCACAAGGAGAATTCACTCACTGTCCTTCCAGGTCCCTGGAAACAAGGACTTTGACAGTGAAAGAAACTGACACACTCTCCCTACCTACAGTTTTCTGTCCCTAGAAAAAATGTTTTTTTTAAGCACAATTTAGCACAAGGAGAATTCACTCACTGTCCTTCCAGGTCCCTGGAAACAAGGACTTTGACAGTGAAAGAAACTGACACACTCTCCCTACCTACAGTTTTCTGTCCCTAGAAAAAATGTTTTTTTTAAGCACAATTTAGCACAAGGAGAATTCACTCACTGTCCTTCCAGGTCCCTGGAAACAAGGACTTTGACAGTGAAAGAAACTGACACACTCTCCCTACCTACAGTTTTCTGTCCCTAGAAAAAATGTTTTTTTTAAGCACAATTTAGCACAAGGAGAATTCACTCACTGTCCTTCCAGGTCCCTGGAAACAAGGACTTTGACAGTGAAAGAAACTGACACACTCTCCCTACCTACAGTTTTCTGTCCCTAGAAAAAATGTTTTTTTTAAGCACAATTTAGCACAAGGAGAATTCACTCACTGTCCTTCCAGGTCCCTGGAAACAAGGACTTTGACAGTGAAAGAAACTGACACACTCTCCCTACCTACAGTTTTCTGTCCCTAGAAAAAATGTTTTTTTTAAGCACAATTTAGCACAAGGAGAATTCACTCACTGTCCTTCCAGGTCCCTGGAAACAAGGACTTTGACAGTGAAAGAAACTGACACACTCTCCCTACCTACAGTTTTCTGTCCCTAGAAAAAATGTTTTTTTTAAGCACAATTTAGCACAAGGAGAATTCACTCACTGTCCTTCCAGGTCCCTGGAAACAAGGACTTTGACAGTGAAAGAAACTGACACACTCTCCCTACCTACAGTTTTCTGTCCCTAGAAAAAATGTTTTTTTTAAGCACAATTTAGCACAAGGAGAATTCACTCACTGTCCTTCCAGGTCCCTGGAAACAAGGACTTTGACAGTGAAAGAAACTGACACACTCTCCCTACCTACAGTTTTCTGTCCCTAGAAAAAATGTTTTTTTTAAGCACAATTTAGCACAAGGAGAATTCACTCACTGTCCTTCCAGGTCCCTGGAAACAAGGACTTTGACAGTGAAAGAAACTGACACACTCTCCCTACCTACAGTTTTCTGTCCCTAGAAAAAATGTTTTTTTTAAGCACAATTTAGCACAAGGAGAATTCACTCACTGTCCTTCCAGGTCCCTGGAAACAAGGACTTTGACAGTGAAAGAAACTGACACACTCTCCCTACCTACAGTTTTCTGTCCCTAGAAAAAATGTTTTTTTTAAGCACAATATAGCACAAGCACAAAACACACTGACACTCTCCCTACCTATCCTTCTCTTTCCCTAAACTAAAGGAATCCAGGTTAAGCAAGAAAGAAATAAAAGTCACTGTCCCTGCCTATGCTGCTCTATCCCTGCTCCGGAACACACTACACTAGGCCGCCGTGCTGGCGGCCTTTTATAGTGTGGGGCGTGTACTAAACACCCTCAGCAATAATTGGCCACAGGCATCCTGCCTGTGGCCAATCATTGCTCTCCTCGCTGCCGGCGCTGTGATTGGCCAAGCATGCGGGGTCACAGTGCATGCTTGGCCAATCACAGCGCCTGGATGACACTGCGATGGCGTAGTGCATTGTGGGCCGTTCGCGTCACTCGAATTTGGCGCGAACGGCCCAAATCGTTCGATCTTCGTCGAACGATCGAACAGCCGATGTTCGAGTCGAACGTATGTTCGACTCGAACACGAAGCTCATCCCTAGTCACCATATATATCCTCCAACATTCTCAAGACAGTATAGGCCAACAATTTGTACAAGTCACAAAATCACATACCTTCGTTCGCACGTCCGTCACTTGAACTCCTCTCTCCGCACACCGAACGTACTATAGTCACATGTGTGTTTGCTATATACACACCACGCATGCGTCAAAATACGAACACGTCGCTCCGCACACGTCGCCCGCCCATGACGTTCTAACTAACATCTTTTCCCCGCCCCTTCTCTTTCGGTGCGCAGACAGATATGGCGGAGTTACAGCAGGTGTCTGATAATTCCGCAACTAACGAGGAGGAGACAAGCCCGGAGACCGAGGAAACGTCACGATCAAGGAGGAGTGAGTGAGTGAGTGAGTGAGTGAGTGAATAACTTGTATAGCGCTACAAATGCGAACTAAATCGCCTCAAGGCGCTTTGCATCCAGTGACATCCTGACCCTTCAGAATAGGTGGGTCTTAAGTTTTTTCCTGAAGGCCCGGTGGTTTTCTTCCATGCGGATGTTGGTGGGTAGAGCGTTCCATAGCCGTGGTCCTTGGACTGCAAATCTTCGTTCTCCCTTTGATTTGTAGCGGGACTTGGGGATGTGAAGGAGGTTTTGGTTGGTTGATCGGAGATTGCGATTGGGGGTGTAGTGTTTTATCTTCTCGCATAGATATTGTGGAGCGTTTCCCTGTGTGCACTTGTGGGTGAGACAGAGGGTCTTGAATGTGATCCGATCCTTTACGGTTAGCCAATGAAGGGTCCTTAGTGATGGGGTGATGGATTCCCAAGGTTTTTTTCCCGTTACCAGCCTGGCAGCCGTGTTCTGGATGACTTGTAGGCGCGAAATCTGGTATTTGGGTAGTCCGAGGTAGAGGGCGTTTGCGTAATCGAGTCGGGAGTTGATAATTGTTCCAACTACTACTGCTGTATCCTCTTTTGGGATGAAGGGGATGAGTCTACGTAGTAGACGGAGGAGATGGTGAGCTCCGCTGACTACTGATCCAATTTGTGCATCCATCGACATCTCCGAGTCAAAGATGACTCCGAGACTTTTGACTTTGGTGCTCGGGGTAACGGTCTGTCCAAGGATAGTGGGGAGTGTCCAAGAAGTCTTAGTTTTTGTCTTTCGGTTTGCGTTGAGGAGAAGGAGTTCTGTTTTGGATCCGTTGAGTTTGAGGGAATTCTCAGTCATCCATTCATCGATCAATGTGAGACAGGTTTCCAATCCGTGATATTGGTCTTTTTTCCCGGTGATACGAAAGTAGAGTTGGGTGTCGTCAGCATATGAGTGGTAGCACAGGCCCTGTTTGCTGATGATTTTGAGGAGTGGGCGGAGGTAGATGTTAAAGAGCACGGGTGACAGGGGTGATCCTTGGGGGACTCCGCAAGAAATTGTGCGAGTTTCAGAGGTGAAGGCTCCTAGTTTCACTGTCTGGGAACGATTGTCTAGGAAGGATGCGAACCAGTGTAGGTCAGGGTCTGCGACTCCGGCTACTTCTTTAAGGCGAATGAGTAGAGTTTTGTGGTCTACTGTGTCGAACGCTGCACTGAGGTCAAGGCATCGAATATGTCTTTGGCGGAGATGGCGGAGATGGTGGACATCTTGCTCAAGTCTGATTATGATGCAAAGCATGGGCCGTATAGCAAACCAAATAGAAGGAAGGCCAAAATCCTCACTAAAGTCGTGAAGAGTCTGAAGGCGAATCTCGGGGTGAAACGCTCAAATGAGCAGCTCAGAAAGAGGTGGTCAGACCTCAAACTGAGGGAGCCAGAGCAGTTGAGGAGCATAAAGAGAATGCTCGCTAAAAGTAAGTAAAATGTAGACTTTTCTGCTATTAATCTTTTTCTAAACTGACATGTTGCTCTTTATTTTGGTTTCTCATATTGGACTCCCTTCCAAAATGTAATATTTTGAACTTGGTTGGGCACAGTAATCGTTCGTTACGTTACCGACACTTCGTTCGGCCACTATCCGCGGTTTTGGCTTATTTTAGAGCCACAAAAGTAATTAGACATCTGCCATTTTTGCTCAAATATTGTGGCGAAATTTTTAGTCTAGATGATATGTTTGTAAAGAGAATGAAATGCAAACTTTTATCAGTGTAAAGGAGAGGACACTCAGCAGCTGCTTCCACATCTGTACTTTGGAGCACTATAGTGTGGGCCACCAGACCCGCCTTTTTTGGGTGTCCCACACAGGTGCATCAGTGAATTTTTGTGGTGCCTCCATGTCAAATAAATTACATCCAAAGGTGAATACTAAACATATTCTTGGTCATAAATAATGCATTCTTCTTTAAATTCCGCCCAAACACACACTTGTACCACACTTCCAAGCAATTTAGCCTGTTTTTATTTTAACATTGAGATTTACAGTGTGATAAATAGACCTTTTGTTTGATTCTCATAGGGGAGAGAAGACTGGGAGGAGGACACTCCAGGGTGCGCAGGAACCCCACAGCTTCACAACAACCCCAAACTCCCAAAGACCCACAACCGAAAGATGTGCAGGAAGTTGGTTGAGGTGGAGGAAGGAGAAGTGCAGGAAGGAGAGGTGGATGACGTTGTGGATCTGGTCACCACAACAGGTCAGTATCTGTCACCACAGCTTCAGGTAAGAGAGGTAGGCCTGCAGAGTTATAATACCTTTTTGTTTTTTGTTTTTAGGGGATATAAATGTTGTGAAGGATAGTACACAGTTCTCTGCTGACAGTGCCCTCCGCCTCATCCAGCAAGTGATGGAATGTAGCACGGAACTGGACCTAATTAAACAAAGAATCCATGTGATGGAACAAACATTTAAAGACATTCTCGATGTTTTGGGGAGAATTCAATAAGCCATCCAAACACATTTGTTTTTACATGTTTGTTTTTGCACCTTTTCGAATATTTTTGACAATCAAACCAGCCAAAAATTGAATCTGCACACAGTGTGTCAACATGTGCTATCTGCCATCAGGGGATATCCATGTACGTCTTTTGGGGGTGCAACCCCTTCCTCGTATCTAAAGTCGGTGAACTGAGGAAGGGGTTGCACCCCCAAAACACGTCCATTGATCACCCCTGGTGGCAGATAGCACATGTTGACAATAGGGATCAGGATTGTAAACTTCCTAGATGAAAAAAATCCCAAATGTGTGCATATTCAATTTTTGGCTGGGCAAGGGGTGGCAGGACGCCATATTAGGACGGGCACATAGAGACATAGTTTGTGTAAGTGAATGTCTCAGATTGCTCAGAGGTATCCAATGTTGTAATTTTTGGAATGCAACTGTTATTTTTGTATTTTCATAAGCAAAAAATTGCCGGGTTGGGGCCAGGCCAACCCAAAAAACAAGAAAAAACTAAAAATGGTGAGAATGTGCACAGAGTAAAATTTTTGACCACAAACAACGTGCAGCTTCTTTTTATAATACCCTCTAAGCTTATTTGGTTATTTTGTTAGGTTACATAGTGAAATGGTTGTTAGTTACTAAAGTAAAATACACTTGGCACTACAAATGCACTAAGACAAACTAGGAGACAGGAAAGAACAAATAATTAAAGGTTTAAACAAGCTTTTTATTTGGATCCTTAGACATAGGCTGGCATAGGAATTGCCCCCCTACCCGTGAAATACTCCATGTATTTGTCCCGAACCTCACGGGCATTTTGGGAGGGCAAGCCAGGACGGGCAGATTCCAGGCCCGGCAGGGGATTTGCAGGGGAAAGTCCAGCCTCTGGCAAAACTGAGGCCATATAGGAATTTGATTTTTGGCTCAGAAAGTTGTGTAGCACACAGCAGCATAATACGACATAGTTTATTTTGTAGTCCGCCAAGTGTAGTCATAAAAAGGCGGAACCGGCTGGCCATTATGCCAAAGGCATTTTCGACAACTCTTCGGCCCCTGGCCAGCCGGTAATTGAACACCCTCTTGTCTGGGGTCAGGGTCCTCTGTGGAAATGGCCTCATAAGATGCCGTCCAAGGCCGAAGGCTTCATCAGCCAAAAAAACAAAGGGGAGTCCTTCAATATTCCCTGCATCTGGTGGCAATGCAAGGTCGTCACTCTGGAGACGGAGGGCAAACTCCGTCTGGATGAAGGATCCCCCATCGGACATCCGGCCATTCTTCCCTACATCAACATAGAGGAATTCATACCGTGCTGACACCACCGCCATCAGCACAATGCCATGAAACCCCTTGTAATTGTAGTAGTAGGACCCAGAACGGGGTGGCGGCACGATGCGGACGTGCTTCCCGTCTATGGCACCACCGCAGTTGGGGAAGTCCCACCGCGTGGCAAACTCCGATGCCACAGTCTGCCATTCCTGTGGCGTGGAAGGAAGCTGTGGAGTGAAACAAGATGAAATAATATTAGAATACAAAAGTCATACATTACAAGGAAATTCTCTGAAAAAACATTAGAGGCCAACATCAATCAAATTCTACGTTTATTAAGGTGTTTAAAATAAGTATAATGGAAGGCTCATTTATCATATTCATCACCCCCTCTGATGGGCCATTACTACATTTTTTTTTGGGGGGGGGAGATGTGTTTGGCCACAGGATAGCATTGCAGTGGCAGTGCGTCCAGAGTGGGCGCTGGAGCACTGCCCCCTCTCTCCTGTGCCCATCACTCAGAACAATACATAGGTTCATGCGTTGCATTAACCTATGTATTGTCTATGCCGCCCACTATTCAGGTGGATGGCCTCTTGTAAAGCGACCGACATATGAATAATTGCGGCATTTAGGGGGTTCAAATTGCATAGCAGAAACAGGTAGTAAAATAGTCTTGCACATTACAACCTGAGGGATGTAATTGGCTTCCTAAAAGTAAAATAGGGGACGCAGGGGGGGGGGCATTCCTTGGGGAAACACTGGCAGGCTGCTCTGCCAATCATGTTCACCAAGTCTGTTTAATGGTAACATGATTGGCTGATGCAACATCAAGGGAAGGAGAACACATCAAGGACAGAAGAAGGATGGCGCTGACCACAAGAAGGTAGGTGCAGGGCTGGGGGGAAACTGGCTGCATTAGAGGGGACTAAATGGCTGCATTGGAGGGAACAAAATGGCTGCATTAGAGGGGACAACTGGGGGCGTTTAATAGGCACCAGAGCAAAAAAGGAGGAAGTTTATTTCCTAAATTGGGGTTTGAACCCCCAAACATTTGGAGCAACAGGCGCCCCTGCTGGAAAAGTTAGTGAAGGGAAATATTTATGGAGGAGAAATAAGGGGCAATCTAAAGCTTCCAGCATGCATGGGGACAAAGGGGACATTCTCAGCATATTACAATCATGGTAATTAGGGAAGGATGAAAGAAATACAATACATTAGCATACATGTAATACATAAAATGTGATGTTAAGGGAGAAAACTTACCCTAATATAGTCCTCCTGCAGGACTTGTATAATGGCAGAACAGGTGTCTGGGATTATGAGGCCCAGAGCCTGGGGGGAGATGCCTGTGGTGAACTTCAAGTCCTGAAGACTTCTCCCTGTCGCCAGATAACGTAAGGTGGCGATGAGCCTCTGCTCAGCACTGATGGCTTCCCGCATAACGGTGTCCTTCCTGGTAATATAGGGGGACACCAAAGCCAACAGTTCCTGAAAAACGGGGTCAGACATCCGCAGAAAATTCCTGTAGTCCTCAGGATTATTCTCGACGATCTCCCGCAGCAGAGGCATATGGCAGAATTGGTCCCGCTGGAGCAACCAATTCTTGGTCCATGAACTCCTCCTCACACCATTCATGGACTGGTCTTGGTCCAAAACAAGCAGACCAACACCAAGCGCACGCACAGCACGAACTCGACGACGAGAACGTCCAGGCGACATGGCTAAGAAACGGTCGTCTTATCAGAACGTACAGAACAGAACGCACTTCAGAACAGCAAGGCCTATGAATAACCAACTGAAAATCAGAAACGAACAGGCAAGAACGCACTGTAAAACAGATACGACCTGCCTAGACGCCCTGAAAGTCAAGATACGAACCCACAAGCACAAACTGAACTGCAGAAAACGATCTGAAAAGTACGAAGACTGAAAAGCGCGAATCGTCTCTTCCCAAACTTTTACTTCACACGCGGTAACACGAGATCAGCAAAAGCAGCCCAAGGGGTGGCGCCAAGAAAAAAGATCTTCCCCTTTATAGTGCCGTCGTACGTGCTGGACGTGAGCGCGGAGAACAACGACGAAATTGGAAATTGTCAGTGTGTACGCATGGAAAGCTTGACGAGAAAATCGACAAGCTTAACAAGAATCTCGTCGAAAAAAACTACGTGTTTTTTTACGACGAGAAAATCGGTCGTGTGTACGAGGCTTCAGGGTCTTATCTATACACATGTGCAGGACCTTTTGGCTGAGGTTGGTCAGTGGTATTGCCCTGCTAGAAACATTTGGAATTTTTACCTTTTCAAAGGGATCATTTGTTTAGTCATGCTTTGGATACCTCATCCAGTAGGTGTCTGTAGGTGAGAGTACTCTGTTACCACTTACAATAGAAGGCTTCACTTCTAAAAGATGCCACTCTTTCTACTTTAAGGAGCGGGCCTTCACTGAGGTTTTGAGAGGGGAAGATTGTGCAAAAAAGTGGCTTGAGACTGCAAACTGTAATATTGGATTTTCCAACTTTGCACTTTATGCTTTCAGATGTTTTCATATATGCACAAAAAGGAGTCCCTTTTTTGCAAGTTCTTTATCTTCTTCTAGATCTTAAGAAGTGGTCATTGTGGTTTTCAAGACAAAAGGTTTGTGGGTTCTAATCAAACCGCTTCACTGTTCTGAAGCCAAATGGCAATATTCGTTCCCATGTTGGATCTCACGAGACTGAACAAGTTACTGCAAGTGCAGAAGTGTTGAATGGAACTGGTGAGATCAGTGATGGCCTCTCTCCAACAGGGATTTTTCCTGACATCGGTGGCTATCAAAGATGCTTACCTGCGTGTTCATATTTTTTCCCCCCCTCACCAAAGGTTCTGTGGTTTGTCAAGAAAGATAACCACTTTCAATTTGATTTGTGGCTTTGCCATTTGGCCTTTCCACAGCCCCCAGAGTGTTCCCAAAGGTCCTGGCTCTGGTTTTAGGACTCCTACAGAACCAAAGTATCCCTACAATCAATAGTCATATTTCAGCCTCACCTGTCGTTTATTCAAGAGGCCGATTGCAATTTGCTTTACATTTCTTGATGCTTGCCGTTGTGCAGGGTGTCATGTGTATTGTTCCACCTGTCACGACTCCATTGACTCTGTGAGACCTCAACTTAGTACTTTTGGTATTACAGAAATCTCCAAAACCATCTGGGTTCTTCCTTTAGTCTTCTGATGGAGAAGGTTATTTTCTGGTTGCCATTACTTCGCTCGTAGAGTTTCAGAATCGGCTACCCTTTCCAGGTGCTCCACTGTGATAAGGCAGTTCTTGGCCTAAGCCGTCTTTTTTATCTAAGGTGGTTTCCTCATTCCATCTCAATCAGGAATGAGAACAGAGGGGCGCCAGACTGAGTGCAGTATAAATCATATATTTAATAAAAACAAATAGTAATTTACAGGTTAAATTAGATGAATTCAGTATGTGGTGAAAATGCATTTCTGATAAAGAAGCTGTAGTTTCGAAATGCATTACCATTCCTTGCCACTGTGAATAATGACATTTCCTGTTCCTGTCAAGTCACGACCAGCTGCTTTTCATTTCCTGCTTCCTGGTTCCCAGCCTCCTCTGGATCCCTGTAAGATCACACCAGTGCCCCAGGCTGCAAAGGGAAAACAGGACACCAAATAGGACGTTTATGAGACTCCAGGACTGGCAATTTTCACCACATACTGAACTCATCTAATTTAACCTGTGAGTTACTACTTGTTTTTATTAAATATATGATTTATACTGCACTCAGTCTGGCGCCCCTCTGTTCCCATTTCTACACAGAGCCCATCGCTTCACTCTAAGTGAGCTGCCTCCATTAATACAAGATCTTAGGTCATACATGGACATTATGTTTTAACAAATGTTTTAAAAAATTGTGTGCTTACTCACACACACATTTTATGTATACCTATATGCCAGTTGCTATATAATTTTATGTTATCACCATATCTAGCGCCGCTGTTCACCCCTGTTTTCATCTCAATCAGGACATTGGGATTGATTTACTAAAGCTGGAGAGTGCAAAATCAGGCTCACTTCTGCATAGAAACCAGTTAGCTTCCAGGTTTTATTTCCAAAACTTAATTGAAAAAGCTGATGTTAGAAGCTGATTGGCTACCATGCACAGCTGCACCAGATTCTGAGTGCACCAGTTTTAGTAAATCAACCCCAATGTGTTGGCATCTTTTTGTTCTAAGCACCAGACACTGGGAGAAAAGACTCTTCACTCTTTGAATGTAGTTTTGTGCTATCAGGAGTAACCGGAAGTTGACTGTCGTGATTTGACAGTCAGATTTGTCTTTGTGTTTTCTGAAGGCCCAAGGATGGCTCTAGCAATTACCAAGTCTAAAATTTCTAAATTAATTTCTTATTTCTTAACAGTACAGTTTAAAAGCTCCACCATTTTGGGCGAAGGCTCCTTCTACGAGGAGTGTTGGTGCTTCCTGGGCTAATCATCATCAAGCTTTGGTAGCTCAAGTTTGTAAAGCCGATAATACCTGATCTTCAGTTATTACAGTTTTTACAAAGTAAACTAGGTAGATGTTAGAGCTGCTGAGGACGCTACCTTTGGCCGGTGTCTTTTGCAGGTTGCTATGTGAGGTTCTAACTTGTTCTGGTTTAGGTGTTTGGGGCCTGTTGGCGTGTTGCTCTCACCTTATATTCAGTGTTTTGGAACATCCTTGTTCGTAATAAATATAAAGACACTCTGGGTGAAATTTACTAAAACTGATGTACACAGAATCTGGTGCAGCTGTGCATGGTAATCAATAAGTTTCTAGGTTTTATTGTCAAAGCTTACTGTAATTGAATAAGCTGAAGTTAGAAGCTGATCATTTTCCATGCACAGCTGCGCCAGATTCTGTGTGCATCAGTTTTAGTAAATCTTCCCCTCTGTGTCCCGTGATATATCCTAAAGAAAATATGTGTAGCAGGTATGTACTATTTAGGGGCAGCATCTGGGTGGTAGTATGACCCAGATGCACTAATTGGTAGAGTAGGGCTGTGTTTTCGTTCGTGTGGAGACATCAGTGGTGTTCAGTTCCCTGCGGCCCAGTAGGTGACGCTGTCACTTTGGGCCGGGGTTGAACCGCTACTGCAGTGCCGTACCCTTTGTGACCTCTCGCAGCAGCTGTACGGCGGGGCGGGGAACCCACTGGGCTTGCTGGGAGAGGGTATAAAGGGGGCGGACATCTTCACCACAAGGTTCGAGTCCCAGGGACCTTCAGCCTGAGGGCTGCTGTCCGTGATCGGTGTCCAGGCGCCCTTTGCCTGTACACGTGGAGTTCGTGTTCCATCCCAGACACCTTCAGTCTGGGGTGAGGTACTTAGCCGAAGGCCTGGGGCCCAGTACCTTCCACTGGGTCCCGCGATTGAGGGATTCTCCTAAGGTGCCCCTGGTGTCGGGCACCTGAATCCAGGGCGTAAGGGACCGGAGAGGTGACCCTCCCGTAGAGCTGGTGCAGCATATTGCCAGTGCCGGGTGGGCCTCCGGAGACCGTTCAGATGGATGTCTTTCCCCAACAAGGGCCAATTCATCAAGGAAGGTCATGTTCTATGGCCGGTGGCAGCGGTACACCTAGTCAACTCAGGTCGGTGGCAGAGACCTGCTCGAAGGCCTGTGGCAGGGGCCTCAACAGTTCACCCGGTCGGTGGCAGCGACCAATCTCACGGTCGGTGGCAGAGACCGTGCGCCAAGCGTATTTGCACTAGAAGGAATAGGAGAGTTCACTGTGCCTGGACCTACTCGTATCCACACCCTGTCTGTTTATTCAAAATTTCAACTGATACTGTTTACTACTCAAGAAGAATAAAGGAGTGTTGGACTTTTTATGGTGTGGGGCTCTATTACTGACAGTCAAACCTCCACAGGAGAAGCACAGGCTCCATCTAGAACACAGGCCCGAAGGTAAAACAAGTGTTGGCTTTCACCTCTGCACACTAGAGGACATATGCCGTAGTGAACCTCACCCTCCTCCCACATACCCCTAGACAAGCCAGCCGTTTTATTAATAAAGGGGGCGGGCGTGAGGCCGCTACATATGATTTTTGGTTTACCCGTAAAATCCTTCTTTGGAGTACATCATAAGACGCAGAGATCCCACCCTTCTTCAGTGTCCAATCTCTTCAAGGTTGCAGCACAACTATTCATATTCAATATAAAGATGCTCGGTGTCCTGTGATGTTCTTAAAGAAAAGGTTTTTACAGGTAAACCAAAAGTCCCAATTTTTGCATGCAGTTATTTTTTAGTCACAGACGATGAAACGTAATGCTGACTAAAACACTAACTGGCAATAGTACATTTATCTTTCCTGCTGACCTTCCAACGATATAAAGCATATCTGAACCCAAAATCAAAAATGTAATATATTGTGGCTTACCAATACTTTGATGTTGGTGGCTGCATTAGTGTTTTTTGCTTTTACAAAATTGGTAGTTAGAGGGTTGAGACAAACCATTTAATACCATTTTATGTAAAACCTTTAACCCAAAAGAAAAATAACTGTTTCAGTACCTGTTTAAAACTAGTTAGCCAGAGTTCAGCTCTTACTTGTTAGTCAAGCCCATCTAAATTTGCAAGTAGGTCTAATAATACTATTTCTGCAGGTTGATAACTACTATAGTTACTAGCTGGATCACCAGAAAATGAAGGCAAAAAAACGAAAAAAAGAAAATGCACACATCTATTATTTGGGTTTAGATACGCTTTAACCACTTGTCCACCAAGGTACATTTATAAACTGCATGGTAGACAAGTGGTTAAATCAAGCACACAGCTGCTTCTGCAACTGTGACCTTGGTACCGGCTTCAAGAGCCCACAAATGTATTTTAGATAAAAGATATTGGGTGGCTCTAGAGCCATCCAAACACTTTTGCAGGGCTCTTGAATGGGCAGCGCTCTCAGAGCTCTGTGGTACCCACCGTGATTCCCAAGCTCTCCTGTTCCACTGGGGAGTCTGTGACTATGGGAAACAACTTCCCTGGTGACAACAAGGAACTCTGGGAATATCCAACATGTATGAGGCCATTTCTTGGGCCACAGTTGTCCTTCCTTGCTTAATGTAGCCAAGATTGCAGGTATTCAAACATAATCTGTGTTTGAAGAGTTGCATTGGAGGGCAGAGGAGCGTTTGGGGGTTAGTAGACCCCCAATGTTTCCATTAAGAGTACCTATAACTTGCCCATGCTATCACATAGGGGGATTATTAGCCCTCTTGTGATAGCAATAATGTTTAAAAACAATTTAAAAGTGTAAAAAAAAAAAAAAAAAAAAGAATTACATAAAATCAATAAAAATATATATAAAAAAAATTCAAAGCACCTCTCTCTGTCTTCCCAGCACAGACCCATCATAAAAACTACAGCATAGGGTAAGCACGTACATATAAACACTAATTGCTCCACATAGCTGTATGTGAGAGGTATTGTCTCAAATGTCGGAATGAGAGCAGTAATTCTAGTATTATAGCTTATGGTTGACTCTAAACCCACAATCAGTAAAGGCTTTTAAAGTGTTACCTATGGGAATTTTGGGTACTATCGTTTTTGCAAATCCATGGGTGTGTGCAATTTTACACCATGTTTGGTATTTATTTACTCAACACAACCCAATCTTTTATATTTTACCCCAAAATTGGGTAAAAAATTTTGTTTGTTTGCATTAACATTTATTTTAGTGTATTTCCCCTGAAAATACTGTATGTGTTTAGTAAATAACTGTGCAAATATGTGACTTAAAAAAATTGTAACTTTCACCAATTTATTCTCCATGATCTCTTCTTTCGGAAAAAATATACTTATGGGGTAAGGGGGGGGCGATGTCCTTACAGTAATTATTACCGAAAAATGCAAATTTGTGGAGGAGAGGCAAATAGACTGTGCACTTTGTAAATGAGGTAAAGCGTAACTTTGCAAAAAACGCTCAATCACGTGGAAGAAAAATAAAATTAACAGCATTTTTGCTTGCACATGATTGGATGATTGAAGTCAGGGCTTCCCCTCATTTATTAAGCTCTGAAACAGCTGCAAATTGGTCTTTATGGTTTAGATCTAGTTTTATTTAGATTTTTTTATGTTTATATATACAGTAACCTAATATTTTTTCCCCAATTCTATTCTGGAATATTAGCTACCTGAAAGATGATTGCTTCTAAATTCTACAGGAAACACAAGCTGACACTTTAAAAGACTCTCCCATCTCCCTATTCCCTTTGGTTTGTATCTTCTGTCATCCAGGAATGCAGTGTCTAGAGCAGCTGTGCGTTAAGGTGTGTTAGGGCTTGTTCACGCTTGTTTAAAATACTGACGCTTATCAAACGCACCTATAGCGTTAATGCGTGTTAATAGGTGCATTTGATAAGCGTTTAATGAGCTTTAAAAACATTCCCCCAAACATTCCCCCAAAACGCAAATGCGCATTTGTGGCGTGGTTGACACAGCACTTTAAAACCACACCACAAACACCTATTATTAAAGGTATTGTACTACCTGCCAGACCCCATGATTTGGGCTAGTAAGGTAAAGGTGCTAGGGAATAATACAATAATACAAGAGAGGGATAAAGTTTTAATCAATTGAAGGCAAGACATGACTTACCTAGTTGGCTAGTTGAACTACAGTATGTTAGTTCTAAAATTTATTGGCCATGTAAGGCTTATGGGGGGGGGGGTATGTTGCTTTCCCTGTCCCTTGTGTTTTGTTTTTGTTATGTATACTATGTATATGTATACTTATGTATACTATATGAAAAAATGAAATAAAAAAAAAAAAAAAAGAAAAGGTATTGTACTACCGCTCTGCAACTGCGCCGCAACCACACCGCACCGCACCGCAACTGCATGTTACCATTGACTTGAATGGAAGGAATTAAAGTGATTTGATTCCTTTCAAACTTGACATGATGCTTCATTTTTGAAGCGAAGCGACGCAACGCTAACGCTTCATGCTTTCATAATGTGAACAGCACTGTGTGCTGTCCATAGTATCATTTGCATAAGCGTTTGGGGGGTGTTAACCACTTCCCTACTGCCCTATTGTGGAATGACATCCAGATGGTGGCTCAGTTATCCTGACTGGGCATCATATGACGTCCAGCAGGATAAGCTGCTCGTGAGCACCCCCCGGGGCGTGCAGCACGGCGATCAGTGATAATATGTGTCGCTCCGATAAACCGCATCTCTGATCATGGTAAAGAGCCTATGACGTAGGCTCTTAACCACGTGATAAGCTGTGACCAATCACAGCTGATCACAGCGGTAACCAGGAAGTACTGGTAATCGGCTTTCCTCAGTTTGCGCTGACAAGATGCGAGCAGAGGAGAGACCCGATCAGCGGCTCTCCTGACAGGGGGGGGTCTGCGCTGATAATCAGCGCATTGATTATCAGCGCAGCCTCCATCAGAGGTGCCCACCACAGATGCTAATTAGTGCTCATCAGATGCCAATCAGTGCCCATCAAAATGCCAATCAGTACCTTTTAAAATGCCAATCAGTGCAAATCAGTAACGCCTGTCAGTGCCCATCACAGATGCCAATCAATGCCCACCAGTAATGGCTGTCAGTGCCTCCTCATCAGTACTGCCTATCAGTGCCATCTATTAGTGCCCATCAGTGCCACCCATCAATGCCCATCAATGCCACCTATCAGTGCCCATCATTGCTGCCTATCAATGCCCATCATTTCCGCCTATCACTGCCCATCAGTCCCGCCCATCACTGCCCATCACTGCTGCATATCAGTACCGCCCATCAGTGTTGCATATTACTGCATCCTCATCAGTACCACCTTATCAGTGCCACCTCATCAGTGCCCAGCAGTGCCGCCTCATCAATGCCCATTTGTGCAGCCTCATCAATGCCCGCCAGTGAAGGGAAAACTTTTTTTTTAAACAGAAACAAAGAAAAACTTATTTTTTTCAAAAATGTTGGTCTTTTTTATTTTGTTTAGCAAAAAATAAAAAACCTAGTGGTAATAAAATACCACCATAAGAAAGCTCTATTTGTGGGAAGAAAATTATAAAAATTTAGTTTGGGTACAGCGTTGCATGACAATGCAATTGTCATTCAAAGTGTGAGAGCGCTGAAAGCTGAAAATTGGCCTGGGCAGAAAGTGTGTTAAAGTGCCCTGTATTAAAGTGGTTCAAAACGCCCCTCAGACGCCTGCTTTTAATACCAGTGTGAACTAGGCCTTAAGGTCCATCTTGCCGATCCTGTATCCTTTAGGTTGGTGTAGTTTGTGGCATTTTTTCTTTCTGGTGCGCTGTGCAAATATGACTAGGAGTGTGGAGCGGTGTAAGATGCATACTGGAGTGGCCAGCTTCAGTAACCCTTGCTCACATGGAGCAAAGCGAGGAAGTGGAGATCAAGCCATAAATAGTGACCATCTACTCCTTCCAAGGAGTCAGTGGTGAGTCTTGAGTGCTGGGCTTGGTTATCCTGTCATTTTTGATGTTGTACTGTATGCAATACTGTGTATGTGTGTGTGTGTTAGTACTGTAGTACAATCCCCCCCTCTTCCCTTCCAGTTTCCAGTGTGCAGGTGCCGACCTGTCCTGATATTTTACAGGCACAGATGTCAGAAAAGTCTACCTCAACGTCTGCCTCTTGCCTTGAAATGTGGGAATGGCAATTTCAAATTATCCACTTCACATCCAAGGCTTCTTTGTAAGTCATGGATCTATGGATCTAACAACTGATGGCATCAGCAAATTTAATGAGAGAATTGGTTGAATCTCTGAGACTGGAAATGGTCCTAACATTTTAATTCCCTTTTGTTTAGTATGGATATATTATTTCCCTCCTTCTTGCAAGTCAGACCACTTTACCCCCCATTTCTGCTGGTCTTTCCTGCATAATTGTCATGAGACCGCCAGGACTGTAGCCAGGCAGGAGAAGGAGGATGAATACACTTGTTTGGCAGTCTCTGAGGTAGGGAAGGGGGGGGGGTGGAGGTATCCACTCAGAATGAAGATATGACAAACGATACCTCTTTTCAGTAGATGAGGTGGAGGAGCTTTTTTTCTGCCATCTATGCCACTGAATAGATTCCTAACACTAATGCCTCGTACAGACGATCGGAAATTCCGACAACAAAACCGTGGATTTTTTTCCGACGGATGTTGCATACACACGGTCGCACAAATGTTGTCGGAAATTCCGAACGCCAAGAACACGCTGACGTACAAGACGTACGACGGCACTATTAAAGGGAAGTTCAATACCAGGTGTGTTAGTAGAAGTTTGGTGAGAGACGATTCGCGTTTTTCAGCCTCGTGCTTTTCAGTCCGTTACAGCGTGACGAATGTGCTATCTCCATT
Organism: Rana muscosa; assembly: GCA_029206835.1. NCBI lineage: Eukaryota > Metazoa > Chordata > Amphibia > Anura > Ranidae > Rana > Rana muscosa. The sequence continues at coordinate 272,620,671 of CM055117.1, forward strand.
ACGAACGCTATTTTTACCAGACCGAGTGCTTCCGTCTCGTACTTGATTCAGAGCATGCGTGGAATTTTGTGCGTCGGAATTGTCCACTTACGATCGGAATTTACGAGAACGGATTTTGTTGTCGGAAAATTTGAGACACAGCTCTCATATTTTTTTTGTCGGAAATTCCGACAGAAAATTCCCTACACATGGTCGGAATTTCCGACAACAATCTCCCATCGAACATTTGTTGTCGGAATGTCCGATCGTCTGTACGCGGCATAAGAGTTTTTTCTATGCACCAATCTTTAAAGCGTTTAATCCTTAATGAACAGAAAGAGCCGGAGGGAAAGATACTTAACTTCATATCCTAGAAAATATGTTTTTCCTTTGCCAAAGAGGAAGATACAACTTTGTCCCAAGGTCTGTGAATTCTGGATCCATTAAGGACCAGATGGATAGGAAGGTAGATGCTCTCCTTAAGCAAATCTAGTAAGCTAGTAAATCCACCATGGCTTTGGCTTTGGACGCTACTTTCGCAGCACACCACCTTGACATTTGTGTTAAGCATCTCCAAGGTCATCTCAGCCAGAATACTCCAGTGGAGGAAATCCTTTAAAATCTTCAGCTGTAGTCAAAGCTGTGTCACCTGGCAGAAGCTGCATTTGAGTCTATAAAAGCATCATCTAGGTCCACTGTGCCCCTTAAAGTGTATGTTACCCCAACATTTCATATTTCCAATATGTGTCTGTTGTACCATGTTGTCACCGCACACAAATCAGGGATAAAAAATGGGCCTAGGTGCACAGCAAAGACTAGTGCATATAAACCAAAAAAGAGAGTGGCACTCACGGGTCTTAAAAGGTGAACGCATGATGGCTGTTTAATTTAACGTTTTGACGAGGCACAAGCTCATCTTCCTCATACATGCTTTTCCTTGCAATTCTATTTTAAACTGACTGGGTTGTGTTACAAGTTAAGGGTTCACATATACTTTAACTTTACCTGGAGAGCAGTTTGGTTAATGTCCTATTTATTAATAACAGATGTACAAAATTGTCTTACAAACATATAAAATACAGACTTATATAGGCGGCAATCAGCACATCCAACTCTGGCTGCTGGGCCCGGGACTATAGGTGTAATGACCACTGGGGGTTACATTAACAGATTGGGGGCAGAATACCATTTTCGGGGGTACAAGCTCGGCATGTTTCGTGAGATGACCCTTGTTCAGGAGTTTATCAGTACTTTTCACTAAATAAATGGAGAAAACATCAATACACAAAACTAAATAATTAATCAAATATGAGATATGGAAATCGAAAATATTTTCAAGATTCCACAGCTAGGAGCAAGCATGCAAAAGTGGGCATGAAAAGATGTAGTGATACACCAGGTATTCCAGAGTAAATAAGTAACCTAGTACCTCAAAACAAAGGTAGTGCATGTATAAAGAAACAATAGAAGACAGGCACCAACACCACATGCAAAATCTGGAGTATATCCTATATATAGGACTGTCAAACTTACCATAAAGTAAGTATATTTATACAGAACGGCCATGAGGTATAGTTTCTCTATGTAGGTAATACAGCGTGAAAGGGGAGACAGCACTAAAGAGAAGGATTATGACCAGCTCACAGAATTCGAGAGTCATCTAAGGATATAAAAAGGTATATAAATAGTATATGTTGGTTTAACCCGGGCCATATAACATAAATTTGGACAGACAACGACCCTAAACATTAGACATGTGCACTGCCGAAAAATGTTTTTTTTCGTTTTCTTTTTCTTAGCTTTTTTCGGAAATTCGGGAAATTCGAAAAAAACTTTTTTTTAGTTTTTTTGCTTTTTTCGGAAATTCGGAAATTCTAGAAATTCGAAAAAAAAAATTTTTTCGGAAATTCTAGAAATTCGAAAAAATTGTTTTTTTCGTTTTCGTTTTCGTTTTCGTTTTTTTTTTCGTTTTTTTGCTTTTTTCGGAAATTCGGAAATTCGGAATTTCGAATTTTTGAATTCCGAATTTTCGAATTTCCGAATTTCCAAAAAAACCGAATAAAACTAAAACGTAGAAAACAATTTTTTCGAATTTCCGAAAAAAGAATTTCTGATTTTCGGAAATTCGGTAATTCAAAAAAATCGGAATTCGGAAATTCAACTTTCCAAATTTCCCATTTTCGAATTTTAGATTTTCGAATTTTAGATTTTCGAATTTTGCAATTTCGAATTTTCGAATGTCGAGTTTTCGAAATTTCCAAAAGAAAATTCGAAAATCCAAATTTCGGAAATGTCGATTTTCGGAAATTCCAAATTTCGGAAATTCGGAAATCCCAAATTCCGAATTTTGGAAATTCGGAATTTCGAAAATCCGAATTTCCGAAATTCGTAAATTCGAATTTTCGGAAATCCGAAAATCCGAAAATTTAAAAATTCAGAAATCCGAAAATTCATGAATTGAAAAATTTTGATTTTCGCATTTTAGATTTTCGAATTTTGGAATTTCGAATTTCCAAATTTCGGAAATTCCAAATTTCGGAAATTCGGAAATTCGAAAATCCCAAATTCCGAATTTTGGAAATTCGGAATTTCGAAAATCCGAATTTCCGAAATTCGTAAATTCGAATTTTCGGAAATCCGAAAATCCGAAAATTGAAAAATTCAGAAATCCGAAAATTCATAAATTGAAAAATTTAGATTTTCGCATTTTAGATTTTCGAATTTTGCAATTTCGAATTTTCGAATGTCGAGTTTTCGAAATTTCCAAATAAAGAAAATTCGAAAATCCAAATTTCGGAAATTCCAAATTTCGGAAATTCGGAAATTCGAAAATCCCAAATTCCGAATTTTGGAAATTCGGAATTTCGAAAATCCGAATTTCCGAAATTCGTAAATTCGAATTTTCGGAAATCCGAAAATCCGAAAATTAAAAAATTCAGAAATCCGAAAATTCATAAATTGAAAAATTTAGATTTTCGCATTTTAGATTTTCGAATTTTGCAATTTCGAATTTTCGAATGTCGAGTTTTCGAAATTTCCAAATAAAGAAAATTCGAAAATCCAAATTTCGGAAATTTCGAATTTCGGAAATTCCAAATTTCGGAAATTCGGAAATTCGAAAATCCCAAATTCCGAATTTTGGAAATTCGGAATTTCGAAAATCCGAATTTCCGAAATTCGTAAATTCGAATTTTCGGAAATCCGAAAATCCGAAAATTTAAAAACTCAGAAATCCGAAAATTCATAAATTGAAAAATTCGTAAATTCGAAATTTCGGAAATCCGAAAATTCGGAAATTTAAAAATTCGGAAATCCGAAAATTCGTAAATTGAGAAATTCGTAAATTCGAAATTTCGGAAATCCGGAAATCTAAAAATTCGTAAATTCGGAAATTTCGGAATTAACGAATTTCTCTAAATTCGTGAAAAACAAATTAGAAACTAAACGAATTGCACATGTCTACTAAACATACTGCCAAAGCTAAAATTGGAATGGTTTAGATCAAAGTATATTTATGTGTTAGAATGGCCCAGTCAAAGTCCAGACCTAAATCCAATTTAGAATCTGTGGCAAGACTTGAAACTTGCTGTTCACAGATGCCCTCCATGCAGTCTTACAGAGCTTGAGCTATTTTGCAAAGAAGAATGGGCGCAAAAATGTAATTCTCTAGATGTGCAAAGCTGGTAGAGACATACCCAAAAAGACTTGCGGCTGTAATTGCAGCAAAAAGTGGTTCTACAGAGTATTGAGGGGGGCTGAATAGAAAAAATGCATCCCCTTTTCAGATATTTATTTGTAAAAAAAAATTAAAACCATTTCTCATTTTCCTTACACTTCACAATTATGTGCCACTTTGTGTTGGTCTATCACATAAAATCACAATTATTTTACAAAGATTTTATTGAAAGAAAAGTAGTCAGATTAGTGCAACAGTGTGATGGTTACATCAAACATAAGATGAAAAGGAGAATCCCAATAACGGGATGCCAAATACATGGTACAATATTCATTGACACAGTAAGGAAATACAAGAGAAAGAGAGAACAAAAAACAAAAACAGCAACGGTACACCATAATAAATGTCCATCAATGTCCCAGAGTATGCTATTTGGAAGGCAAAAAGCTCAAAAACTCCAAGCAACAACAACAAAAAAAAAAGAAAAGAGGGGTACATATAATATATTCAGAATTTAACTGCACAATGATGAAACAGAGAAAAATAACTGTTAGCTTTTATGTTTGTTTGGTCTCTCAAAATTAGGTATCCTGTATCACTGTAACCATCGTCACTAAATTGACTCCATGAAGTCAGGAGTCTCAAAGAAGAGTACATGAAAATAGGAAGAGAATGGGTAGACTACAGGGAGTGGGGGGGGGGACCTACAAGAGAGAGAAGAAACAAAAGAGGGAGAAGAGAAGGGGGTGAAGAGTCCATCGTGGGGGGGGGGTGCATCCAGAGGTCTTTAGAGATTGAGAGAAGTTGGTTATTAAACCTGGAGGGTTGGTGGTTTGATATCCATGGTTGCCAGACCCTGAGAAATTTGTTGTGGGTATCAGAGGTGAGGGACACCAGTTTCTCGTTAACTATATAATCGTTCATGCGATTTTTAACTGCCTCAAAGCTGAGTACAGGGGTTTTCCATGCTCTCGCAATGGTCAACTTAGTAGCGTTAAAAAGATGCTGGGCTAATTGGCATTCCGGGCAGAGAAGTTCAAGGATGGGTTTACATAAGAGGTCTTCATAAGGGTCTCTTCTTAGGTTGGAATGGAGCATATTACTTAGAAGGGAATAGACTCTGACCCATAGTCTGCATACCTTAGGACATGTCCACCAGATATGGGCCATTGTGCCTTCCAGTGAGCAACCCCGATAACAATAAGGGGAGTAGGAAGGAATAAAGCGAGCTATCCTGGCTGGTGTATAATACTATCTATAGGACACCTTGTATGCATTCTCAAGGGTGAGGACATTCCTGGAGCTCTTTATAAGGGATATCATCATGAACTGCCAGTCCTCTGGATCCAGTTGTTTACCCAGGTCCCTCTCCCATTGAAGATGATATGCTCTCACTGGGGGCTTCCTAGAGGAGATGATAGAGGAATAAATTAAGGATATTATTCCGGAGAGTGGGGTTGGGCCCTGAAAATCCTTTCAAAGGGAGTCAAGGTGTATGGGGTGGGTTGGGCCCTTGTGAGGTGTTGGAGGAATTGTTTAATTTGGAGGTAACTATAATGTTCCCGAAGGGGGACATCATGGGAAGATCTAAGGGCTTCAAGCTTAATTATTCTCGTGGGGGTGAACAGAGAATGGACATCAGTGAATCCATTATCCGCCCACCAAGAAAATTGTGTAGGGTTCTCACAACTGGGGGGAAATAATGGACAGTGATCGAGACGCAGCAATGGTAAATAGGGGGATAGTAGTCCCGCCGAACAGTTAACAGAGTCCCATATACGGAGAGAATGTGCCATACATGGGCCAAACCCATGTGGGCGGTTTGGGGGAGGTAGCCAGGGTACAAAGGAAATAGGGGTAGGGTGAGAGTCAATCAGAATCAATCAAATAAAAATTTCAAAGGGTATGAATACTTTTCACGGCACTGTATGGCATATGAGACTAAGGCCCCTTTCACACGGGCGAACCGTTTAGGTCCACCTGTTAGTTTTTTTGGTGGACCTGAACGGACGTTCCATGCAAGTCTATGGAGTGACGGATGTCAGCAATGACCATGTCCGCTGACATCCGATCCGCTCCGATCTGCTAAAATCAGACGTATGGCGATATGTTCGCCATCCGTCCTGGTGAATCAGATCGGATGAGATCTGATGAAAACGGACATGCTGTTTGTTTTCATCCGATCTCTCCATAGGAATCAGCGGCGCTCGACAGACCCTTCCCCGCTCAGTGAGCAGAGAGACGGACCTGTCATCCGCCGCCTCAGTGGAGATCAACAGAGACGGAAGTGGCCTAGCTCAGTTCAGTCAACAATGAGTCTAGATTTTGGCCTACTCTTTCATTGTCCCATTGCTAGATAAGAGTATCAGCTGGAATTCTTAACATACCAAAATCAGATAAAAGCGGAAGTTTTGCTACATTTCATCCAGATCTTTTTGTTAGCAGATGATGATATTGTCATTATCTCTAAACCAAGTTTTTTTTTTAAATTAAAATTATTTATGCATTTTAATCAGTAAAGGGCTTACTCAACGATCCCCCTCAGGCAGATAATGTGAATCCCCATGGTCATATGGGCACAGTTCCCACCCAGGGGGACTTCAACATTTTTATGTTGTCAATCTGGAACCAATACCAGATTCTATGGAGTCCCTGGTCCTTTTTACATAAAAGTCTGGAAAACTTTTTCTTTGCATTGTGAAAATAATAATCACTTGTTTCTGAGTATTTTAATGATCCTGAAATTTTTACTGCTTGGGGTTGACCAGGGATTGACATTAAGTACAGTAAGCGTACAAATTTCAGCTCTTTCTGTGTTTTTGGATAAAAAAAACTCTCATCAAATGCTTTCCTGCGACAAGAGAACAAAATACTCCCATTGCTCCAAAGATTGTAGGTCCATTGAACCTTTCAAATGTTCTAAGGGGTTTTACACTGCCCCTGTTTGAACCAATTCTTTGAAATTCTTGACAGTTAAGATGGGCTTCCTTCTAGCAATTACATCAGCAATCAGGTTGAAGAACCCTATTTGACAGTTCTTCCAGATAAAATTATTCTAAAACCAGATCCAATATACTTACCTATGACAGCTTCCAGTTTTCACAGAAGAAAGTTTTGCCATCTATTTGTGACAACCTGAAAAATTCAAAGGAAGAAAAATTTCATTCACTCAATATATGCATATTTCTTTATGTTATTTAGAGATCAATATAAAAGGAATAGTCATCTCCTAGTAGTCTTCAGTTGCCCTTTATAAGGCCTTCAAGCTTCTAGAAGCTCAGTGGCTAGACTGACTTGTCAGACCATTTCCTTCATACACAGAAAAGAAGGGTTAAAAGATCCAATTTAAATTTCCTGGCCAGAAAGAGCAGGGTTCTCCGGTGGTTCAAATATGTAGAGCCAAAGTATGGTTAAGGCGGCTTTCATACTGCTACGACACGACAGTAGTACTACTTTGGATCCGACTTTGCCCTGTGACTTGAAGTCCGACATGCGCCCGACTTCAATGAATAGGTATCCGACTTCGGTCCCCGACAATACAAGGCACTGTGTCTGGTATGAATCTTGAGGGGAAACTCCACGGCAAATATAAAAAAAAAAAAACGGCATGGGTTCCCCCTCTAAGAGCATACCAGGCCCTTCAGTCTGGTATGGATTTTAAGGGGAATCCCCAACGCTGAAAAAACGGCATGGGGGTTCCCCCAAAATCCATACCAGACCCTTATCCGAGCACGCAGCCCGGCCGGTCAGGAAAGGGGTTGGGGACGAGCGAGGGCCCCCCCTCCTGAACCATACCAGGCCCCTTCCCCTTAACATGGGGGGGTGGGTGCTTTGGGGCAGGGGGCCCTGCGCCCCCCACCCCAAAGCACCTTGTCCCCATGTTGATGAGGACAAGGGCCTCTTCCCGGCAATGCTGGCCGTTGGTTGTCGGCGTCTGCGGGCAGAGGGCTTATCAGGTGTTCATGACACCTGTTTTGAGAAAAATCAGAGTAGTAGATCTTTCTTTCAGGCTGCTTCTAAGCTCTATGCAGAGCAGACAAGGAGTGGGTCATTTCTCTGGCTCTAAACTTAACTAAACTTTACCCCTTAATTGAACCGTTAAAGCGTACTCACCCAAAAACTATCATGTAATATATTGTAGCTTATCAGTTTTTATATGTAGCGGGGTGCTATATTTAAGGGGAGTATCTGAGTGGTAGTTAGGCTCAGATACACTAATTGTTAGGTTTCTTGGACCATTTCTGTCCTTGGGAGATAGTGTTGGTGTTCTGTTCCCTGTGGCCAACAGGTGGTGCTGTTGCAGTGGGCCAGGGTTGAACCACTGATACAAGGTTGTGCCTTTTCTTGTCCCCTCTCGGCAGCAGTATGGCGGGGCAGGGAACCTGCTGTGCCTGTCGGGAGAGGGGACCTTCAGCCTGGGTGGTGCGTGTGTCACCTCCGGGTGCCCTAGGCCCGGAGGCCGCGTTCCTGTTCCATCCCAGACACCTTCGGTCTGGGGTGAGGTACTATTTTTGAGGCCCGGAGCTCAGCACCTTCGGCTGGGTTCCGCCGGGGATTGAGGGCTCCCAGGGTGCCGCCTTGCGAGGGGACCATATCCAGGATCGAGGAGGCCAGGGAGGTGACCCCTTCTGAAGACCCAGCGCAGATTCGTGGTGACAGTGGGGGCCTCTGGTAACTCTCTGGAGGGAGGTTCTTCTCCTTAACAAGGGCCAAATTTCTCCAAAAAGGAAGTGCATGTTCTGTAGGTCTTAGTGGCAGTGACTCTACACACACCAGGTCAGTGGCAGTGACCAAATAGGGCAAGCCCTGTTCACCAGGTCAGTGGTAGGGCCTGTCTTTACCAAGTCAGTGGCAGTGACTTTTCATATTCATCAGGTCTGTGGCAGAGACCGTACGTCCAAATCTGTTTGTGAAAGCAGAACAGTCTCTCATAGAGACTATTTGTTATCCGTGGTGAAATAAATACAAAGGTTGGATTCTCAGTTGGTGTGGACAGTTACTTTACTGGGGAGAATTAAGGACTTGTCTCTGGCTAATGCAGAGACGAGATCAGCTCGGGAGGATTCTAACACTAGCCACAGGCAGACCCGAAAACTAACACCGCTCAACCTCCTCATCCAGGAGGGTACGGGCTGCTGGTGCGGTGTGCCTCATTCTTTTCCTGCGGAGGAGCCAAGTAAAGAAATAAAAGAAGGTAAAGTCTGGGGTGAGTGCGCTAGACGTGGGGGCTTGAGTCCGGGATGTGTCTGCGGTTGCAAAGTGTGAAAACCCTCCAGAAGTTGAACTTTATTCCCCAGTGAAGTTTTGTGGAGGTCGGCTATATTGTGAACTGCGCCACGAGGAGAACCCTAGCTGCGTAGTTCGTGGGCGTGCCTATTCAGAAAGCCCGCAAACAGTGCAGGAGTTGGGAGGAGTCTGGCCATGTGTGGAGTTGCACGTGGGGACTTAGGCGCAAAAAGATCTGTGCGCAATGGAGCAACATGGCGTCTCATGCCTCATGGGTTCCGGTTACTACTACCATGAAGATGACTTCATTCGCTGCTTCGTTAATGGATACGGGGAATCGGCTCAAGCCCCGGGGATGATTTGCCTTCTACGTGTAAAGATGTGGAGGCCCTCGGAGTGATTTGTCCCCGCTGCTCGGGACTGGTGATTCATCTAAAGCCATTTGGGCGATGCGAGAACTGTAAGGAGTTCCTATTTGAGGTCGAGCAACCTACGGAAAAGCCTCGGGCCTTCCACCTCAATTGCCTTACAGGCGCCACCACTCCAGAAGGAGGAATCAGAGCTTGCACAGCCACCCCTGCGCACACTGACGGGACTTCGGAGGAAGTCACAGAGGAGCTCGTTGTAGCGAGTGAGAGACTGGAGGATGCTGCTTCGGTTAGTACGGAGTCCTTTCTCCCACTGCCCAAGAGGAAGATCGGGTTTGTGACAGCTTCCCGCGGCCGTGGTGGAGCAACGCCCCAGCGCTTACTCGGGACGGATGCATCCGAAGGGAAAAGTCCCGAACGTCCTGGTTCTTCTTCAGGCCGAGGTAAGCCGGGGGAAGAGACTCTTTTAAAGGCCCCTAGCCCTGGGGATTCACATGTCAGTGAATCAGCTAGAGGGGGGATTTGTCCTGTGCCAGGAGTTACCTTCCTGCAGAGGAATATCACACCTCCGATCTGGAGTCCATCTCTGATGCGGGTGATGACACCGCCATTGATGAACTGTTCAAGAGAAAGGGATGGGATAAGATGCCCTTGTATTTGTCCCGTGGCGCTAGGGACTCACCCATATCCATTGGGGAAAATACACCCCGGGTGGTGGCTTCCGAGCCTGAGGAGGGATCTGTCCCCTGCCTGCTCCTCCATCATTGGAGGCACCTGCTTCAACAGCCGAGACGAGTCGGATGTCACTGCGGGCCCCTGCAACTGGTCTGGAGGTAGTTAAAGTACCTCGGCACCCTAATGTCATTGTCTTGCCTGGCGCGGGAGACCACGCTACCATGCCACCACTGTCCCGTTTACAGAGACTTTTCAATCAAAGAGTTGCCAGCGAGTATGGGTGGGAATACCCGTACCTACCAAAATAACTTTTGTTCGAAGTGGAGGCCTGTAGACATCGGTGGTATGAGGACTTTGTGTGGACACATATCAAAGTACCCCAGGCCAGGAGATACCTCTCATGTTCGCCTTCGGCCACTCAGAGGTTTAAGGACTGTAAAGCTGCCTGGATGTTGGGTTGGCACATCTATGCAGACAAGGTACTCATTTGTAGGAAGGACAAGGACAATCTTGAGTACCATATAGACACGTTTGACAAACATTGGAAGCCGCTGGTATTGCCTGATCCACATTATTACTTATGAGAGACAAGACTCTTTGTTTTTTTTTTCTTGAGTACATTCTCTTTTTAAAGCCCAGGAACTCTTTGCCCTAAGTTAAAGGGTAGCCTACTCTTTGGAGGAGCGGGAGCTGTTGCTGTTTTGTTGTTCTCCCCCCTCTCCCCACTGCAAAGATTCAAGATCTTTGGGAGTAGATAGTTCAGGGCCACAGTACAGAAGAAAAGTTTCTTTGGGATGAGTGTTTTGATGTTGGCACTACCACCAGGTGGCGGTGTTGCATAACTATTGCCTTACTGATGATGTGATGCAGTTACCTATTGGAAGGAAGGGATTCTTCTCTAGGGAGGGATCTTTTCATTCCAACTAATGTTATTTTAGGTATGTTTTTCTCTTCCCTGCAGGTGAACGCCAAGCAAGACTGCTGAGTATGGGGTGGGTCTTAGCTATTGCAGCGGGAGGGAAATGCAAATTTTATTGAAAGTTTTATGTGACCTCAAAATATTTTTTTTCTCTATGCACATGTGTGTTTCTCTTTTCCCTACTGTGTTTCCCTTTTCTTTCCTGTGTTAGGTTCCGGCACAAACAAACAGTTTAAAAAAAAAAAAAAAAGTTTCCATTTCTTTTGGTAGTCTGTCTCTGGATCGGGCTTATGCTGACTCAGGCCTGAGAGACATAGGTTGGTTCCAGACACTGGGGACCAGTGTCCATCAAGTGAGGGGGATGTGTAGTGGGGTGCTATATTTAAGGGGAGTATCTGAGTGGTAGTTAGGCTCAGATGCACTAATTATGTTTCTTGGACCATTTCTGTCCTTGGGAGATAGTGTTGGTGTGCTGTTCCCTGTGGCCTACAGGTGGCGCTGTTGCCATGGGCCAGGGTTGAACCACCAATACAAGGTTGTGCCTTTTCTTGTCCCCTCTCGGCAGCAGTACGGCGGGGCGGGGACCTTGCTGTGCCTGTCGGGAGAGGGGATAAAAAGGGGCGGCCATCTTCCAGAGGGGTTGGGCCCAGGCACCTTCAGCCTGGGTGGTGCGTATGTCGCCTCCGAGTGCCCTAGGCCTGGAGGCCGAGTTCCTGTTCCATCCCAGACACCTTCGGTCTGGGGTGAGGTACTATTTTTGAGGCCCAGAGCTCAGCACCTTCGGCTGGGTTCCGCCGGGGATTGAGGGCTCCCAGGGTGCCGCCTTGCGAGGGGACCTGTATCCAGGATCGTGGAGGCCAGGGAGGTGACCCCTTCTGAAGACCCAGCGCAGAGTCGTGGTGACAGTGGGGGCCTCTGGTAACTCCCCGGAGGGAGGTTCTTCTCCTTAACAAGGGCCAAGTTTCTCCAAGAAGGAAGTGCATGTTCTGTAGGTCATAGTGGCAGTGACTCTACGCACACCAGGTCGGTGGCAGTGACCAAATAGGGCAAGGCCCTGTTCACCAGGTCAGTGGCAGTGACCGTCTTCACCAAGTCAGTGGCAGTGACTTTTCATATTCATGAGGTCTGTGGCAGAGACCGTACGTCCAAATCTGTTTGTGAAAGCAGAACAGTAAGAGAAACCTAAATTGAGTTTGTGCCTGGACATCCTCCCACCTTATCTGACCTGTGTCTCGTATCAACCTGTCTGCTCTCATAGAGACTATCAGTTATCCGTAGTGAAATAAATACAAAGGTTGGATTCTCAGTTAGTGTGGACAGTTACTTTACTGGGGAGAATTAAGGACTTGTCTCTGACTAATGCAGAGATGAGATCAGCTCGGGAGGATTCTAACACTAGCCGCAGGCAGACCCAAAAACTAACACCGCTCAACCTCCTCGTCCAGGAGGGTACGGGCTGCTGGTGCGGTGTGCCTCATTCTTTTCCTGTGGAGGAGCCAAGTAAAGAAATAAAAGCAGGTAAAGTCTGGGGTGAGTGTGCTAGATTTATGATGTTGCTGCATTTGTTTTTTGCCCTTTGTTTTCATCTGGTCTGCAATTAACACACTTCTTGTCTCCTCCTGTTTACTCCTCCAGTGTATCTATCAAAAGAGCCTTGGTGGCCACCCAGGCTGATCTTCAAACATTGCCTGCCTTTGTTCATCTACATGGATAAGGAGCTATGAGTTGTTACAGGAAGTGACAAAAGCACTGCATTTCTGGCTCGATCAACAGGTATTTTCTGTACATCCTAAAGATGTTAAAATGTTCTTAACCTGAAAAATTAAAACAAGTACAGCCACAACGTTGAAGGACTGGTAAGCTGCAATATATTACATTTATGTTCTTGTGTTTAGTTTTGCTTTAAAACAAACCCAAACCCTAGCCATGATATTATCACACAAATGTAACACTAGCATTCTAATAATAATACCACCCATAGTACAAATGTTTTTGCTCTGAAATATGATGCCCAAATGTTGGTGCAATATTCTTATTGATCTGCCTTGAGAAAATGCTTTTCTGCCTGCCATCAGATATTTTTTTTTAATTGCATGGCTCATATGAACCACTGCAATGTATAACTTATTTTCTATCTTCAGAGGCCTGTTTTTACTAGGTGTAGGTATACCAGTGAAGGAGGGGACCTTTTTGTTGTTGTTCTAATCTATATTTGTAGAGGCTTGGTTCTCATCACCTTGAAAACTGCTGCAGGGATACCGCAGAAATATTGCCTTGCTGGGAAAAGTGTGATTGCATTGCTGGACCCATTCCACAAACTACCTTGCTTTTTTACATCCTACAAGTGCAGAAAATTGGCATTTGATGAAAAGGGAGGAGGGGGTACACATAGATGGGAAAACATAGAATATTTTCTATGTGTTTGTGTCATTTTCTGAGTACCTAAAAATGGGAGGGAAAGACATATTATTTATTTCCAAACAGGTCAAATGGTTTCTGAAATTCTCTTTCTGGCACTAGAAATATTGTTGCGGAAATCTGATTGTTGATGGTTGTTAGATGCATTATGCCTACAACTTGCCAACAGTTTCCCTAACTCATGTCTAAAGCCAAAACTTTTTCTATAGTAAGGAATGGTTAAACAACCAAGTGTTTTATTTTCGTGTCCCATTGGAGAGTTTTACTTTACTTTACTTCATCCCTTGAAAGCAAAACCTGAAGTAAGGAGAAATCCTTCTTAGAAAACGTACACAGAAACAGGTGTCCCTATTTGAAGATTTCCCTTCTATTTTATTGCGGATGTCCTATTGACAATGGTTACAAAGTCAAATAGGGAAGATAACTCTCCCTAACAGAAACACAGACAGCACATATTTCAGACCTTCTTTCATATGGATGATCTCTGTTCACATTTGTCAGCACAGTCCTTCAGCATAGGCATCTATCACTATCATCTCTGTCTACAACAGTCACGTCTCTCGCCTTTCAGTTGTCTTTTTCTCCAGATTCTTCTTTAACTTTCCCCTTTCTTTGAATTACCAAGTATGAAGCCTTTTCTGAGACAGGATAAGATATTGGGGTGGGTAGAAACATGTATAATAGCTTATCATCAAACATTTTTTGGATCCTGACTAGTCATATGTGACCTCTGGGGATGCTCTTGGCATAGTTCATATTTGCGTATGGCTACAACACAGTTGTAGCTGAATAATTTGTCTGGACTGCATTAGTAAAAGTATTCCACATTGCATAATTTCTCTATTAAAGAAGAACTGTGATATACAATAAAACACTTCTAGAGTTTCTAATGGCAGACCTTGTAAGAACTGTGAAAAGGGGAGGACCAGGAACTGTTGGCATGGTGAAAAAAACCAACCGACTGCCACTTTCCTGTAAGTCAAGAAAGTACGCCACAAAAATGTGACTGGGAAATAAGTGTGTGTGTTAGCAAGCCCAAATTGCAGAGAGAAAAGAGGCAAATAAACTGGATTGTGAAGGTGGAAATGAGACCACATTGTGAAGGACTGGATTATGAAGAACAGAGAAAAAAAAGAGATTGAATTGTGGGGGGAGGGGAGCGGTGAGATTGGATTGTGGAAGAGGTGAGGAGAAATTTGGAATAAATGTCCAGGACCAATCCAACATTTACAGTAGAACAAGATCTAAATGTAACAACATAAATGGTATATCATCAGTGACAAAAACCCACAACAGTTACAGTGGGTACGGAAAGTATTCAGACCCCCTTAAATTTTTCACTCTTTGTTATATTGCAGCCATTTGCTAAAATTGTTTACGTTCATTTTTTTCCTCATTAATGTACACACAGCACCCCATATTGACAGAAAAACACAGAATTGTTGACATTTTTGCAGATTTATTAAAAAAGAAAAACTGAAATATCACATGGTCCTAAGTATTCAGACCCTTTGCTGTGACACTCATATATTTAACTCAGGTGCTGTCCATTTCTTCTGATCATCCTTGAGATGGTTCTACACCTTCATTTGAGTCCAGCTGTGTTTGATTATACTGATTGGACTTAATTAGGAAAGCCACACACCTGTCTATATAAGACCTTACAGCTCACAGTGCATGTCAGAGCAAATGAGAATCATGAGGTCAAAGGAACTGCCTGAAGAGCTCAGAGACAGAATTGTGGCAAGGCACAGATCTGGCCAAGGTTACAAAAAAAATTCTGCTGCACTTAATTTTCCTAAGAGCACAGTGGCCTCCATAATCCTTAAATGGAAGACATTTGGGACAACCAGAATCCTTCCTAGAGCTGGCGCACTAGCGTTGCTAGCCAGGTGCGGGGGGGCGGGCCGCATCCAGGTGACACCCACCAGAGGGGTGACACCCGTGGGTAGCGCAGCGGCACCACACTGACATCGCCCGCCCGCTGCCCTGTGCCTTAGGCTCACGCTGCGACTGTGTCCCTCAGCGGAGCGGAAGGAAGCTGCCGCCCCCTCTGCCTCCTCTCTGTTTACATCCACAGAGGAGGAGGAGGAGCCCGTACTGAGGGGGTGTCTGTATTGAGGGGGGTGTCTGTACTGAGGGGGGTGTCTGTACTGAGGGGGGTCTGGTACTGAGGGGGGTGTCTGTACTGAGGGGGGTGTCTGTACTGAGGGGGGTTTGGTACTGAGGGGGGTGTCTGTACTGAGGGGGTGTCTGTATTGAGGGGGGTGTCTGTACTGAGGGGGGGGTCTGGTACTGAGGGGGGGGTCTGGTACTGAGGGGGGGTCTGTAACTGAGGGGGTGTCTGTTACTGAGGGGGTGTCTGTACTGAGGGGGGTGTCTGTACGAGGGGGGTCTGTAACTGAGGGGGGTGTCTGTAACTGAGGGGGTCTGCACTGAGGTGGGGGTGTCTGTTCTGATGGAGCGGTCTGCACTGAGGTGGGGGTGTCTGTAGTGATGGAGCGGTCTGCACTGAGGTGGGGGTGTCTGTACTGATGGAGCGGTCTGCACTGAGGTGGGGGTGTCTGTACTGAGGGGGAGGTTCATACTGAGGGAGGCGGGTCTATATTGATGGCGGGGAGTCTGTACTTAGTGGAGCGGGTTTGTACTGAGGGAGGGGATCTATACTGTGGGAGTGGGGTCTGTGGTTAGTGGAGGGGGGTCTGTACTGAGGGGGGACTATAGTTGTTGGGGGGTGACACCATTTTTTTTCGCACCGGGTGACACCAACCCTAGTGACGCCACTGAGCTGGCTGTCCGGCCAAACTGAGCTATCGGGGGAGAAGAGCCTTGGTGAGAGAGGTAAAGAAGAACCCAAAGATCACTGTGGCTGAGCTCCACAGATGCAGTCGGGAGATGGGAGAAAGTTGTAGAAAGTCCACCATCACTGCAGCCCTCCACCAGTCGGGGCTTTATGGCAGAGTGGCCCGACGGAAGCTTCTCCTCAGTGCAAGACACATGAAAGCCTGCATGGAGTTTGCTAAAAAACACCTGAAGGACTCCAAGATGGTGAGAAATAAGATTCTCGGGTCTGATGAAACCAAGATAGAACTTTTTGGCCTTAATTCTAAGCGGCATGTGTGGAAATTTGAATTTTGAATTTTGGCCTTAATTCTAAGCGGAAAACCAGGCACTGCTCATCACCTGTCCAATACAGTCCCAACAGTGAAGCATGGTGGTGGCAGCATCATGCTGTGAGGGTGTTTTTCAGCTGCAGGGACAGGACGTCTGGTTGCAATCGAGGGAAAGATGAATGCGGCCAAGTACAGGGATATCCTGGATGAAAACCTTCTCCAGAGTGCTCAGGACCTCAGACTGGGCCGAAGGTTTACCTTCCAACAAAACAATGACCCTAAGTACACAGCTAAAATAATGAAGGAGTGGCTTCACAACAACTCCGTGACTGTTCTTGAATGGCCCAGCCAGAGCCCTGACTTAAACCCAATTGAGCATCTCTCGAGAGACCTAAAAATGTCTGTCCAATGTTTACCACCCAACCTGACAGAACTGGAGAGGATCTGGAAGGAGGAATGGCAGAGGATCCCCAAATCTAGGTGTGAAAAACTTGTTTCATCTTTCCCAAAAAGTCTCATGGCTGTATTAGATCAAAAGGGTGCTTCTACTAAATACTGAGCAAATGGTCTGAATACTTAGGACCATGTGATATTTCAGTTTTTGTTATGTAGCCGCCTCACCCCTCTCCCTTGCTTCATCGGTTATATGGCTGTTGTCTAGGGGTACCTGGGAGAGAGGGATGATACACACCACGGCCCATGTCCTCCCGTAACTAGGAGGTGAAGGCCAGAGATTGGGCTTTTGTGTAGGTGTCCTAGAGCCAAGTCCAGTCCTTCGTCCCTGACTCCTTTGCTTAGTAACCCAAGATCCACACAGTGAATAGGTACAACTCAGTTTTATTCTTCTTGCCAAGCAATAAAACAGTCTTTCTCCTTTTGAATAATGGGGGGACAGATCGAGGCACAATCCTTTTCCTTTTTGCTGCTACCCACTGTGCTGTCACCAGTGGTGAATAGTCACTGCCACTGACTAGGTAATATAGAACGTGAATTACCTTCGCTCACTTTGCCCCTGTCAGGGGAAGAAATCCGTCCAAGGGAGAAGTGGAGGCCTCTCTGCGCACCAGTCCTCACAAACTCAGACACGGGCACCCAAGGAGTTAGGGCCCCCTCGGATTCCTCCACCCTCGTGGAACTCAGTCGAAGGTACTGAGCCCCAGGCATCCGCCATAGTACTTCACCCCAGGCTAAAGGTGCCTGAGATGGACTCCATCCTCGCTCCAGCTAGGCCAAGGGCACCTAGGCCTGGAACACCGGAACGCCAGCACCCAAGCTGAAGGTGCCTGGGTGCGGCCGCGTCCTCCGACTCCTCTCCCAAGATCAGGACGTCCACCCCTTTTATGACCTCTCCCTTTGCGTCACAGTGGGTTCCCCGCCCCGCTGTACCAGCTCCAGGGGAGGACAAAAAGGCACGGTTTGCAGTGTGAGTTCAACTTCGGCCCAGGGCAACAGCGCCACCCAGGGACCCCAAGGAACTTCACACCACCAGAGTCCTCACATAATTCAAATACCCGCTGCACTCTCCCCCTGGTCATTTGACACTGGTCCCCAGTGTCTGGTACAAACTCACACCCCACGAAAGGTGGTGTCATAAGTTCAGCCCAGAAACCAAACTACACAAATTTAACCCTGAATTGTGCCACGACCTGAATGGGAAAGGAAAAAAATTAAAACAATATAACTATAAAACTTTTCAATAAAACACTTTAAATATCTCACACATTTACATTCCTCCCTCCCTCTGGCTATCTAAGGACCACCCATTCTCAGTAGTCTTGACAGACGAGTCTCCTGCAGAGGGAAAGAAAAGAAAAATACATCCTACCAACATGTGTGTTTGCTTGGAATGAATGAGTCTATCCTAGAAGAAACCCATTCACTCCAATAAGTGCTGCATAATGTAAAAAAAAAAAAAAACAATCGTTGCGCAACACTGCCACCTGGTGACAGTGCCGCGGTCAAGACACTCATTACTTCCAGATGAACTTTCCGCTTGAACATTTTTCTATGTGACCCTGCACTCTAAAAACTCTAAAACCCAAAGTCAATGATTTCTTTTGAGTGCCAGGAGAAGGAGGGAGAACAAACAAAAAAAAACAGCTCCCATATCTCCAACGAGTAGAATTGCCCAAATACAAAAAAAAAACTAGGGCACAGTCCCTGTGTTCTGGAAAAGGCACTCTGGAAAGTTCAGCCAGGAATAGAAAAGAAAGCAAACGAGAGTCTTTTTCCCTCTCTTCTTCTCTTACAGGTAAAACCTTGGATAAGGCAATGATATAGGCTTCAAACGATCATCAAAAGCCTCCACATGGCACTCAACACTCTTTCCTTCCTTGCGACAGATCACCACTTTGTCTGCATGAATGTGTCTTCCCAGCATCCATTTAGCTTTACAGTCCTGAAACTTCTTGGTGACCGTTGGTGAACAGGAAAGGTACCGCCGTTCTTGTTGTACTTTCAGTTTGTCCCACACCATCATACCATCTTTGCCGAAAGACCTCCATCTCATAGAGTAGTTCCCGAGGCAGATACGGGTATTCCCACCCATATTCCTGAGCAAACTTCTGGCCAAAGAGACGCTGCAGCCTTGATAAAGGTGGCATAGTAGCTCGGTCTCCTTCTCCGGGTGGAACAATCGCTTCTGGATGACGAGGTGCGTTCACCACCTCAGTAGACCTGGGCCTAGGAGCCCGCAGTGATTGACGTTGCACTCCCACAACAGGAACAGGTGAAATGGATGTTGAATCAAGAAAGGGAACTTCAGACAGAGGACCAGCTTCTTCCCCCGGCGCCGAGGCCTCCACCCGGGGTGTACTATTACCAGTAGACATAGGTGGGTCCCTTGTAACACGGGCCGAGGGTAACTTCATTCTGTCCCATCCCTTCTGGTGGAAGATTTTGTCTATCTCCCTATCATCGCCATTGTCAGAAAATGAATCCAGGTCAGAGGTGTCGTAGCCCTCCGCGGGCAGATAATTCCCAGTCACGGAACTATCCCCCTGGACGGCCTCTACCGACTGTGGACTACCGCCACTTTCAACCACACAGACAGTCCTAACCCCTGGCTCACCTGGGCCTTTCGAAGAACAGGGATGTCCAGGACTTTTCCTACCGGAGCCATCCAGGCCAGGCAAGCAGTGGGGCGAAGCTCTTCCACGACCACACGAGGCCATCACTAGGCCGACTTTTCACTTCGCCCGGATCAGTGCGCATGGGGAACGCACCAGCATCGATCTCTCCCTCCGGAGTGGCAGTCCCTGTGAGGTAGTTGAGGTGGAAAGCCCGAGGCTTTTCTGTGGATGGTTCCACCTCGAAGAGGAATTCTTTGCAGACCTCACAGCGCCCAAACGGCTTCAGCTGGACCACCAGTCCCGAACAGCCGGGACAGATCACACCGAGGGCTTCCATGTTTCTGCAGGTAAAGAGTAGGGATGAGCTTCGTGTTCGAGTCGAACATACGTTCGACTCGAACATCGGCTGTTCGATCGTTCGACGAAGATCGAACGATTTGGGCCGTTCGCGCCAAATTCGAGTGACGCGAACGGCCCACAATGCACTACGCCATCACAGTGTCATCCAGGCGCTATGATTGGCCAAGCATGCACTGTGACCCCGCATGCTTGGCCAATCACAGCGCCGGCAGCGAGGAGAGCAATGATTGGCCACAGGCAGGATGCCTGTGGCCAATTATTGCTGAGGGGGTTTAGTACACGCCCCACACTATAAAAGGCCGCCAGCGCGGCGGCCTTGTGTAGTGTGTTCCGGAGCAGGGAAAGAGAAGCATAGGCAGGGACAGTGTCATTATTTTTCCTTTACTAATCCTGGATTCCTTGTGTTTAGGGACAAATAAGGATAGGTAGGGAGAGTGTCAGTGACAGTGTGCTATTCTGTGCTAATCCTTGTTTGTAGGGACAGAGAGGTACAGTGAGGGAAAGTGTCAGTGTGCTATTCTGTGCTAAATCTTGTTTGTAGGGAGGGACAGAGTAGGACAGTGAGGGAAAGTGTCAGTGTGCTATTCTGTTCTAAAACTATTTTGCTGAACCATATTTTCAATCCTTGAGTTTAGGGACAGAGAGGTACAGTGAGTGAAACTGACAGTGTGCTATTCTGTTCTAAACCAATTTTGCTGTTCCATATTTTCAATCCTTGAGTTTAGGGACAGAGAAGGACACTCGTAGAAATTATCAGTGTGCTATTCTGTGCTAAATCTTGTTTGTAGGGAGGGACAGAGTAGGACAGTGAGGGAAAGTGTCAGTGTGCTATTCTGTTCTAAAACTATTTTGCTGAACCATATTTTCAATCCTTGAGTTTAGGGACAGAGAGGTACAGTGAGTGAAACTGACAGTGTGCTATTCTGTTCTAAACCAATTTTGCTGTTCCATATTTTCAATCCTTGAGTTTAGGGACAGAGAAGGACACTCGTAGAAATTATCAGTGTGCTATTCTGTGCTAAATCTTGTTTGTAGGGAGGGACAGAGTAGGACAGTGAGGGAAAGTGTCAGTGTGCTATTCTGTTCTAAAACTATTTTGCTGAACCATATTTTCAATCCTTGAGTTTAGGGACAGAGAGGTACAGTGAGTGAAACTGACAGTGTGCTATTCTGTTCTAAACCAATTTTGCTGTTCCATATTTTCAATCCTTGAGTTTAGGGACAGAGAAGGACACTCGTAGAAATTATCAGTGTGCTATTCTGTGCTAAATCTTGTTTGTAGGGAGGGACAGAGTAGGACAGTGAGGGAAAGTGTCAGTGTGCTATTCTGTTCTAAAACTATTTTGCTGAACCATATTTTCAATCCTTGAGTTTAGGGACAGAGAGGTACAGTGAGTGAAACTGACAGTGTGCTATTCTGTTCTAAACCAATTTTGCTGTTCCATATTTTCAATCCTTGAGTTTAGGGACAGAGAAGGACACTCGTAGAAATTATCAGTGTACTATTCTGTGCTAAATCTTGTTTGTAGGGAGGGACAGAGTAGGACAGTGAGGGAAAGTGTCAGTGTGCTATTCTGTTCTAAAACTATTTTGCTGAACCATATTTTCAATCCTTGAGTTTAGGGACAGAGAGGTACAGTGAGTGAAACTGACAGTGTGCTATTCTGTTCTAAACCAATTTTGCTGTTCCATATTTTCAATCCTTGAGTTTAGGGACAGAGAAGGACACTCGTAGAAATTATCAGTGTGCTATTCTGTGCTAAATCTTGTTTGTAGGGAGGGACAGAGTAGGACAGTGAGGGAAAGTGTCAGAGTGCTATTCTGTTCTAAAACTATTTTGCTGAACCATATTTTCAATCCTTGAGTTTAGGGACAGAGAGGTACAGTGAGTGAAACTGACAGTGTGCTATTCTGTTCTAAACCAATTTTGCTGTTCCATATTTTCAATCCTTGAGTTTAGGGACAGAGAAGGACACTCGTAGAAATTATCAGTGTGCTATTCTGTGCTAAATCTTGTTTGTAGGGAGGGACAGAGTAGGACAGTGAGGGAAAGTGTCAGTGTGCTATTCTGTTCTAAAACTATTTTGCTGAACCATATTTTCAATCCTTGAGTTTAGGGACAGAGAGGTACAGTGAGTGAAACTGACAGTGTGCTATTCTGTTCTAAACCAATTTTGCTGTTCCATATTTTCAATCCTTGAGTTTAGGGACAGAGAAGGACACTCGTAGAAATTATCAGTGTGCTATTCTGTGCTAAATCTTGTTTGTAGGGAGGGACAGAGTAGGACAGTGAGGGAAAGTGTCAGTGTGCTATTCTGTTCTAAAACTATTTTGCTGAACCATATTTTCAATCCTTGAGTTTAGGGACAGAGAGGTACAGTGAGTGAAACTGACAGTGTGCTATTCTGTTCTAAACCAATTTTGCTGTTCCATATTTTCAATCCTTGAGTTTAGGGACAGAGAAGTACACTCGTAGAAATTATCAGTGTGCTATTCTGTGCTAAATCTTGTTTGTAGGGAGGGACAGAGTAGGACAGTGAGGGAAAGTGTCAGTGTGCTATTCTGTTCTAAAACTATTTTGCTGAACCATATTTGCAATCCTTGAGTTTAGGGACAGAGAGGTACAGTGAGTGAAACTGACAGTGTGCTATTCTGTTCTAAACCAATTTTGCTGTTCCATATTTTCAATCCTTGAGTTTAGGGACAGAGAAGGACACTCGTAGAAATTATCAGTGTGCTATTCTGTGCTAAATCTTGTTTGTAGGGAGGGACAGAGTAGGACAGTGAGGGAAAGTGTCAGTGTGCTATTCTGTTCTAAAACTATTTTGCTGAACCATATTTTCAATCCTTGAGTTTAGGGACAGAGAGGTACAGTGAGTGAAACTGACAGTGTGCTATTCTGTTCTAAACCAATTTTGCTGTTCCATATTTTCAATCCTTGAGTTTAGGGACAGAGAAGGACACTCGTAGAAATTATCAGTGTGCTATTCTGTGCTAAATCTTGTTTGTAGGGAGGGACAGAGTAGGACAGTGAGGGAAAGTGTCAGTGTGCTATTCTGTTCTAAAACTATTTTGCTGAACCATATTTTCAATCCTTGAGTTTAGGGACAGAGAGGTACAGTGAGTGAAACTGACAGTGTGCTATTATGTTCTAAACCAATTTTGATGTTCCTTATTTTCAATCCTTGAGTTTAGGGACAGAGAAGGACACTCGTAGAAATTATCAGTGTGCTACTCTGTGCTAAATCTTGTTTGTAGGGAGGGACAGAGTAGGACAGTGAGGGAAAGTGTCAGTGTGCTATTCTGTTCTAAACCAATTTTGCTGTTCCATATTTTCAATCCTTGTGTTTAGGGACAGAGAAGGATAGGCAGGGGACAGTGTCAGTGTCATTGTTGCTAAGCCTCCTGCACAGTATACACCTGAAGGTAGCCCTTATTGCTCTTTTTCCCATCTCCCTGCAGGCCATCCATTAAAATGTCTGGAAGGCAAACAAGGAGAGGCAGACAGTCAGGAGGCAAAAAAAGAGGGCAAGCAGGCTCTGTGTCTGGGGGCAACAGTGCTGGTCGTGGACGCTGTGCATTGTCATCAGCACATGGCCATGGGACACGCTTGTCCTTCTTTTCGGCAGCTGGACATGTTGAGCCACATCATGCCGAAGACTTGGTAGAGTGGATGACCAAGCCCACCTCATCCTCCTCATCCTCTCTTACCCAGGCTCAGGGTACTGGCAAAGCAGCTGCCAAAGCGTCCTCTTCTCTGGTATCATTATCTTCATTAGTCAATCCTTCCCTAGACCCACCCACTCCTGAGGAGTCCCCAGAACTGTTTGAGCACAGTGTTGGGTACATGCTCCAGGAGGATGCCCAGCGTTTGGAAGGATCTGATGATGATACCCAGCTAGAGGAAGGCAGCAGCGTGAGAGCAGAGAGAGGGGATGCTCAAGAAGGACACCAATCTGGCAGTCATGCTCCAGCAGCTGCAGCATACTGCCAGATTGGCTCCAGTGATGAGGAGGGAGGGGATGATGAGGTCACTGACTCCACGTGGGTGCCTAATAGGAGAGAGGAGGAGGAGGATGAGGAGGAGGCACATCTCCAACGAGGCAAGATGCCCTTGAGTGGCCAGCGTATGGGCAGCACACCGACGGAATCACACCGCAGAGCTCCGCCTGTGCAGGGCGCTGCCTCTGCCCGTCATTCAAAAAGTTCTTTGGTGTGGGCCTTTTTTGAGGCGAGTGCATCAGATCGCACAGCTGCTGTTTGCAACATATGTCTCAAGCGTATATCGCGTGGCCAAAACATCAGCCGCTTGGGCACCACATGCTTGATCAGACATATGTTGACCTGCCATGCAGCTCGTTGGCAAGCCTACCTTAAAGACCCACACCAAAGAACAAAGCTGACCTCTTCTTGCACCGCATCAGCTGGGATCTCCAACCCCACTATACCTTCACTCCTCTCTAAAAACCTGCTCTGAGAGGAATGAAGGTGTAGAATTAGGTGTGTCACAGGCAAGTACTTGCGGGCACTCTGCTAGCAGTACACCAACGTCCGATTCTAGCAGGCAAATTTCCCTGCCCCAGCTGCTGGACCGTCAAAAGAAGTTCACTCCCAGCCATCCACATGCCCAGCGGTTGAATGCTAGCTTGGCTAAATTGCTAGCGCTTCAACTGCTGCCTTTTCAGTTGGTAGACTCGGCCCCCTTCCGTGAGTTTGTGCAATGTGCGGTTCCTCAGTGGCAGGTTCCCAAACGCCACTTTTTCGCACGGAAGGCGATTCCGGCTCTCTACAGGCATGTGGAAGGCAATGTCTTGGCCTCGCTGGACAGGGCGGTCAGCGGTAAGGTGCATATTACCGCTGACTCATGGTCCAGCAGGCATGGACAGGGACGTTACCTTTCTTTCACGGCCCATTGGGTCACTCTTTTGGCAGCTGGGAAGGATGCAGGACAAGGTGCAGTAGTGTTGGAGGTTGTTCCACCGCCACGCCTCCAAAATGCTACTACTGGTTGTGACACACCTCTCTCCTCCACCCCCTCCTCTTCTTCTTCCTCCATGGCCTCTTCCTGTGGTTTGTCCTCGGAACCAGCGGTGCTCCGTAGGCGTTCAAGGGGCTACGCAAGTACGCAGGCAAAAAGATGCCATGCCGTGCTTGCGCTGGTGTGTTTGGGGGACAGGAGCCACACTGGGGCAGAGGTCCTGTCTGCTCTGTAGGGGCAGGCCGAGAGGTGGTTGACGCCACGCCAGCTTAAGCCAGGAATGGTGGTTTGTGACAATGGCACCAACCTCCTCTCCGCCCTCCGACAGGGACAACTGACCCATGTGCCCTGTATGGCTTACGTCCTTAACCTGGTGGTGCAGCGGTTCTTGGGCAGGTACCCGGGCTTACAGGATGTCCTGAGGCAGGCCAGGAAAGTCTGTGTGCATTTCCGCAGATCTTATAATGCCAGTGCTCGCCTGGCTGAGCTTCAAAAGGAGTTTAACCTGCCCAAGAACCGCCTTATATGTGACATGCCCACCAGGTGGAACTCAACGTTGGCCATGCTGCAGCGGCTGAACACGCAGCAGAGGGCCATCAATGAGTACCTGTGCGACTACGGCACCAGGACAGGGTCAGGGGAGCTCGGGTTTTTTTCACCACGCCAGTGGGGCATGATCAGGGATGCATGCACTGTCCTGGCACCATTTGAGGAGGCCACGAGGATGGTGAGCAGTGACAGTGCATGCATCAGTGACACTGTACCTCTTGTCCACCTGTTGGAGCACACGCTGCGTGGAATAATGGACAGGGCACTTGAGGCAGAACAGAGGCAGGAAGAGGAGGACTTCCTTGCCTCTCAAGGCCCCCTTTACCCAGACAGTGTTCCTTCTGTCCCACCCATCGCACAGGAAGAGGAGGAGGAGGAGGAGGAGGAGGAGGAGGAGGAGGACTGTGTCAGCATGGAGGTGGAGGCTGGCACTCAGCATCATCAGCAGCAGTCTTTTAGGGATGATTTACAGTCCCAAGAAACCAGTGGACTTGTACGTGGCTGGGAGGAGGTGGCTGCGGATCATGTCGTCCTTAGTGACCCAGAGGACTCCGGACTGAATGCCTCAGCTAACCTACGCTGCATGGCCTCCCTGATCCTGCAAAGTCTGCGGAAGGATCCTCGTATTCTTCGGATCAAGGAGAGGGACCATTACTGGCTGGCCACTCTCCTTGATCCACGGTACAAGGGTAAGGTTGCGGACCTTATCGTACCGTCGCAGAGGGAGCAGAGGATGAGACAACTCCGGGAGGCCTTGCAGAAAGGTCTGTGCAACGCGTTCCCAGAGACTGGGAGGTTACAAACTCCTGGTCCTGGACAACGAGTTGCTGAGGCTTCGGACAGCCAAAGAAGGAGCGGTGGGGAAGGTGGCCGTCTGACCGATGCGTTCAGACAATTCTTTAGTCCGCAGCCCCAAAGTATGATCGGTTCCAGCAACCATCGCCAGCGTCTGATATACATGGTCCAGGAATACCTAGGGGCAAGGTCAGACTTGGACACCTTCCCCACCGAAAATCCTCTGGCTTACTGGGTCTTGAGGATGGATCACTGGCCAGAGCTTGCACAGTATGCAATTGAGCTACTGGCCTGTCCTGCATCCAGCGTTCTTTCAGAACGCACATTCAGTGCTGCTGGAGGATTTGTCACGGATCACAGGGTGCGCCTGTCCACCGACTCGGTTGATCGACTGACTTTCATCAAGATGAACCAGTCTTGGATCACCACCAGCTACCACACACCAGATGCTGATATAACAGACTAATTGATTTTAAAATGTCACATCCCTTCAAGACTGATGCTGAGTGCCTGTGCTGTTATGTTGACTGGCTATCCTCCTCCTCCTCCTCAATGATACGATTAACGATGATAGCTTGGAAGATCATTTTGGTTTATGGGTGACGCCACCAGTGGCTAAGGCCCAATTTTTCAGCCCCTGTTTAACAGGGGCGTGTAATTACAATTTTTGATGCAATACTTTGCAACAGGCCTCATTGCTGTGCTCCAAGTACAGTATCTGTGAGGGGTTGCAGTGTTGTGCCACCAGTGCCTAAGGCCCAATTTTTCAGCCCCTGTTCAACAGGGGCATGCAATTATAATTATTGATCTAATAATTCACAGCAGGGCCCATTGCTGCGCCCACCAAGAGTAACTGTCAGGCCTTACAGTGTTGTGGCACCAGCACCACCATCACCACCACCACCACCACCAAAGGCCCAATTTTTAAGCCCCTGTTCAACAGGGGCATGCAATTATAATTATTGATCTAATAATTCACAGCAGGGCCCATTGCTGCGCCCACCAAGAGTAACTGTCAGGCCTTACAGTGTTGTGGCACCAGCACCACCATCACCACCACCACCACCACCAAAGGCCCAATTTTTCTGCCCCTGTTCAACAGGGGCATGCAATTATAATTATTGATCTAATAATTCACAGCAGGGCCCATTGCTGCGCCCACCAAGAGTAACTGTCAGGCCTTACAGTGTTGTGGCACCAGCACCACCATCACCACCACCACCACCACCAAAGGCCCAATTTTTCAGCCCCTGTTCAACAGGGGCATGCAATTATAATTATTGATCTAATAATTCACAGCAGGGCCCATTGCTGCGCCCACCAAGAGTAACTGTCAGGCCTTACAGTGTTGTGGCACCAGCACCACCATCACCACCACCACCACCACCAAAGGCCCAATTTTTCTGCCCCTGTTCAACAGGGGCATGCAATTATAATTATTGATCTAATAATTCACAGCAGGGCCCATTGCTGCGCCCACCAAGAGTAACTGTCAGGCCTTACAGTGTTGTGGCACCAGCACCACCATCACCACCACCACCACCACCAAAGGCCCAATTTTTCAGCCCCTGTTCAACAGGGGCATGCAATTATAATTATTGATCTAATAATTCACAGCAGGGCCCATTGCTGCGCCCACCAAGAGTAACTGTCAGGCCTTACAGTGTTGTGGCACCAGCACCACCATCACCACCACCACCACCACCAAAGGCCCAATTTTTCTGCCCCTGTTCAACAGGGGCATGCAATTATAATTATTGATCTAATAATTCACAGCAGGGCCCATTGCTGCGCCCACCAAGAGTAACTGTCAGGCCTTACAGTGTTGTGGCACCAGCACCACCATCACCACCACCACCACCACCAAAGGCCCAATTTTTCAGCCCCTGTTCAACAGGGGCATGCAATTATAATTATTGATCTAATAATTCACAGCAGGGAGCATTGCTGCGCCCACCAAGAGTAACTGTCAGGCCTTACAGTGTTGTGGCACCAGCACCACCATCACCACCACCAAAGGCCCAATTTTTCAGCCCCTGTTCAACAGGGGCATGCAATTATAATTATTGATCTAATAATTCACAGCAGGGACCATTGCTGCGCCCACCAAGAGTAACTGTCAGGCCTTACAGTGTTGTGGCACCAGCACCACCATCAAAGGCCCAATTTTTACTACCACTGATCAACAATTATATGTTATTACAATTCCTGATATAATAGTTGACAGCAGGGCGTTCCAGCACCCACCAAGAATAACTGTGAGTGCTTTCAGTGTTGTGCCAACACCAACACCTAAGGGGCCAATTTCTGCAGAGTATATACGGCAGGTCCCTACTTTCAAACATCCAACTTACAAACTACTACTACTTGCAAACGGAAGAAGACAACAGGAAGTGAGAGGAAATCTACCCCTTGGAAGGAAAATTCTCTCCTGGAAGAATTAATATGGGAGAAAGGTGTCTCCTCTCTACTGATGCTTTATCACCAATCCTTGTTTTAATAAAAACACCACATTTCAAAAACAGTTGTCATTGGGACGCAAAGTGAGGTGAAATGTTCTGAACAGGGGCACAGACAGCAAAAAAAATGTGACAGGGGTGATAACCGTTCCCTATGTTTTACAAAAAGCTAAAAAAAAGGAATTTGGCATGGAGCTCCACTTAAACAATGCAGCTGTTCAAAATTACAAACAGATTCTACATAAGAACAAACCTACAGTCCCTGTCTTGTATGCACCGCCTGTATACGGCTGTTCAGAGTATATAGGTCCTTTTTTATTTTGTGTGCGGGGTTCCCCTTAATATCCATACAAGACCCAAAGGGGCTGGTAATGGGCTGGGGTAGGGGGGGGGGGTTGATGGGGTAGCTATGCCATTTTTCCTAAAGATTTTCATCCATATTACCGGGACCAGACATTGCATTAAAGCCGCAAGCAGTTTTAAATGGCTTTTTTTCCTTTAGAAATGTTATTTTGTGCAGGGACAGTTCTAAACACGGGAAACACGTGGCACTTCACAGGCATACTTTAGACACCCCCCAGGTACAATATTTAAAGGAATATTTGACTTTTTTTTTTTCACTTTATGCATCATTAAAATGACTGCTCCCGGAAAACGTCCGTTTTTAAAACTTCTTTTTGCATTGATACATGTCCCCTGGTGCAGAACCCGGGTTCCCAAACTCTGTTTCGGACAATAACATGGATAATAGTCGTTATAATTAGCACTTTAGAATCCGAACGTTCGCATCCATTGTATTTAATAGGGTTCTAATGTTCGTGCGAACTTTCGGTCCGTTCGCGGGTTCTGGTGCGAACCGAACCCAGGGGTGTTCGGCTCATCACTAGTAAAGAGAGCCAATCGCCCCCGGGGCCTTAGTTTTATCCCCGTATCCATAATCGGAGCAGCTAGAGAAGACATATCCGCAAAGGAAGGAACGGAAATCCACGGAGCACTTGAAGCCATCCTCTCTCATTGCTGCTCCATTGCGCACTGACCCACCCGCGCCGGAATCTCCACGTGCGTACGTCCACGTGGCCGGACTCCTCCCACCTTCTGCACTTGTTTGCGGGCTTTTCCCTTGCTCCGCCCACGAACTACGCAGTTGTGGGTTGCCTCGTGGCGCGTTGGCCAATATGGCCGACCTACTCGGAACACTTCCGGGCAGCAAAGTTCAAATTCAGACACCATACACATATCCCGGACACGATGCCCCCACGTGTAGCGGCCTCACCCCTCTCCCTTGCTTCATCGGTTATATGGCTGTTGTCTAGTGGTACCTGGGAGAGAGGGATGATACACACCACGGCCCATGTCCTCCTGTAACTAGGGGGTGAAGGCCAGAGATTGGGCTTTTGTGTAGGTGTCCTAGAGCCAAGTCCAGTCCTTCGTCCCTGACTCCTTTGCTTAGTAACCCAAGTTCCACACAGTGAATAGGTACAACTCAGTTTTATTCTTCTTGCCAAGCAATAAAACAGTCTTTCTCCTTTTGAATAATGGGGGGACAGATCGAGGCACAATCCTTTCCCTTTTTGCTGCTACCCACTGTGCTGTCACCAGTGGTGAATAGTCACTGCCACTGACTAGGTAATATAGAACGTGAATTACCTTCGCTCACTTTGCCCCTGTCAGGGGAAGAAATCCGTCCATGGGAGAAGTCGAGGCCTCTCCGTCACCAGCGATGCTGCGCCGGACTCTTCGGAGAAGTTACTGCGCACCAGTCCTCACGAACTCAGACCGGTGCACCCAAGGAGTTAGGGCCCCCTCGGATTCCTCCACCCTCGCGGAACTCAGTCGAAGGTACTGAGCCCCAGGCATCCGCCATAGTACCTCACCCCAGGCTAAAGGTGCCTGAGATGGACTCCATCCTCGCTCCAGCTAGGCCAAGGGCACCTAGGCCTGGAACACCGGAACACCAGCACCCAAGCTGAAGGTGGCTGGGTGCTCCCCAAGGTCAGGGCGTCCGCCCCTTTTATGACCTCTCCCTTTGCGTCACAGCGGGTTCCCCGCCCCGCTGTACCAGCTCCAGGGGAGGACAAAAAGGCACGGTTCACAGTGTGAGTTCAACTTCGGCCCAGGGCAACAGCGCCACCCAGGGACCCCAAGGAACTTCAGACCACCAGAGTCCTCACATACATCAAATACCCGCTACACTTATTTAATAAATCTGCAAAAATGTCAACAATTCTGTGTTTTTCTGTGAATATGGGGTGCTGTGTGTACATTAATGAGGAAAATAAATGAACTTAAATGATTTTAGCAAATGGCTGCAATATAACAAAGAGTGAGAAACTTAAGGGGGTCTGAATACTTTCCGTACCCACTGTATATACACTTTGTAGAGTCAATGGGCGTCCGCAGGTAGGGGCAGGGGGGGGGGCAATTTCCCTCCCTGGAATTGTCAAGAAGGCGTTGTAGTTGCCAGCTGCAGTGTCCGCTGTGGCTGCCGCTGACTTTTTTATGAGTCAGCCGGCTGCTCTCTGTCCTGACACATCTAATGTCCCTCCCTTACCCTGGCCCGATCATCGGATAAGATGGCTCGGCAGCTCTGCCGTTCCGCCATTCCTCTTCAGTGATTGGCTGCCTGCCTGTCTCCATGTTGTGTAGATCCAGCCGGCGTCAGCGCCGCCTACTCAGTGCAGTCAGTGGCTGTGCCGCCGAGTGATACGCTGCCAGTGCCTACTCATCATCACATCAAAGGAAATCCTGATCTGAAGTGAGTGGCATATACAACAGAAGCAACAGAAGAAGAACCACAGGTAACAGCAGTTAGGAGGAGCATTTTGATTTATATATTGCTGGAAAGTTGGACATAATTTAAGAAATAATTCATCTTCTTCACTTTGTATAGGCTGTTTTTATCAAGATCAAAATATGGCCACAACAGATGTATTGCAATACATTGCAATATAAAAAAAATTACATTCTCTAGGCTATATTTATATGGGCATGGTACGCCTGGCCTGAGTAACTTCCAATACAAAGAGAAGCTAAATTATCTCTTATATAACACATATATCTTTCCACTGGAAAGATATATGTGTTATATAAGAGATAATTCACCGTCACTTTGTATTGGAAATTACTCAGGCCAGGCGTACCATGCCCATATAGACAGAGCCTAGAGAATGTACATAATTTTATATTGCATGGGTGACCTTAAAATGATGCCCCCCCTGAAAAAATTCTGCGGACGCCCATAGTCCCATGTTTAAACCTACAATTGCAGTAACTGGCAGTGGGAAGTCTTCCAGCATTGATTTCCTATGCAGCTCTCTGCATTAGGTCACATGACAGCTCATGCCACAAAAACTGCAGGACACTTTAATAGTGGATCTGAACACGGAACAGATACTGTAGCTATATAATGGACAGCAACTTTCAATGACTGTGGGTCCCATTCAAGGTCTGAATGAGCTCAACATATCCTAATTGTTATGAGCCAGGGGGACAAATACCCATTTGCCTAACTGCCAAGTCCTTATATGTCTGTAAATATAACATATTACAGTTATAATGTTAGTTTGTCACCTGTGCACTATTTTTTTACACCTTTGACAGGTTGAGAAAAGTTAGAACATTTTAAAACATTACCCAATAGGATGCGAGACTGCAACAAAACATTATTTTCAGTAAGATAGGGAAAGGTTAGAACCTCTGTCAGGTTATTGTTAATGTCTGTGTTTCCTATACCAGTGACAACGGCTCCCCTGATTTAATGTTTTGCTATCACAGGCTGTCACACGCACAGGAAGTAAGGTGAAAACTCTCCCCAAAGGGACTCATAGACAGCCGGGGCCGCCATCAGGAATTTTGGGGCCCCTTACACAGCTTCAGGCATAGGCCCCTTGGAGCAGAGGAGAATGGGGGGGAGGGTGCTGCCGCTGCTAATTGAGAAGCGGGGGGTGCCACGAATTGAGAAGCAGGGGGGTGCTGCCGCCGCGAAATGTTGAGGTCGGGGGGGCTTTGGGTGCCGAAAAAGAAAAAAAAAAAGGGGGGGGGTTGCCATCCGGGGTCCTGGGGACCTCCGGGCCCCTTACAAAGAAAAATAAATTAAAAAAAGAAAAGAAAAAATAATACAAATTTTATAAAAAAAAAAATTATAAAAAAAGGGGTTTGCCATCCGGGGCCCTGGGGACCTCCGGGCCTCTGGGGACCTCTGGGCCCCTTACAAAAAAAAGAAAAATAAATAAAAAAAGAAAAATAAAAAATTATAAAAGAAAAAAAAAGGGGGGGTTGCCATCCAGGGCCCTGGGGACCTCTGGGCCCCTTACAAAAAAAAAAAGATTTTATATAAAAAAAAAGGGGGGTTGCCATCCGGGCCCCTGGGGACCTCCGGGCCCCTTACAGGTGTACGGCCTGTACCCCCCTGATGGCGGCCCTGTAGACAGCAATAAAAACTTGAAGTATTTTCTCTTCCCAAATCTATCCAAAACATTAAAAACAATTTGACTAGAGTTAGGCTTTATGATCATTAAAAGTAAGAAGGAACCATGCTGTGCTTTTTCCCACTGTCAGTATTGCATCTGTATGACTGATACATCAAACATAAAAAAAGAAAGGCCCCTAAAGGCTCATGGGAGAGGGTTTTTTTTTCTCTGATTCAGACAGATATGAAATGCTGACGGGAATAAGTGGTCACAAACAGGTCATCACTTTCTCCTGGGCACCACTATCTTGCTTTCGATAGCATCAGGTTAAGCACACCCGGAGCAGTCACCCTGCTTTGTAACACAAAATTGGCTACTGGAAGCATGTACACAGCTTACAATATGCATTGTAATCCTGATGTTTGACTACTGAAGGTGACAATAAAGGATTTGGTTAAAGATTGGTGACATGATTCTTTAGAATTTTTGTTGTATAGGAAATCTGGCTTTAGCTTGCAAGCATGTTTCCATTGGCAGCCTCAGCAATGGGCTCATTGCAAGGTTGTGTTAAGAAGTCGGAACATTTTTATGTACTAATGTTGTTTAATTTATAAAAGGGTTCAAAAGAAGGAATTCCACCTGGTGACAGGGTATGCTGAAGATGCATTTAGTCAGTATTACAGGTGAAACTCGAAAAATTAGAATATCGTCCAAAAGTTAATTTATTTCACTAATGCAACTTAAAAGGTGAAACTAATATATGAGATAGACTCATTACATGCAAAGATAGTTCAAGCCGTGATTTGTCATAATTGTGATGATTATGGCTTACAGCTCATGAAAACCCCAAATCCACAATCTCAAAACGTTAGAATATTACATGCAATCAATAAAACAAGGATTGTACATAGAAGAATATCGGACCTCTGAAAAGTATAAGCATGCATATGTACTCAGTACTTGGTTTGAGCCCCTTTTGCAGTAATTACTGCCTCAATGCGGCGTGGCATGGAAGCCATCAGCCTGTGGCACTGCTGAGGTGTTATGGAAGACCAGGATGCTTCAATAGCAGCCTTCAGCTCTTTTGCATTGTTCGGTCTTATGTCTCTCATCTTTCTCTTGGCAATGCCCCATAGATTCTCTAAGGGGTTCAGGTCAGGCGAATTCGCTGGCCAATCAAGCACAGTAATCCCACAGTCATTGAACCAGGTTTTGGTGCTTTTGGCAGTGTGGGCAGGTGCTGCGGAAGGAAGCATGAAGTGCTCCAAAATCTCCTGGTAGACAGCTGCGTTGACTGTGGACTTATTGAAGCACAGTGGACCAACACCAGCAGATGACATGGCTCCCCAAATCAACACAGACTGTGGAAACTTCACACTGGACTTCAAGCATCTTGCAGTGTGTGCCTCTCCAGTCTTCCTCCATACTCTGAGTCCTTGGTTTCCAAATGAGATGCAAAATTTGCTCTCATCAGAAAAGAGGACTTTGGACCACTGAGCAACAGACCAGGTCTGTGTTTCTTTAGCCCAGGTAAGACGCTTCTGACATTGTTTGTTGTTCAGGAGTGGCTTGATAAGAGGAATACGACATTTGAAGCCCATGTCAAGGATCCGTCTGTGTGTGGTGGCTCTTGATGCACTCCAGCCTCAGTCCACTCCTTGTGAAAGTCCCCAACACTTTTGAATGGCCTTTTCCTGACAATCCTCTCCAGGCTGCGGTCATCCCTGCTGCTTGTGCACCTTTTTCTTCCACACTTTTCCGTTCCACATAACTTTCAATTAATGTGCTTTGATACAGCACTTTGGGAACATCCAACTTTTTTTGCAATTACCTTTTGAGGCTTTCCCACCTTATGGAGGGTGTCAATGATGTTTTTTTGCACAACTGTCAGGTCAGCAGTCTTTCCCATGATTGTGATTCCTACTGAATCAGACTGAGAGACCATTTAAAGGCTCAGGAACCATTTGCAGGTGTTATGGTTTAATTAGCTGATTAAAGTGGGACACTTTGAGCCTAGAATATATACCTTTTCACAATATTCTAATTTTCTGAGCTTGTGGATTTGGGGTTTTCATGAGCTGTAAGCCATAATCATAACAATTATGACAAATCACGGCTTGAACTATCTTGCTTTGCATGTAATGAGTCTATCTCATATATTAGTTTCACCTTTTAAGTTGCATTAGTGAAATAAATGAACTTTTGCACGATATTCAAATTTTTCGAGTTTCATCTGTATACCATGTCAATTTAGCATGCCTTAAGAACTGTCAAGCCTGCCCTGACTTTCATTGCAGCTTAAAAAAAAAGTATTTGCCCCCATTCTGATTTTTTTTTTGTTGCATATTTGTCACACTTAAATGATTCAGATCATCAAACTAATTTTATTATTACACAAAGATAACCAGAGAGTAAATACAAAATGCAGTTAGGCCTCCTTCGGTCTAATGAGAACCTTCAGTGCCAGAGATAGCTGACATCCCTCTGTATATGGTGGGTTGTGAGGAATGGTGGGTGCAAAGCAATTAGATTCATTGGGCACCAGACACTTCTTGGATACAAAAGGGATTTTCTTCCTTTTAACAGAACATTAGGAGAGAGGGTTAGGGCCAGGACAGCCTTAGGTAGTTGCAAGATTAGTTGACAGACTCCGAGACTTCAACAGGAGGACAGCCATGCAGGGAAAGGCATCCAGCAAGACGTCACATCCATCTGCATGTGTAAGAAGGCTGTCTCCTATGGCAACAGTCTTTAACGGTTCCTAACTCAAAGTATAACAGTTCCTTTGTTTCAACTACAATAACTTCTTGTAGTTCTTCAGCTCACTGAGCTCCCAGTCTCTCACTAGACTAGATTATTCATTGCCACTGAATCCCTTGAGCTCCTCCAATCTTCACGGTAGTATCTTCCTCAAGCGTCACCCCCGCTTCTCTGCTGGGTCCCTAGCTTAGCACTCAAGCTACTTCTCAAACTTCACCCCACTGGCCTGCTCGGTCCCTGGCTTGACACACAAGGCTGCTTTGCAAGCATTATCTCCACTGGCTGGCTCCCTGGCTTGATACCCACTGAAGTTTCCCAATTCTTCACTGTCCCCAGTTGGTGAGAATACTGATCTGGTACTTGCTTCAGCTACTCACTGTGATCTCTGGTAATAAGGTGGTTGGTCCCTTAGTGGCGACAGCTTCCTCTCTACCTCAGACCACGACAGGTTCTCCGGCCGGCAGAACCGTCACTTATGGTTGAACTGCAAGTCGCAGTCCCAACGATGCGCTGCTCTCTTGCTTCTGGATAGGCCCTCAGACAGCCTAGCAGCCAGATGTACCCGGGATAGGCCCAAACTTCGACCTAGCAGCCCAGGCAATACAACACATGTCCACCCAGACAGCCGTCCTGGTGGCACAGAACACAGATCACCTGACTCCACCCAAATATATAGATTCTCCCAGCAGGCCAAGGGATTCAAGAAAACCCCTGCCCATTGGCTGAGATGCCCCATATATATCCATAATCTGACCTTGCATTGCCGTTCTCGTATCTAATGCCACTACGTACCCGGCCACCTAGTGGCAGAAGAGAAAAGTGCAGCAATGCCAGACTTAGGAAGAAATCAATTGATCCCTAATAATTAGCCAAGGTAGTTACTCCTGGCAGGTGAATTTAGGAGCAACCCTGCCTAAACTCCAGGTTGCTACACATTTATTAAGGCAAAAAAGCTGTCCAAACCTGCCTGGCTTTATGTGAAAAGTAATTGCCCCCTAAACCTAATAACTGGTTGTGCCACCCTTGGCGGCAACAACTGCAATCAAGCCTTTGCGATAACTGGCAATGAGTCTTTCACATTGCTGTGGAGCAATTTTGGCCCACTCTTCTTTGCAAAATTGTTTTAATTCAGCCTCATGGACAATTCAGACTATGAGGAGATGTGCCTAAAAATATTAAGGGATGTAAAATGTTATCGTAGAATCTCCTCATCCACTGTTGATAGGATGAACGGCGAGTTCTACCAACTGGTGGATGAATCCTTTAGAGACGGTGCAATAGACCAAGATATTTGGGATTTTGTCCGTACTAGATACCCACGCACCCCCACAATGTATGCACTCCCTAAGGTGCACAAAAACCTTTTGAAACCACCGGGAAGACCTAAAATTTCGGGCAATGGATCCATCTCTGAGGGTGCTAGTCGAGTTATTGATCAGCACCTCAGACCACATGTAATGGACCTCCCCTCTTACACGAAGGACACCATCCATTTATTGCAGATACTAGAAGATCTTGTCATACCTCCATCAGCTCTTTTGGTCACTGTAGATGTGGAATCACTCTACAACAGTATACCACATGACCTGGACATTCAAGCTATTCAAAGAGTGTTTTACGACAACGTCCAACCACCGATTGGAAATTCAATCGGTTCATCTTACAGATGCTTGACTTTATCCTGCGACATAACACCTTTTTTTTTTTCAGGGCTCCCACTACCTCCAGGTGCTGGGGGTGGCTATGGGGACGTGCTGTGCACCCTCATATGCCAACCTGTACCTGGGGGAGTGGGAGAAGGATTTTCTTTTGGGGGACAGTGCGTCTATGTATGCTTGCCACATCCTTATGTGGCAACGCTATATAGACAATATTTTCATTGTCTGGGATGGGTCTGAAGATGACCTTAAGTTTCTGGAACTCATAATTGCCAATAACCTAAATCTATTTTTCACAATGTCCTATGATTCAACTACGGTCAGTTTCTTGGATATTAAGATATTGAAGGATATACAGGGGAAAATCCACAGTAGACTCTTTAGGAAAGAAACTGCTGGCAACACTATGTTGCACGCCGCCAGCTTCCATCCTGTGGCGCTTAAAAAGTCCATCCCCTTCAGTGAGTTCCTTCGTATTAGAAGGAACTGTACATCAGATACTGACTTTCAAATTGAATCAAATGAACTGAGCAATCGCTTACTAGCTAGAGGCTATAGTAGAACGACTTTGAAAAAGGCATTCAATAGAGTAAAAGGAACCAAAAGATATGATCTTGTTTTCAAAACATCCAAGAAAAAGATCAAAGAGGATAACATCTCAAGGATAATTATGAATTATTCAAATGAACACAAGAAAATTAGACATATCCTCACTAAGTATTGGCCAATCCTTACGGAGGATCCAATCCTGAAGAAACTAGTATCACCCAAACCCCAAATCACCTTCAAAAAGGCAGGATCGATCTGTGGAATGTTGGTTCAGAGCGAATATAAGGGTGAGGCAAGGAAGGATCCATGCAAAACTTTTGGGACCTATCCCTGCGGTGCATGTTCCCAATGTCCTGTCATTGGTGGGGGGTCCACACTGGCTTTACCTAATGGGGAGACTTTTACACTCTAGCATTTTGCTAACTGCAAGACGCAGGGGGTAGTCTACCTCATGGTTTGTCAGTGTGGAGCCTTCTACGTAGGAAAAACACGACAGGAATTAGGGAAGAGAGTGGAAAAACACATGCACAGCATGAAAATAGGGAATCTCTATTTACCCCTTGGCAGACATATCGCCAAAAAACATAGGTATAGAATGCCCAGGGTAATGTTCTCAGTGATGGAGAGGATTCATATACCACGTAGGGGTGGAGATTGGAATAAGGTCCTGCTCCAGCGGGAAATGCGCTGGATCAGGTACCTTAGGGCAACCACACCCCCTGGACTTAATGAGATTGAAAATTTTTGTCCTTTCTTGGAGGGCTACAGTTCTGGGAAAACTGATTGATGCTGCAGGGTGATTCATGTTGGTACATCCTGCCGGGGTGTTCCACCCACCTGCATTGACCCTGGAACTGTTTCTTTCCATCTACAGTCTTTTTCCCTCTTCTATCCTTGTGGAGGTGGAAGTGGGGCAACTTTGAAACACATAAATGCACAACTTGGGGTTTCTATTTATATATTTTTTGTTGTATAATTTTCAATTGCTTAAGCTGTCACACTCTGTCCAAACGGTCTATGATTATGTATTGTTTTGATGTTTTGACAGATGTTTGACAGATGTTTTTTGTAATATATGCATCTCATATAGGTCCTGGACACAATCAGATGTCCTTTGGTGGTGTAGTTCCATCTATAATCTTGCTCTTGTCTCCGGGTGCATTCTCTCCATTTTTTCTCATGTTTATATCCGGTGCCTGGGGGGCGTCCACTTCCTGTGGAGCATTGGCCCTTTCTTTTTTCCAGTTGGGAAAATTTTGGCACCGGTGGTATTCTGTCCCTGGTTCATTTTTATCCCCACTTCTCCATCCTAGTGGAGGTTTTTGGATCTTTACATTGGGCTGCCCTATTTCCTTGTGAATTGGTGCCCATCTATTCTGGTGGTTTTTCTGTTGAAACCGGCTTTTCTTTCTCCCCTACACTGTCGATTCTAACTAGTTTTCCCATTTGGTTGCCCTCATCCAAGATGGCTGCTTTCGCACTTCCTGCGGTACAAATCAGCCACTTGTTATGATCCGAGTGGTGGTGGCGCCGTCTCCCTGATCTATGCTGGTCTAGCATGGTCACATGAGCAGCGCGACCCAATATTAACAGACAGGCGGAGCTGCCGGCTCCAACATTCACACGGCGCGCTCCCAATGCACGCCGCGCGGTTGCGTCAATCACGGACATGCCGCTTATTGGTGCGGCTATGTCATGTGATTGACGTCTGGCGTGGCACGCCCTCGGGAAACATGATGCACGGCCCTAGAGCCAGTGCATCATGTGACCCTGCACAAACCAATCAGATTAGGCAGAGAGGTATAAAAGGACACCAGAGGAGTTACATGGTGTCATTCCCTTTCCACTGCTGGAAGGCAGAGGATCTCTAAT
The DNA here is from genome assembly GCA_029206835.1 of Rana muscosa. Classification (NCBI taxonomy): domain Eukaryota; kingdom Metazoa; phylum Chordata; class Amphibia; order Anura; family Ranidae; genus Rana; species Rana muscosa. The sequence continues at coordinate 272,660,505 of CM055117.1, forward strand.
ATGGAGCTCTGTTATAAGGAGAATTGAAAAAAGTTCTTGGATTTTCTCTATTTTTGGACCGATCTCTCTCTGGTTGGTGAGTGGACCGAATCTCCCTGGAGAATATCCTCCTTCTCCCCTCTTTCAATTACATTTTCCTAATATTCATTTTTCTTCATACATTTTTTGAAGGCACCTTTTGATTGGACTGTTTATCCTTTTTATCCTGACTCCTTATATGAACATGAGCAATATGTGGGGGCACTTGGAGAGGGCAATAGAAAGGAGCTCACCCCAATAATGTGACTGGAATATGAAGTGCATATACAATTTTAATGAATATGATTAAGTACGTTTTTTTTCCAGTTTTCTGTCTTTTTATGCACTTATTGGGGGTGTGGGAATCTATGTTGTACTTAATGAAATTCTGTGATCTGTTATAGATAAGGATACAAGCTGAAATCCCTGATGAAGAACTTTTATACAAATTGTTTGAAACGCGTTGGAGGAAGCCTGCTTTGATTCGCCTCCGGAAGATCTGGAGTGGTCAATTTAGGCTATTGTATTCACTTTCTCTAATCATGTTACAGATTTTATGGATGTCATCGCAACTTATGTACTATTTACTATGAATATTAATTATTTTTCTTTTTTGGTATTTCTAAATAAATATATTTTTGTATAAATTTTCTTTTTTGTTGCCTCCATAATCCCAAATACTAGAGCTTTTTTTCACTATTAATTCAGCCACATTGGAGGGTTTTCCAGCATGAACGGCTGTGTCCTCCTCCGGCCCCTCTTTGTGACCCCTCATCTGGCTTGCCTCCTCTCCCACAGTCTGCTGTGGAGAATCTGTCAGGATGGAGAGCAGAGGAAGGGGCCGGTAAACATGTCATTTACCGGCCCCTTCCTTTTCTGAATTGGACACAGTGAGGGAAAATCACTACAGATCGCTCCTGTGTCCTTTGATAACTGAGCAAAGTAAACTGTGTTTCTTGTTCATTCATCTTCAGTACAGCTGAGGCTACAGAGAAAGGGACTGTCCTCAGTTCCTTTCTCTGTCTCAAAGTGGAGATGTCAGGGGTCTATCCTACACACGGGCCCACTGATTTAATGATATGCCCCTGCTGGGCCCCACTGGTTTCCACCAGTTCTGTGCTGATGGTACTACTGGACATTTTACCATGTCTCTTTCATCTGCTGCATTAAGTTTTCTTGGTCAACCACTGCGTCTACGGTCCTCAACATTGTTCGTTTGTTTCTTTAAAAGAGCTTGAACAGTACATCTTGAAACCCCAGTTTGCTTTGAAATCTTTGCTTGGTAGAGACCTTGCTGATGCAGAATATCTACACCGACACCTTCACCCAAAGTGATAGATGAAATAATTGCTTGTCCACATGCCCCCCCTTTTAGGACGGTCATAACCCGCTCTGTGTGGACACTCCTCAATAAAACAGGGATACAGATATAAACATATGTCCGTGATGTTCTATATCCAGTTGCTCATGTAAATTAAACAGACGCCTCTCTATAGTGTAAAAAAGCTTAAAACAATTATTTAATAAAAAGGTAATACACTCACATGTAAGGAGAAAAAAGAATGTGCATATCCATAGATTTAAAGCCAGCATGTATCTTGTAACCCTACTACGACAGTGTCAGATCGAAGCTCTGCCTGACCGGTTTTGTCTTTAAAAGATGTCTTCCGAGGCTATAAGTATGTGTATATATATCTATATATATATATATATATATATATATATATATATATATATCTATATATAGATATATATATTGTATATACATGTATAGTGCTCAGCATAAATGAGTACACCCCTTTTGAAAAGTAAGATTTTAATCAATATCTCGATGAACACTTCCAAAATTTTGACAAAACTGAGTCTTATAGAACATTTGTTTAGCTCATTACATGAAAGTAAGGTTAATAATATAACTTAGATTACAAAATCTTCTGTTCTACTGAAATTAGTTGATGCAAAAATGAATATACCTGACAAGAAAAACGACTACATCTAGTATTTTGTATGACCTCCATGATTTGTAAGGACAGCACCAAGTCTTCTAGGCATGGAATGAATAAGTTGGCGACATATTGCAACATCTATCTTTTTCCATTTTTCAAGAACAAACTCTTTTAGAGGCTGGATGCTGGATGGAGAGTGATGTTCAACTTGTCTCTTCATAATTCCCCATAGGTGTTTAATTGGGTTCAGATCAGGAGACATACTTGGCCACTATATCACTTTAAAATTGTTCTTCTTCAGAAATGCAACAGTGACCTTAGATTTGTGTTTTGGATTATTGTCATGTTGGAAAAGTGCATGACGAGTGATAGTAGCATCTTCTCTTTCACTATAGAGCAGTACATCTGTGAATTCATGATACCATCAATGAAATGCAGCTCCCTGACATCAGCAGCACTCATGCAGCCCCATAGAAGGACACTGCCACCACCATGTTTCACTGTAGGCACCATGTATTTTTCTTTGTACCCCTCACCTTTCATCACTCCAGAGTAGAGTCCCAGTAGTCTTCTTTTTTTTCAGCATGGGCCCTGGCATATTCTAGGTGGGCTTTTTTTGTTCATGGGCTTTAGGAGAGGCGTCCTTCATGGACAACACACACGCATGCCATTCCTCCTCAGTGTACACCGTATTGTGTCACGGGAAACAATGACCCCAGTTTGGCTTTCTACTTCTTTAGCTAACTGCAGTGAACTTGCATGGCGATTCTCTTCAAACCCTTCTTATCAGAAGACGCTTCTGTCAAGGTGCTAACTCCCATGAACGGCCTGGACGTCTCTGTGAGATGGTTGCAGTTCCATCTTTGCAAAATTTTTGTATCACTTTTGCTACAGTATTCTGACTGATAAGTAAAGCTTTGCTGATCTTCTTGTAGCCTTCACCTTTCTTGTGTTTTTTCTCATGCCTTGTGACAATTCTCTTCCACGTGGTGCCATTGCTGACAGCATGAAATGGGAAGGGGTTTTCTTTGTTAAGTCACACCCTTTTATAATCAACTGTCTGCTGGACACCTGTTTAATGAATATTTAAGCTCACCTGTAGTTGAATTCTTGTTCATTAGGATTTTGTTGTCTAAAATTAAGCTTTGCTCCTAGGACTTTCATTGGGGTGTATTCTTTTTTTGCAACATGGTCTTAAATTAATTTGTTTAGAAAAATACTTTTTTTGTGTGTGCAAATTAACAAATCTTAAATTGCAACAGGAGCGGCCCGTCCATTAGGGGCGCACAAGTGCTGCCCCCACTATCCTCGCCACCCCCTATATGCAGTGGATAGATTCATGCATAGCATGAATCGATCCACGGCCACCCCCTATTCATGTGTCTGTCCCCTTTTGGGTCACCGGGCATATGAATTAGAGCGTCCATAGGATCAAATAGACTTCAAAATAGGGTGGACTCAGGAAACAGAGCATTGCGCCTGGAGCCCACCCAGGTCTGTTGCAACAGCGAATAAAGATTTGCTTTTGCAACACTGATCCTCCTCCCGGCCAATCAGGAAGCAGGTATGAAACCTTTCCCGATTGGCCAAAACGTCAGGCAATCCTATTGGATGCCTAGCGCCGGGAGGAGGAGAAAGGAGACACCGCGGAAGCTGCTCCAGGAGAGGACACCGGAGCAGCTCTCCCCGTGCCCGCCACGCTCTCACCGTCCTCATCCAAGGTAAGGACAGCGGGTGGTAGGGGGTTGTGTTAGTGCCGCGTGGAGGGGGGTAATGCCACTCCACCGGTGGCTCGGGGGGTTGTTTGCCCCCCCCCGCATTTGTGGGAGTATTTTGTGTCCCATAGATACTGTTGATTCTGAAAGGAAAGTAAAGGTTTTCTGACAAATCTGTTGGGATGTACTGATTTATACTGAGCAATATATATATATATATATATATGTAGCGCACAGACCCCTTTCTTTACCTGCATTAATTTTGGCTCCTCGCAGGAAGAGAGAGGCACACCGCACTAACAGCCCGTATCCTCCTGTTTGAGGAGGTTGAGCGGTGTTGTTGGGTCTTCCACGGTCAGAACATGAAAACCTCCAGAGCCCGATTCCCACCTCTATATTAAAGTAGAGACAAGTCCTTGACTTCCCAGTAAAGTGAATGTCCACACCAGATGAAACTCCAACTCAGAGTTTATTTTCTCTCAGCAATAACACATTCTCTGATAGGAAAAAGGTTGGAGCAAGAAATAGAATAGTACAAGGTGTGGATGAGGTCCCGGCACAAACGTTACAGATGTTTACTCAGATTCTCAAGCAAGTTTACTAGGCGCAGTCTCTGCCACAGACCATGAAGATGGTCTCTGCCACAGACCTGGTGAAACTGATCCCCTTCTTTAGCTATGGCCCCTTTTCAGGAGAAGACATCCCTCCGGAGAGTTACCGGGCCCCTACCGTCACCATGACACTGCACTGGGTCTTCGGAGAGTTCCCTCCCGGCCTCCTCATCCTAGATACGGGTTCTCTCGCGAGGCGGCACCCTGAGATTCCTCGATCCTTGGCGGACCCCAGGCGAAGGTGCTGAGCTTACATACCCAGGGCGGACAGGAACAACACGATAGTACCTCATACTGAGCTAAAGGTGCCCAGGATGGAACAGGAACACTCCCTGGGAGTAGGACTCCCCACGACCGAACCGGAACGACCCGCCCCCGGGCCAAAGGTGCCGGGGGGCGGACAAGAACCTGGGGGTAGGACCCCGCTGACAGAACCCCAAAAAGGCAGCGTCTGCCCCTTTTATATCCTCTCCCAGCATGCTCAGCAGGCAGAACACACCCACTGCACGGCTGCCGAGAGGGGACACACAAGGCACAGCACTGTATCAGTGGTTTAACCCTAGCCTACCATGGCAGAGCCACCTGTAGGCCACATGGAACTACACACCGATACTCTCCCTGTGGATAGAAATGGTTGTACAAACCATGACAAATTAGGGTGTTTGAGCAAACTACCTCTCAAACACTTCCCTTAAATTGAGGACCCCGCTACATACTCCCCCCACTAATGGACACTGGTCCCCAGTGTCTGGATCAAACCCATGCCTCTCAATCCTGAGTCAACATGGACTTATTCCAGAGACTATCTAAAAAACTATTTGAAAAAAACGTTTGTTTGTGCCGGAACCTAAACATGGGGAAAAGGGAGTTAAATGCAGAGATGAAAGAAGAGTAGAGAAACATATGTGTACATCACATTCTCAATGACACAATAAACCACATTTATAATTTACATTTCCCTCCCGATCAACAATAGCTAAGCCACCCTGTTCTCAATGACTTGCTCGGTGTCCACCTGTAGAGAAGTAAAACACAACCAATATGCACATTCTAACTTAGGAACATTTAGAATGAAAAGATTTTCCCAGAGGGAAAAATACCTTCCTTCTAAAAAGTAAACACATTGCAAAACTATGTAATGCAAAATTTACGCAACACCGCTACCTAGTGGAAGTGCCACGTCAAGACACCCATCCCCCAAAAACTTTTATTTTCCTGAGTAAATCTTTCTTCTTCTTTGGCCCTGCTCTGAACTACTCTACCCCAAAAGTCAATGTCTTTCAGGTGCTGTGAGCAAAGAAAAAAAAAATGCTCCCGCCTGTAGCAAAGTAGATCACCTCGTTTACGAAGGCAAAGTTCCTGGGCTCCAGGAGAGCACACTCCGGAATGAACAAAAGCAAGCAAAAAAAAAAGTCCAGTCCCTTAGAGGTAATACTGTGGATCTGGCAACACAAGTGGTTTCCAATGTTTGTCAAAGGTGTCTATGTGGTATTCAACATTGTCTTTATCTTTTCTGCAAATGACCACTCTGTCCGCGTGTATGTGTCTACCTAGCATCCAGGATTCTTTACAGTCGTGGAACCGTTTAGTAGCAGCGATGGAACAAGAGTAGTACCTACGGGTCTCGGGTACCTTCAAATGAGTCCAGACAAAGTCCGCGTACCACCGACATCTATAAACTTCCACCTCAAACAAAAGTTCTTTGGGTAAGTACGGATATTCCCACCCGTATTCACTGGCCACTTTCTGATTGAACAACCGTTGCAGCCGGGACAATGGTGGCATGGTTGCTCGATCTCCCACACCCGGCAGAACGATGGCATCCGAGTGTCGAGGCTCTTTCACTGCCTCCGGGCTAGACACAGGGGCCCGCAATGACACTCTCGATACCTCACTAGCAGGTGCAGATTTCACAAGGGGTGGAAAGGCAGACGGTGAGACAGATCCCTCCTCAGGCTCCGGGGCCTCCACTTGGGGTGTAGTATCCCCAGTAAGCATGGGCGAGTCTCTTTTCCTGCGGGACGAAGACAGGGGTACCTTATCCCAACCCTTCTTTTCAAACACCTCATCGATAGCAGCATCATCTCCCGCATCGGAGGTATCACATTCCTCTGCCGGCAGGTAACTCAGAGTAGACGAGCCACCGCCTTGAACAAGTTCAAGAACTCTGGGATCCCCGACACTTCAGACCTTATCCAAGGCCCCTTTCCCCGGCTTACCTCGGCTTGTAGCTGAAGCAGGACGTCCGGAACTTTTTCAGACGGAAGCATCCGATCCGAGCAAGCGCTGGGGTGTAACTCCACCACGGCCGCAGGAAGCCTTTACGAAGCCAATCTTCCTCTTGGGCGGCGGAAATGAGGATCCAGTGGCCACCGAAGCAACATCCTCCTGTATGGAGCTGACTTTATAGTGAAGACAGACAATAACCGACTCACTTATCTTTTCACCACAGCCAAGCTGGATGCCACCGGCCACCGCTGGTTGGCCGCCCTCTCTGGATTCAACTTCAGTCTGAAGTACAGGCCTGGAACTGGAAATCGAGATGCTGATGCGTTGTCCAGAAGGTCTCATGCTCCAACTTCCCATACAAAAGACTGGACCCAGGTGACCCCGGATGGGGTGCGGGCCTTGTGTCAGGGAGCACAACTTCAAGCTAGTGGCAGATCCAGGGCGGAAGAAATTGGAGTTTCGGTGGTGGGGGTGCCCAAATGCTATTGTGATGTAACCCAGATTGGCGAAGATGACTTGCCAAAACTGTCTAAGAAAGACATAAGAAGGGATCAGTTGGAAGACCCTTGGGGAAGATTGGCCTTGGAAGCTCTGGAAGTTCAGGATCCGGATAGGCTTTTACATGATCCCTCAAAGGAAGCCTGTTTAATCCGCAAAGAGTGGGACAAGTTACAGGTGCATCAAGGGGTGGTCTACCGAAGGGGCCCCTCTGATGACCTGGAAGATAAGTGGCAACTGTTCTTGCCGGAAAAACACAGAAAAACTGTCTTAGTTGCCCTACATGACAACCATGGCCACTTAGGGGCCGAACGAACCTTTCAGCTCGTCAAGAGTAGATTCTACTGGCCTGGTATGCGGGCTGAGGTGGAGGAGTACTGTCACTCATGTGCCCCCTGCATACAGAGGAAGACATTGCCACGTCAAGCTGCCCCAATGGGCCACCTGCAGAGCCAAGGGCCCTTGGACTTGGTATGCATTGACTTTCTTTGCCTGGAACCTGACTTGAGTGGATATGGAAATGTTCTGGTGATAACCGACCATTTCACCCGTTATGCCCAGGCCTTTCCAACTAAAGACCAGAAGGCCTCCACTGTAGCCAAAATACTGGTGGAGAAGTACTTTGTGCATTACGGGTTACCTCAACGCCTTCACTCGGATCAAGGGAGAGACTTTAAAAGCCGACTGATCCGGAAGCTACTGGACTCTTTGGGCATAAAGAAAACTCGCACTACTCCTTATCACCCTCAAGGTGATGCTCAACCCGAAAGATTCAACAGGACTCTGTTAAACATGTTGGGGACTCTGAACAGTGAGGAAAAGCAATATTGGGGCAAACACATAGCTGCTACAGTGCACGCCTACAATAGTACAACCAGTGATACCACAGGATACTCCCCTTATAGACTCATGTTTGGTAGGGAGGCAAGGTTACCAGTAGACTTGGCTTTTGGCACCTCGACGGACCACACATCAGCTGCCACACACAAGGGATATACTGCGGAAGAGCTTAAAGCTGGCCTATGAGAAGGCCCAATCAACTTCAGACCAGAGAGGAGCCCGGAATAAACGGAACTTTGACCTTAGGGTCCAGATCCAGGATCTGCAGCCCGGAGACAAAGTGTTGCTGAGGAACTTGGGTGTTCCAGGAAAACACAAGCTGGCAGACAGGTGGAAGTCAGAGCCCTTTGTGATTTGCAAAAAACTGCCTGGTCTTCCAGTGTACCAGCTGAAGCCTGAAGGAAGAGTGGGGCCGCTGAAGATCTGGCACAGAAACTATCTACTACCCCTTTCTGAAGCAGTCAGGATGCCTCCTACCCCGGATTCCCCCGAGCTACCTTCAAGCTCGAATACTCCCAGACCCAACACTAGGTCTCAGACGACTTTGGCAGGAGAAACGGATATCCCCAACCAGAGTGAAGATGAGGAACTGGAAGTTGAGTGGTTGGGGCCGTCCCAGGAACCCAAACCTCTGTCCATAGACCTTCCACCTTCTGAGGATGTTCCTGATGATACTTTAAATCCGGAAGCCACTGAGTTTATTCCATCCTATACCCAGACTGAGGAGTGGGAAGATGCCATAGAATCCTTCCCTGTTGACGATCCAAGAGACTCCATGTATCTTTCTGCATCTGATGCGAGTGCCTCAGAAACAGAAGAAACTCCTACACCTATCCCAGTGAAAGAACCTGTAGTATCTGAGGCATTGGGCCCCAGAGAACAAAGAGCTAAAAGAACCACACGTCCTCCCCGGAAGCTAACCTACACCCAAATGGGGGAGTGTTCTGAAGACACTGTGGTGACTGCGAGAAGGACTGTAGAGAACCCAGGCCCCTCCACTGTGCATTTGGTGGAGGGCAACCCCGACTCACTCTCTGGCACAGTTAGGCAGGCAACCCTCACTGATGTGACCTGTGGGCAGGACAATCTCCCTTCCCATGCTTGGTGGGAGATTCCTCTGCCGGGCTCTTTTGCAGCCCTTCATTACCTGGTTTGTACATATTGTTGATGCTGTCTTTGGGGACAAAAGATTCTAAGTGGGGGGAGTGTGTAGCGGGGGGTTCCTTTAAGGCCTCAGAGACTACTGTACCCATAACCCCACTGGCCACCCAGGGTGCATTGCCCAGCGCAAAGACTGCTGGGGTGGACTTTATAAGCAAGAGGCAGAGCCGGTTTCACTCTATTTGGACATCGCCCGTCCAGCAAAAGGAACTCCTTTCCGAGCCTGCAGTGCTACAAGGCCTGAAGCCTGGGCCTTTCTCCAAAGAGCCTTCCGCTCTCACCGAGGAACCTGAGGGACGTTCTGCATACCGTTGCTCCCCGGAGGACCAAAGACTTGGATGTCGTGAGACCTGTGTACCAAGACACAGCAGCGGAAGATACGGACACGGACTGGTCCGGTTGGGTGAGAGAGCACCTGCTCAGAGAACTACATAGGATCTCTAGGCCCAATAACTGTTTAACTGGAGCTTTCATTAGTGTTGTGCTGCGTACCAAAGGGACAGTGCATCGGAGCAGCTTTAGAGATTTACTTTATTCACGAAGTTATCAAAATCCCTTTTACCCTGTGGATTACAGTTGTTTCTTCAGCAAGTGCACCACCATTTGCTAGCAAAGAATTTCCCCTACAGAACTTCTACATAGTACAGTCAGGCCTGACTTAGCGTAGACATTACTGGGCGCCATTTTTGCCATGAGGGGGAATAGCTGCAGCGGGGACTGTTAGACTTATGCATCATACTGTATATCTGTCTGTTTGCTGAGATACTCTTTTATTGCAGGGCTCTGCACATGATATGTAAACAGTGATTATATTCTTACCCAACCAACTGAGTAAAAGTGCAAGGGTTAAGTATACTGGTGTTGTGTCATTTACTTGCAGAGGAGACGGGTAAGGATAGTTAAAGTACATTGCTGTATGTGTTCTAATATAGGATTGTGTCTCTGTGAGTTGCAGGCTACTCAATCCTACCATCCCTTACTAGCTGTGCCAGGGGAGGTTAGAGCCAACTGCCGGGGGTTGACAGGGTGCAATACAGGGACCTAAAAGAATTATACCAGCAGCTTTCTTAACTGGGGGTATCGATATATATATATATATATATATATATATATATATATATATATATATATATATATATATATATATTAAGATTATATATAATACAGCTCTTATTAAAATTTGTAGAAACCCTGTTCACCTTACCACCTTACATAGGAGCAATTCGGCTCCACTCAAATGAGCTGTGCAGAAATCTTTCTGGCCTAGGGAATTGTTAAAAACAGTTACAAAGCATACAGAAGAGAGGATGAGAAATACATTATACCTTTAATTATCATGAGGGTGAGGAAACCACAGTAGCCGTGTTCTGTACGCTCACACTGAGCAGAATGGGTGTCAGCTGTAATTTCCTCTAGCTCTGTCTGTGATGCGTATTGCATTAGGCACCAGAGAGCACTTTCCGCTCGCTGCAAACGTGTTTTGTGATACAAAGGAACCTTCCCCCTCTTCTGTTCAATCGCTGCAACACGGTCCTTTAGTATCTTTCAGGTCATCAAATATGTGGGGCTGCTGCTTTCATCAAAGTCTCTTTCCAAAGAACTGAAAAATGAGGGCCTAGTTTTGACAAGCAATTTTAAGGTGAACACTCAGTGTTATTAAATAGCTACAGAGTTTAGAACTAGAAGGAAGATTTCATACAAAGGAGTAAGGAAATATAGAGGCTGTTGTTTGAGAGAGAGAGATAGGACTGTGTGTCATGTGAAAAAAAGTCATAATGCATTATTTTTTGTCAAGTTTCTCATCTTTTGATATTACCTTTTATACAAAGTGAAGCCAGATGCATATTTACTCCAATTCCCCAACTGAAGCCCATTGCAATGTTTACATCCCACTGCTAATTCCTCTTTGCACTGCCCGTGCATTTGATCCTCATTGATTTCTATGGGGCTGTTTCCTGAGCACTCATAGAAGTCTATGGGAATCATCTATGCAGGCTGTGCCAGAGCAAAGAAGATTTCCCAGGCAGAGTGGAACTAGATCATGAACAGGAAAGAGACGTGGCAGAGCAGGAGCTATTTGTAGTTTTGTTGTGGAAGTTCTGCATGTTCTCCATTGGGAGAAGATGCAAAGCAGGTATGATCATACTGTAAACCAGGGCTTGAAAAATTCACCCGCCCGCTCGCCAAATGCGAGCATAAATTGCCGTTGGGCGAGTGCTCAGGTGCCACACACTGGGGGGTGTAAGGCCGGCGCCCCCCCTCGCCCTCCGTGAGTTTTCCCGGGGGAGCGAGAGCAGCCGATCGCCCCACCCGCCGCGCTCCCACATTATAACAGGAGAGCAGGACAGCTGCGGCCTTCATGTGCTTGAGCCCGTCTGTCCCGCTTCTCCCTCTGTCAGAAGCTGCGGACCGGAGACAGGTAATGAAGCAGAGCAGCGCTCTGTGTTCCTCCCTCCCCACCCCCGCCTGACAGACCCGTGTAGCACACAGCCGAGTGAAGTGTTGTGGCTGTGTGCTGGGTCTGATAGCCGGAGACTGCACTGTGATGCACCGCTGGGTCCGCCGTGATGAATAAGTTCTGTCATCACTGGTGAGATTGAGAAAAAAATGTGGAGAGATTCGAAGAGAAATGGTGGTACAGAGGTGAACGTGGATGGGGGTACAAAGGTGGATGGCTGGCTACAAAGGTAAATGTGGATGGGGGGGTACAGAGGTGGAGGGGGGTGTACAGAGGTGGATGGGGGGCTACAAACGTAAATGTGGATGGGGGTACAGATGTGGATGGGGGTACAGAGGTGGATGGGGGTGTACAGAGGTGGACGGGTACAGAGGTGGATGGGGGTGTACAGAGGTGGACGGGGGGTACAGAGGTGGACGGGGGGTGCAGAGGTGGACGGGGGTGTACAGAGGTGGACGGGTGGGTGTACAGAGGTGGACGGGTGGGTGTACAGAGGTGGACGGGGGGTGTACAGAGGTGGACGGGGGGTACAGAGGTGGACAGGGGGTACAGAGGTGAATGTGGATGGGGGGGTACAGAGGTAAATGTGGATGGGGGTACAGAGGTAAATGTGGATGGGGGGTACAGAGGTGGACGGAAGGATAGAGGTGAGCCGTGGGTGAGGGGTACTGAGGTGGACGGGGGATACAGAGGTGAGCTGTGGATTGGGGGGGATACAGAGATGAGCTGCAGGGGAGTTTGCTTTATTATATGTAAGGGGAGGCTCTCTGGGGACACTGATGTAAAGGGGGGCTCTCTGGGGACCCTGATATTAACGCTATTGCTGTTATGTTTAAATTGAATAAAGATATGTTATAATTGCATTTTTTTATATTTTGGATTCTTTATTCTTAAGAAAAATTTCATTTCATAAGCTTTAAGGGGGGGGGGCTTTAAGGGGGGCGGAGTTGGGGGACGGACCTGGGAAAGGTTTGGTGGGGCAACTGGTGGAGAGTAAGGTTTTTGCCTGCCTAGTAGGTCTAGACTTGAAATTTTAAGCCCTGCTGTAAACCATAGGCTGACAAGCATCAGTCAAATGTTAACCTTCCACTGGGGTTGGCTGATAAAAATATGATGATTTGAACTCACAAGGCTTAGAGACACTCTAATGCCGCGTACACACGATCATTTTTCCCGTCGGGAAAAATGACATTTTTTTTTTCGCCGAGAAAAACGATCGTCTGTGGGCTTTATGCCGTTTTTCTCGTTGAGAAAAACGTCGAGAAAAATTAGAACATGTTCTAAATTTTCTCATCGTTTTTTCCATCATTTTTTTCCGCGGCAGTTTTCCCATAGGGAGACACTGCCGCGGAGCCCACAGACGGTCGTTTTTCTCGTCAAAGAAAAAAATTACGGGAAAAACGGTCGTGTGTGGGGGAACATGCCGTTCCCTCGTTTTTCATTTATTTTCATGCCGTGATTCACGGCGGTGTTTTCACCGCCGTGAATCACGATCGTGTGTACGCGGCATTATTCCTTCTGTGCCTTTTGCTTATGATCTGTGCTAAATAATGACAGCACAGATTGTAGGCATTGTGTGGGCACAACCTGAGACACCCTTCAGGAGATCCAGGGCATGTACCCTGGGTGCCCAATGCTAGTCCCATGATATTTGTTCAAATAATTTATATAATTTTTTAAAGTACACTAAAAATGCAATGACATGTGTAGCAAAATTCCGGGCCCCTTTAGGCCCAATAGTGACCTCCAGAGTTAGGGAGAGCTGACATCCTTTAGTGTAGAGTGGGTCACAGGCATGGTGGGTGTAATGCAAGATGAACAGGTGGGCGCCAGACACTTTTTGAATGCAAAGAGATTCATTGTCTCTTAAACAGAACTGTGGGAGAGAAGGTTAGGAGCAGTACACCCTTAGGTAGATGCAATGTTAATTGTCAGACTCCAAGACTTCTATAGGTAGACAACTATACAGGTGAAGGCCTCCAGCCGGACACCACTTCTGTATAAGTAGGACCGCTGTCTCCTGTGGCATCTTGTAGCTGTTACTAACAGTAAAGGTATTCAACTTGCTGCAACACAAACAGTTCTCTTTACCCCACACTCACTCACTGTGGGTCTTCACTCAACAAGCTTCCAGTCTCTCTCACTAGACTTCAGATCCACTAGCCACTGGATCCCCTGAGCTCTTTCACTGTAGCACTCAGTATCTTCCTCAAGGGTCACCCCTGCCTCTCTGCTGGGTCCCTGGCTTGGCACTTACAGATACTCTTCAAGCTTCACCCCCTGCTGACACGTTAGTTCCCTGGGTTGGCACTCCACAAGCGTCACCTCTGTTGTCCCGCTGGGTCCCTGACTTGGCACTTGTGAAGTTTTTCCACCTCTTCACTGTCTTTGGGTGGGAAGAAGTCTGCTCTGGTACTGGCCTCAGCTCACTCACTGTGATCTCCGGTAGCAATGTGGATAGTCCCTTAATGGCAACAACCTTCTACCTCTGACCACAACTGGTTCCCCGACCGGTGGAACTGTTACTTCTGGTTGGACTACAAGCCCGCAGTCCCAACCCTACGCTGCTTCTCCTGCTGCTGAATAGGCCCTCAGACAGCCTAGCAGCCAGATGTCCTCACCCTCCTACTCCTTCCTCCTCCTAGGCCAATGGGCTCACTTCTCCTTTCAGCCAATCAGGAAACGGGTCTAAGGACCTGCTTCCTGATTGGCTGGGAGGATAATCAGTGTGACAATAACAAATATTACTTTATTGTCACACAACTGGGTGGGCTTAGGGTGCAGTGCTCTGTGCCCAGAGCCCACCCTTTTTTAAAGCCTATTAGAGCCTCTGGCTCTAATCACGTGCTTAAAAAAACAAAACATTGGAATCAATGCGTCCAGCGCCCCGCATGTAGATTAGGAGGCCAGATGCACGTGTAGCGCCCTGCCCCTGTTGGGTAGGCGCTATGTGTTAAATTTAGTTGTCTGAGCTGTAGTTAAGCTCAGAAAGAATTATGCTAAATTGTTGGCTCTGTTTCAGTCTAGCTGGGTTGCGCATTTTCCACTTGACAGTAGGTCTCACTGTCACCACAGGTCAAGGTTGGAAATGCAGAAGGCTGGATGAGTGGGGTATTCCTTTCCCAGAAGTGGCTCAGGGGGCGTAGTTAACCCGCTGTGCATTCTGGGAGGAGGTAATTAAGAGACAGAGACCGCTCTATAGAGGTTCGTTGCCGGATCCTGGCCTGAGGGCCCTCCTGGCCTCAGGGATGTGTGAGCCATTTTTGGCCTCGGGGCCTGCTAACCCGAGGCTTTACAACTGAGAAGTAGGAGTAGGTCCAGGAGTGTCTGGGGCCTACTAGTCCAGGGATGGTCCTACGCGGTCTTGCCTGAGGGAAGAAGCGGAACAATTGGGGACTCAATTGAAGGACACATCCTGGCCAGTTTGCCTCACGGTGCTGCCGGCTGGCTGAAAGATTCTGGCACTGTGAGCTGTGTACTCAATTGAAGCAACTTTTGCAAAGTGTCAGTGTGGTTACACGATCTTGTGGCGGAAGATTGTGGAACGACTAGACGACACTCATCAAGTCTGTGGCAGAGACTTTGAGCAAGCTTTGCACCGGTTGCTAGGTTGGTGAGAGTAGGCCTATCCGGTGGTTTCTGAATCCAGCGTGGAACTGATTTGTCCTCTGGATCTAAGATTGCGCCCGTGATCCGCAAAGCAAGGTACCTGAACCTCCCCTATCCCTCTATCCCTCTGTTGGAACTGTTTATAATAAAACTCTTGAAGAAAAAGAAACCAAGAGCTCTTCAAGAGGAACCCCTAAGACGAGTGTGGTGAAAGGAAAGGTAACGGCAGGCCCAAATCTTAAACCAGCGCCCCCTTCGGGGGTATTGCTACATGGATGGAGGGGCGATGTCCGTGCGCCCCTAATGGATGGGCCGCCACTGAATTTAAATACAGTAATACTGTACCTAGTTAAAACAACAAAAACAATTAAAAGTGTACATTGCCTTTATACAGTGGGGATCGAAAGTTTGGGCACCCCAGGTAAAAATGTGTATTAATGTGCATAATGAAGCCAAGGAAAGATGGAAAAATCTCCAAATGGCATCAAATTACAGATTAGACATTCTTATAATATGTCCAAAAAAGTTAGATTTTATTTCCATCATTTACATTTTCAAAATTACAGAAAACAAAAAAATGGCATCTGCAAAAGTTTGGGCACCCTGCAGAGTTAATATCTTGTACTGCCCCCTTTGGCAAGTATCACAGCTTGTAAACGCTTTTTGTAGCCAGCCAAGAGTCTTTCAATTCTTGTTTAAGGTATCTTTGCCTATTCTTCCTTACAAAATCTTCCAGTTCTTTGAGATTTCTGGGCTGTCTGTCATGTACTGCTCTTTTAAGGTCTATCCATAGGTTTTCAATAATGTTGAGGTCAGGAGATTGTGAAGGCCATGGCAAAACCTTCAGTTTACGCCTCTTGATGTAATCCCCCGTGGATTTTGAGGTGTGTTTAGGATCATTATCCATTTGTAGAAGCCATCCTCTCTTTAACTTCAGCTTTTTCACAGATGGCATCAAGTTACCATCCAAAATTTGCTGAAATTTTATTGAATCCATTTTTCCTTCTACTCGTGAAATGTTCCCTGTGCCACTGGCTGCAATACAACCCCAAAGCATGATTGATCCACCCCCATGTTTAACAGTTGAACAGAGGTTCTTTTCATTAAATTCTGTGCCCTTTCTTCTCCAAGCGTACCTTTGCTCATTCCAGCCAAAAAGTTCTATTTTAACCTCATCGGTCCACAGAACTTGTTTCCAAAATGCCTCAGGTTGTCTATATGTTCATTTGCAAAGTTCAAACGCTGATTTTTGTGGTGAGGACGTAGAAGAGGTTTTCTTCTGATGACTCTTCCATGAAGACCATATTTGTACAAGTATCTCTTTATAGTGGGATAGTGTACCACAACTCCAGTGTCTGCCAGATCTTTCTGGAGGGATCATGCAGTCAAACGTGGATTTTGAATTGCTTTTCTCACAATCCTGTGAGTTGTTCTGTCTGATATTTTTCTTGGTCTTCCAGATCTTGCTTTAACTTCCACTGTTCCTGATGACTGCCATTTCTTAATTGCATTCCGAACAGAGGTTATTGACATCTGAAAACGCTTTGCTATCTTCTTATAGCCTTCTCCAGCTTTGTGAGCGTCAACTATTTTCAGTTTCAGTTTTCTAGACAACTGCTTAGAAGAACCCATGGTGCTGATTGTTGGGGCAAGGTCAGATGAGTCTGGCCATTTAAAACCTTTGAGATTGACAACACCTGGTCTTACTAGATGATGATTGAGAACAATCCATGACACTGGCAGGTCTCAGCTTTGCAAAGGGGGCAGTGCATGCTATAAATTCTGCAGGGTGCCCAAACTTTTGCAGACGCCATTTTTTTGTTTTCTGTAATTTTGAAAGTGTAAATGATGGAAATAAAATCGAACTTTTTTTTGACATATTATAAGAATGTCTAATCTGTAATTTGATGCCATTTGGAGATGTTTCCATCTTTCCTTGGCTTCGTTATGCACAACAATACAATTTTTACGTACAGTCTCTGCAAAGGAGTAAACTGGCAGTGGACATTTTTTTTTTCTTCATTTACAATTGGCTTCCATCCCAATCTAATTTGTTTACATTTAAAAATAGAATACTTTTCGAGTAATTTTAGCAACGAAACATGCTTTTTTAACAAGCGATATTAGGTTTGCTTTGACCAATAAGATAGAAACTGGCCAGTAGTTCACTAAGACTGTCTCTGTTCTCGCTGATGCAAAACTCTTCTGCTGCTGGCTAATTTCATTTCCATTAGGAATTAAAAGTCCCCAGATATTACAGCAGCGCAAAATTACCCAGAAACAGGCCATTTGTAATGAGGGAGAACTGGCTAAAATATATTTGAGAAAAAGTACAGGCAAGTTTTTCACTAAAGCAATTAAGAGACTTCAGATTATGCAGCAGCGTATAATTGGCCAGCAGCAGGATAAATAGCAAGGCTAGGCCCGAATTTACTAGAAACAAATAGCACAGGTGGGACTATACTACAAAAATTAGGATACAGCAGTGTGAAATTGGTCAGCAACAGAACGATTCAATCCAGGGTATAATTGGTCTAGCTGGCGTTTGCCAGCATAGGGACCCTGCCCTAAGCTATAGTTTCCTTAATGAAATTAAGTGCGTTTTGAAGCTATTGTCAGCTTGAGCTCTGTTTAGAATTTTCCAGGCTGTGATTTTCCCCCCAAGCTCAGTATGGTGATTTATTCTGCCTGTTACTGTTAAAGAGGTTCCAGTAATCAGTTTAGAAGGACAGCCAATAAATTATGAATATTTATCTGGCCTAACCAATCCTTGAGGTCTTTGTTCAAAAGTATGGTTTGGGAGATTATTGTCTGGAGCAGCTTTCAGAGTGTTTCCTGGTCTTCTGCTTGGTGAGGATGTATGCATAGAGTGATCTCTAGACATGTGCACAACATAAAAATTTGTTTAGTTTGGTTTAGTTTCTGTTAGTTTCCGTTGATTCGTAACTGTGACAGGGGTCACTTTGGGCATAGGGTGACTGAGGAAATATATCTTGGACTACCTAAAATGGGATAGTAATATTAATCCACAATATTTACTGTTTGTTGATCCTGAACTCAACAGGTTAATTGAAAGGGCTGATGTGTTCAACTTCAATCACCCACCTGCCTGTTATCATGTAAATGAATCTAGGATGGCTTCTGAAGACCCTTTCATTGTGAATAGTGATAATTAACTCTGTACTTGTGTGTATTGTAAAGCAGACAGACAGTCTGGTGAATATAAAGGTCATGCATAGTCATTTAAGATGTAAAGGGATTAGCTAATGAACTCACCTGTTGTCTAAGAGATGTCAGAATATGTGTATTGGGAGCTCGTTATGTAACCATTGTGTGATGTTGTGGGTGGAGTTGGACCATTGTTCATTTAGATTAATGCAGTATTATTTTGGTGTATAAAGAGAGCCTGCTCTCATTAAAGATTGTCAGACCTGCTGGAAACTTCATACAGAGTGTTTGTCTCGTATATCTGGAAGGATTATTCCTATGGGAAGCAGTCACCTGACTGTGGAGTGTCTGGTAGCTGCTGTGTGTTCGGAAATGGAATATATCTAAACGACCATTATCTCTGTCGTTACAGTAACGATTTGTAATTTCGTAAGACGTGGGTTATCGCATTCGGACTCTTTCGTATTTCCATAAGGGTTATTTTTCCGTTGATTCGTTTTTCCGTTAGTCTAATTTTCGTTGATTCGAAATTTGTATTTTTCATTATATTTTATATTCGGCCGCGTTCGTATTTTCGTAAGAACTATATTTCGTTGATTTGCAATGATTCGTATTTCCGTGTCTAATTTCCGTTGATTGGAAAATTGTACTTTTGTAGATTTAATTACATTCGTACTTTCGTTAGAAAACATTTTCTGTTTATTCGAAACACTACTTGTCGTAATTTTGTAATTCGTACTTTCGTGAGATTGACCGGCTCATTTATTCGTACTTTCGTATCATTGTTTTCATAGATTCGTAATTGGGGCATAATTCGTAATATAGAAACTAGATTCTAGACAGAGTATGCTTAAGAAACAAAGAATTTATTTCTCACAAGTCACAACTTAACTCACAAATCCACCAAAACAGTGCCACCTACCCAACCACACCCTATCTGGACTCTGGATGGAATGCACTGCAGTCTAACACAGAAAAACACACAAGGGAATATGAAACAAGCTCATTGGGGGAAGGGACAACCTCTTCAGGGGAAGGGACAAGCTTATTGGCCAACGTCCAGAAATATTTCAGAACTAACGAATTTGTTGTTTTAAATTCCGTTTTCCGAATATTCGTAATTTAGTTGTTTTTTTTCCATTCATTTAGATTTTCGGTATTTTGAATCTTTGTTCGGTATTTTCGTTGTTTCGATGTTTTCGTTTTTTCACTCTTTCGCATTTCCGCAGTTTCTAATTTTATAATTTCGTATTTTCGTTGTTTTCCATATTCGTTCTTTTCGATAATTCATTTTTCGTTGGTAATTTTAGTAAACCGTTTGTTCATTCGTATGTTTACGAATTAACGAATATAACAAATTTTGACGAATAACGAATTCGTAACTAAACGAATTGCACATGTCTAGTGATCTCTACTTAGGCCTTGTCTCAGACGAGGACATGTGCTAGAGGTCCAGGACTTTACCTGCCTTGCTGGTGTGTAGATCTAAGGGGAGCTGGGCTACAGGATGTCTGCTTGGAAGAAATATTTTTGCTGAAGGGTGTCGCAGAAGAGTTGGGTAGAAGCTATTGCTGAACATTATAGGAATGGTTCATTTCCCACAGATCAAGGTATCTGTGACTGCTATCAAATGGTCAAGGACCAGATACTGTATATTAGAGAGAGATTCTATGCAACACATGAAAGACTGCGACTGCTCTTACAAGGTTAATAGATCTGTCTGTCGGTTCTCATATTGGAAGCATTGGCCAAGAGGCTGCTTTTAATGGATCCCACTAGCTTCAGAATACCTGTCTTATTTATGTGCTTTTTTTTGGGGTATTCTGCACCTCTGAACGATCTCCCCTAGAACTGAGCTCAGCAATAAAAAGGTAAAAAAAAAAAAAGTGACTGTTGCTAAACTTTCTTTTTATTTTCTACCATACACCAGGAACAAGAGCCAGAGATGGAAATGTTAGCTTGTCACACTACTTAGGGTTCACATCACCACTGTATGGCTACAACATTGGCACCCAGCATGAGGTTCTACAGGATAAGTGTACTGCAGTTACCCATAGCAACCAGCAAAATTTTTTAGAATTGGTTATATGCAAGTTATTGCCATAAAAAGTGTATGGGGATCCGGGTACTGCCCTAGGGGACATGTATCAATGCAAAAAAAAAGTTTTTAAAACAACAGTTTTTTCAGGAGCAGTGATTTTAATAATGCTTAACGTGAAACAATAAAAATGAAAGATTCCTTTAAATATCGTGCCTGGGGGGTCCCCTTAGTCTGCCTGTAAATTGGCTCATCTGTGCGATGTATAGAACAGTGTCGCAGCAAAATGACATTTCTAAAGGAAAAATTTTAATTTAAACTTGCTCACGGCTGTAATGTATTGCCTCGGCAATATAGATAATAAATCAAGGAAAAAACGTTGTGGGGTTCCCACCCTTGTCCCTTGGGCCTGGTATAGAAGGGGAAATCTACGGCAAAAAATAATAAAAAAAATTGGCGTGTGGGTGCCCCCCAAAATCCATACCAGACCCTTACCAGTCTGGATGCAGCCTGGAGGTCATCGGGGATGACAACGAGCGAGCGCCCCACTCCCTCCTGAACCATACCAGGCCACATGCCCTCAACATGGGGAGGGTGCTTTGGGGTCCCCCCCAAAGCACCTTGTCCCCATTTTGATGGGGACAAGAGCCTCTTCTCGACAACACTGGACATTGGTTGTCGGGTCTGTGGGCGGGGGGCTTATCAGAATCTGGAAGCCCCCTTTAGCAAGGGGACCCCCAGATTCCGGCCTCCCTACTATGTGAATGGGTAGGGGTACATTGTACCCCTACCCATTCATCCAAAAAAAAGTCTCAAAAAGTAAAAACCACAATAGACAGTTTTTGACAATTCCTTTAGCCGTGGAAGATTTTCCTCCTTAATGACTAGGCCATTTTTTGCGATATGGCACTGCGTCTCTTTAACTGACAATTGCACAATTTTTTCCCCACAAATATAGCTTTCTTTTGGTGGTATTTGATCACCTCTGCGCTTTTTTTATATTTTTTGCGCTAAAAACAAAAAAAGAGTGACAATTTTCAAAAAAGCAAAACAATATTTTATACTTTTTGCTATAATAAATATCCCCCAAATAAAAAAAATAAAAAATCTCTTCATCACTTCTTCTACATATTTTTGGTAAAAAATCGCAATAAGCGTATATTGATTGGTTTGCAAAAAGATATATCATCTATTCTAGGGGATAGATTTATGGCATTTTTATTATTTTTATTTATTATTGTTTTAGTAGTAATGGCGGCGATCTGCGATTTTTAGCAGGACTGCGACATTGCGGTGGACAGATCGCACACTTTTGACACTTTTTTTTTGGACCATTGACATTCATACAGCGATCAGTGCTATAAAAATGGACTGATTACTGATTACTGTATAAATGTCACTGGTAGGGAAGGGGTTAACACTATTATATATATACTAAACTGCCTGCACGCCACTAACTAACCTGCCTAATCTAGCTCAAGTTCTCTCCATCTCCACATTATCACACTAAATACAGCGGTGTAAGCAGCCTTATATAGTGTGAGGCGTGGACTTAGCACCCTGCCTTTGGACAATCATGGCTCTCACAATCATGCTGTGATTGGCCAAAGCATGCAGGTCAGGTTCGGTTCTTCTGCCAACAAACAAACACCCGATGTTCGAGTCAAACTAAGGTTCGACTTGAACATCAGGACCATCCCTATATCTGAAGTATGATGCCGCGTACACACGATTATTTTTCCCGTCGAGAAAAACGTAATTTTTTCCTTTGGACGAGAAAAACGATCGTCTGTGGGCTTTTTGTCGTTTTTCTCGACGGGAAAAACGGCATTAATCACGACGAGAAAAATTAGAACAGCAGCAGTTTTCCCATAGGGAAACACTGCCGGGGAGCCCACACACGGTCGTTTTTTTAGACCAAAAAAAAATGTGTGGGGGGGAACAAGCTGTTCCTCGTTTTTCACGTCGATTTTCTCGATGGTGTTTTCACCGTCTAAAAAATCGATCGTGTGTACGCGGCATGAGAGGTGTTCTCCAACACAACCTTCCCTCAGCAACTCAGCTCACTCACTCTGCTCCCCTCTTGCAGTGACTCAGCAGCCTTCTAGCTTTACAATTTCTAATGTATGCACAGTGCTTCTGATCTAGGAGAGGGAGTAGAGTGAGCTGCTGAGAGAATGATTTGAATGTAACGCATGCCCCAGTGGAGCAGCTGTAGTTAGACTGGTTCCTTTTTCCATTCTTTTTTTAAAACGGTTGAACAAAAATAACACTAAAGCCTCATACACACGGCCGGTTTTCTCGGCAAGAAAACTGCTGGGAGAGCTTTTTGCAGATAAAACCGTTCGTGTGTATGTTTTCTTGTCGAGAAAACTGTGGGGAATCTCGACGAGAAGAATAGAGAACCTGCTCTCTATTTTCTCGTCGGGATTCTCGTCGGCCTGTTTCCCGACGAGAAAACCGTGTGTGTGTAATGCAGCGTACACACGACCGTTTTTCATGACGAGAAAACTGCCATTTTTTAGATTGGTCGTGAAAACCGGTCGTGTGTATGCACCATAGCAGTTTTCTCAACGCCCGCAAAAAAATTAGAACCTGCTCTATTTTTTCTCGTCGTTTTTCCCGTCGTTCTTTTTCTAATCACGAAAACCGCTCGTGTGTATGCCTTTCCGAGGGGAAAAAAAACGCGCATGCTCAGAATCAAGTATGAGACGGGAGCGCTCGTTCTGGTAAAACTAGCATTTGTAATGGAGATAGCACATTCGTCACGCTGAAAAGCACGAGGCTGAAAAGAGCGAATCGTCTCTTACCAAACTTTACTAACACGAGATCAGCAAAAGCAGCCCAAAGGGTGGCGCCATTCGAATAGAACTTCCCCTTTATAGTGCCGTCGTACATATGTACGTCACCGCGCTTTGCTCAAGCGTTTTTTTTCCCTGAACGTGTGTATGCAAGGCAGGCTTGAGAGGAATCATGATGAATCACGTCGAGAAAAACGTCGTTTTTTTGCATGACAGGAAAAACGGTCGTGTGTACGCGGCATATGAGGCTACAAGCTTACCTGTCCTCCGGTAAGCCTACGCATGCTCGATGAGACTGACGCATGCACGGTAGCTTACAAGGGTAGTGTAGGGTGAAGCAAGATGGCGGCGACGGCATTGAATGTGACGAGCGTAGTCAATGACGTTACCGCGTTCTTGCCATTCAAAAGAACGACGGTTCTTTTGAATGGCTGTCTGTATGCACGGCTTGGCAAGAAAAGCTTGCCAGGAATCTCGTCAGGAAAAACAACATTTTTTTCCTGACGGGATTCTCGGCCGTGTGTACAGGGCTTAACTTTAAAGAATATGTAAACCCAACAGTTCATATTCCTGGTATGTGCCTGCTGTACTATGTACTTGTATGAAAATGTAACCCGTTCTGTTTGTATTGCTTCCTTTGTGTGAAATCCCTGGTGTTCCTGCCAGTCCCCCTGCTTTCCTATTAAAAGCTGACCACACTAAAAGGAGAACACACTGTGGTCAGTTCTCTAGCTATGCTGAGAACTCAGCCTGCTTTCCTAAAATGAGCAGACTTGTCCTGACATATGTCATCCGCATAAAAAATAGTATTTTCTTGGAGCTCACCATATCGGAAATCCACAATGCCTGGATGGGATTGAATCAGTGCTGCTACGGGTTCTATGGCTATGACAAACAGGAGTGGGGACAGCAGATGCCCCTGCCTTGTTCCTCTGCCTAGCCAAACGGGGTGGGAGGTCCTATTTGCCTCCCGGGTGACAGCCTGAGGGCTGTGATACAAAAGCTGGATCTAGGAGATTAAGTTATCCCCAAAGATAAACCTATCCAGGGCAGCCAAGCACACCACATTTTCTCTCTTTCTTGCTCAGTAAATGGTCTAAGGGATGTTTTTTTTATGTAGTTTATGGCTTGTAGACATAACCTACGTGTGGTGCTGCAACTAAAATTTGAAAATATGGCGTTAGGTCACAGGAAAATGAAGGGTACTATGAAGGGTATTGCAAAAGTATTCAATCTTCTATTCAAACCTTCAAACTAAATATATCTATATTTACTCTCTGTTTTATGTATGCAGGATGTATTAAATTGTTATGTCTTGAACTTGTTTATAGTCAATAAATGACAAACACATGCATAGCATAGCTTAAAAGTAACTAAAAGTAATATTACATTCCTAGGCAATACTCCAATCTTTGAATGTCATCTCTACCTATTTGATTTACTTAGCCTTTGTCCCTTCACTAATACACATTATGCTTAATTATTTTCAATGCTTGGAACTCTGTAGTTCCATCATCTCCCGTATTGTCCTTGGTTATGTTTGGTTCCGTCTCTTCGTTCCATCAATGCTTTCAACCTTGAGAAAAAAAAATCAAGGCTCGGCTACATCAGTTTCCCAGTATATTTTGCTGTTAGACCGTAGAATACAGTATTAATTGTATTGTATTCTATACATCAGTACACAATACATTATGTATATACGCCTATTTTTTAAGACCAACAATCAGCCACCTTTGCAATTTAAAGAAATATTCCAACCAAACATGGAGTGCACGTTATCCAGGATGTTATGTTATGTTAAAATCATAATATTCACTCAGTTTAGCTTACATGTGCTACTTAACAACCTTGAAATGGTTCTGTAGCTTAAAGTGAAACCCCACTGTTTCCACAACCCCCTGCCCTCACTGCAGCCATCCCCACACTTTAAAAAAAATAAAAACCATTATATACATGTAGCGCCCTGCTCCTGTTGGGTAGGCGCTATGCGTTAAATTTAGGTATCTGAGCTGTAGTTTAGCTCAGAAAGGATTAAGCTAAATTGTTAGCTCTGTTTCAGTCCAGCTGGGTTGCATGGTTTTGCCCTTGACAGTAGGTGTCACTGTCACCACGGGTCAAGGTTGGAAATGCAGCGGGCTGGGTGTATTGGATATTCCTTTCCTAGAAGTGGCTCAGGGGGCGTGGTCAACCCGCTGTGCATTCTGAAAAGGGGTACTAAAGGGACAGAGACCGCGCTATCGGGGTTCGTTTGCCGGATCCTGACCTGAGGGCCCTTCTGGCCTCAGGGATGTGCGAGCATTTTATCGGCCTCGGGGCCTGCTGGCCCAAGGCTCTGCAACCGAGAGTAGGCCCAGGAGTTTCTGGGGCCTACTAGTCCAGGGATGGTCCTAAGCGGTCTTGCCTGCGGGAAGAAGCGGAACAATTGGGGATTCAATTGAAGAACGCATCCTGGACAATTTACCTCACGGTGCTGCCAGCTGGCTGAAAGATTCTGGCACCGTGAGCATGTGTACTTCCTGAAGGAACGTTTGCAAAGTGTCAGTGTGGTTGCACGATCTTGTGGCGGAAGATTGTGAAACGACTCGACGGCACTCATCAAGTCTGTGGCAGAGACTTTGAATGAGCTTCGCACTGGTTGCTAGGCCAGTGAGAGTAGGCCTATCCGGTGGTTACTGAATCCAGTGTGGAACCGATTTGTCCTCTGGATCTAAGATTGTGCCTGATCCGCAAAGCAAGGTACCTGAACCTCCCCTATCCCTCTAACCCTCTGTTGAAACTGTTTAATAAAACTCTTGAAGAAAAAGTAACCAAGTGTTGGTGTGGACATTCATGAAAGCTCTTCAAGAGGGACCCCTAAGACGAGTGTGCCGAACAGGTAACGGCAGGCCCAAATCTAAACCAGTGGCCCCTTGCTACATACATAAATCTTTTTCTATGGACCTTCTGGACGATTCTGTAATATCACAGGTCCCTCCTTCTCCTCCTGTGCTAGTGGAAATTCCTGACCCCTGGATGGAACAACTCACTTGTAATGATGTGATAGCACCTCTAATTGCAGTAGGCTGGCATGATAACATACCCCTGGGGGGTATGTCCTTGACAGCCTAGGCCTAGATGAATAGGTTGAATGATGCTGGGTATCATTCGACCTGGAAAACTGGCAACAAATTGTATTAAGTATAATGCCGCATACACACGACCGTTTTTTATGACGAGAAAAATGCAATTTTTAAAAATGGTCGAGAAAAACGGTCGTGTGTATGCTCCAGAGCATTTTTCTCGACGAGAAAAATGCCCAAAAAAAAATTAGAGCCTGCTCTATTTTTTCTCGTCGTTTTTCACGTCGTTCTTTTTAATGTCGTGAAAAACGGTTGTGTGTATGCTTTTACGAGGGGGAAAAAAACACACATGCTAAGAATCAAGTATGAGACGGGAGTGCTTGTTCTGGTAAAACTAGCGTTCGTAATGGAGATAGCACATTCATCACGCTGTAACGAACTGAAAAGCACGAAGACTGAAACGCGTGAATCGTCTCTCACTAAACTTTGTTAACATGAGGATCAGCAAAAGCGTCCCAAAGGGTGGCGCCATGTGAATGGAACTTCCCCTTTATAGTGCCGTCGTACATGTTGTACGTCACCGCGCTTTGCTTGAGCGTTTTTTTCATGAACGTGTGTATGCAAGGCAGGCTTGAGAGGAAACACGAAAAATCACGTCGAGAAAAACTTCATTTTTTTCCATGACATGAATAACGGTCGTGTGTACGCAGCATTATAGCTCGAGTTGTTTACTTTTTTTTTTTTCTTTTACATGTTTATCAATTTTGAATCATTTATGTCTTCTGTTCTGCTTTAATGTCTTAAAATTCTGTCCTTTGCAAATTCTCTCTCTGTCTTCAACATCTTCTGAGATGCCACACTAGATTAGAGAAATGTTTGAAAGAAGATTTTAGGGGCTGACTCCCAAATCAGCCCTCTCCCTAAAAGCCTTTAAGGACAATATTATTTGTTGTTCATGTGCATTCTGATTTGCTTTTATGCTTCTCTTGCACAAAGATACATCTGGTCCATTAGGCCTGGTTTTAGATACTAAAGCATGTTCTAAATCTAAAATATTGATTTTTCAAGAACAAAACCTGACATAATATAAGATTTTGAATATGTGTGTATAGCGATACCCCCAGTTAAGAGGGCTGCCTTGATTGTTTTGGGCCCTGTAGTGCACCACTGTCAACCCCTGGCAACCCCTGGCAATCTGCTCTAACCTCTCATGGTACAGTTAGTAAAGGGGATGATAGAATTGCAATCACTCTAATATTCTCTATAACACAATCCCATGGTAAGGCACACAGTAATGGTATAGAACAGTAAATGACACTGACAACCAATATACTTAACTCTAATATTTTACTGTTGGTAAAGGTTAAAATGATAAACAGTATGCAATGTCACATGCAGAGCCCTGCAATATGGATATACTTATTAAAACATCAAAACGTTCAGCAATATGATAAACAGTTTAACAGACCCCGCTGCAGCTATCCTCCCTCGTGGACAAAATGGCGCCTAGCAATGTCCTACACTACCCAGTCAGGCCTGACTATGATTTGGGTATAGTTCTGTGGAAGAAATCTTCGCTAGGAAACACGGTGGTGCACTTTAACCACTTGCCGCCTGCCCTTTAGCGGATTGACGATGGCAAAGTGGTTTTAAAATCCTGACTGGACAGTCGCGGCGATCGTTGTTGCAGGGTGTCAGTCTGACACCCCGCAACACCGCTCTAGGTAAAGAGTCTCCGACGGAGACTCTTTGCCACGTGATCAGCCGTGTCCAATCACGGCTGATCACATGTAAACAGGAAAAGCCGGTAATCGGCTTTTCCTCACTCGCGTCTGTCAGACGCGAGTAGAGGAGAGCCGATCGGCTGCTCCTCTTACAGGGGGGTTTGTGCTGATCAATTATCAGCACAGCCCCCCGAGGATGCCCACACTGGACCACCAGGGATGCCACTGGACCACCAGGGATGCCCATTACAAGGTATGCCTCCCTAGACCACCAGGGATTGAAATCAGTGCCCCCTAAGGAATGTCAATTAGTGCCGCTCATGGATGCCAATCAGTGCCCACAATGAGCATCACTGATTGGCAGGCATTATTGTTTGGCACTGATTGGCATCCATTAACACATTACAGTGCCACCTATCAGTGCCCATCCATGCCACCTATCAGTGCCCATCCATGCCCATCCGTGCCACCTATCAGTGCCCATCCATGCCACCTATCGGTGCCCATCCGTGCCGCCTATCGGTGCCCATCCGTGCCGCTTATTTGTGCCCATTCGTGCCGCCTATCTGTGCCCATCCGTGCCGCCTATCTGTGCCCATTCGTGCTGCCTACTGGTGCCCATCCGCGCTGCCTATCGGTGCCCATCCGCGCTGCCTATCGGTGCCCATCAGTGCCGCCTTATCAGTGCCCGTCAGTGCAGCCCCATCAGTGCCCTTCAGTGAAGGAGAAAACTTACTAATTTACAAAGTTTTGTAACTGAAGCAAAAAAAATATGTTTTTTTTTCAAAATTTTCGGTCTTTTTTAAATTTTTTAGCAGAAAATAAAAATCGCAGAGGTGATCAAATACCACCAAAAGAAAGCTCTATGTGTGGGAACAAAATGATAAAAATTTAGTTTGGGTACAGTGTAGCACAACCGCGCAATTGTCATTCAAAGTGCAAAAGCGCCGAAAGCTGAAAATTGGTCTGGGCAGGAAGTTGTATAAGTGCCCTGTATGGAAGTGGTTAAGAACAAATTGTAATCCAACAAAGTAACGATGATCGGTAACTTTATAATGCCAGGGAGACTGATAGCTCAGTTCTGTAGATAGTCTCCTCAAAGTGTAACTGCAATCACTGTGGTGGCCCTGAATACAGTCAGTGGGCCTAAAGATACTGTGGTGTATTTCTGAGCAGGTGCTCTCTCACCCAACCGGACTAGTCCTTGTCCGTTACTTCCGTTGCTGTGACTTGATTCACAGTGTCCACGACACCCGGGTCTTCGGTCCTCCTGGTAACAGCACTCAGCAACAGGATCAGACGCTCCGCAGGTTCCTCGGTGGAGCGGAAGGCTCTTTGGAAAAGCACAAGGCCCAGGCTTCAGGCCTTGTACACACAGCAGGTCAGCACAGGGATCCTCTTGCTGGGAGGGCGGTGTCCAAAGAGAAAGACGTGGGGCCCGCCTCCCTCTTATAAAGTCCACCCCAGCAGTCTTTGCACGGGGCAATGCACCCTGGGTGCCTCAAGGTGTACTGGGTACTGTAGTCTCTGGGGAATTAAAAGGGCAATACCCCACTACACACTCCCCCCACTTAGAATCCTTGGTCCCCAAAGACAGTATTAACAATATGTACAAACAAATTCATTGAGGGCTGCAAGGGAAGTCGGCAGGGGAAGCTCCCACCAAAACTGGGAAGGGAGTTTGTTCTGCCCACAGGTCACGTCAGTGGGGGTGACCTGCCTAACTGTGCCAGAAAGTGAGCTGGGGTTTCCCTCCACCAAATGTACAGTGGAGGGACCAGGTGTTTGTATTGTCCTTCTTGCAGTAGTTACTGTGTCCTCAGAGCTTTCTCCCATTTGGGCATAGCTTAACTTCCGTGGAGGACGAATGGTTCTCTTCGCTCTCTGTTCTCGATTGGTAACCGTCTCATCCACCACAGGCTCTTCTTCTGGAGTAGGTGTATTGGGTCCCATTGTTTCTGGAGCATCCTGATCAGGTGAAGGAGGACACAGAGAGTTCCTTGGATCTTCAGCATGGAGTGACTCTATGACATCTTCCCACTTATCAGATTGAAAGCTGGACGGGACAAACTCAGTGGCTTCCACATTTAATGTACTATCTAAGGTATCTTCAGAGGGTGGAAGGTCTATGGACAGAGGCTCAGGAGCCTGGGACGGCCACAACCATTCAAGCTCTTCTTCTTCATCTTCACTTTGATCAGTGACATCCATTCCTTCAGACTGAGGTGCCTGAGACCGAGTGTTTGGCCTAGGTGTATTCAGACTTGAGGATGGTGCAGGGGAATCCTCTACAGGAGGTATCCGAACTGCTTCTGAAAGTGGAAGTAAGTGGTTTCTGTGCCAGGTCTTCAGCAGCCCTATCTTCCCTTCTGGCTTCAGCTGATATACCAGCAAGCCTGGTAACTTTTTGCAGATCACATACGGTTCGGGTCTCCATCTGTCTGCTAGTTTGTGCTTCCCAGGGACTCCCAAGTTCCGCAACACACTCTGTCTCCGGGTTGCAAATCCTGGATCCGAACTTTAAGATCAAAGTTCCTCTTGTTCCGGGCTCCTCTTTGCTCTGATGCCGCTTGGGCCTGTTCAAACACCAGTTTCAGGCTCCTCCTTAGCCTGTCTACATATCCCTTGTGCGAGGTGGCTGATGTGTGATCCAGCGATATGCCGAAGGCCAGATCCACAGGCAGTCTTGCTTCCCTGACAAACATTAATCTGTAGGGAGAGTACCCTGTTGCATCACTGGTTGTGCTGTTATAGGCATGCACTATTGCTGCTATGTGCTTGCTCCAATGCTGATTCTTCTCGCTGCTCAGAGTCCCCAACATATTTAACAGAGTCCTGTTGAATCTTTCCGGTTGGGCATCACCTTGGGGGTGATAAAGGGTAGTACGAGTTTTCTTTATACCTAAAGAGTCCAGTAATTTACTAATCAGTCGACTCTCAAAGTCTCCCCCTTGGTCTGAGTGAAGGCGCTGTGGTAGCCCGTAATGCACAAAGTATTTTTCCACCAAGATTTTGGCTACGGTGGAGGCCTTCTGGTCTTTAGTTGGAAAGGCCTGGGCATAACGGGTGAAATGGTCGGTTATCACCAGAACATTTCCATGTCCACTCAAGTCAGGTTCTAGACAGAGAAAGTCGATGCATACCACGTCCAAGGGACCTTGACTCTACAGATGGCCCATTGGGGCAGCTTGACGTGGTAATGTCTTCCTTTGAACGCAGCGAGCACATGAATGACAGTACTCCTCTACTTCAGCCCGCATACAAGGCCAGTAGAATCTACTCCTCAGAAGCTGGAAAGTCAGTTCGGCCCCCAAATAGCCATGATTGTCATGTAGGGCAGCTAAAACAGTCTTTCTATGTTTTTCTGGCAAGAACAGTTGCCACTTCTCTTCTAGGTCATCAGAGGGGCCCCTTCGGTAGACCACCCCCTGATGCACCTGCAACTTGTCCCACTGTTTGTGGACCAGTCGAGCCACCTTTGAAGGGTCCTGCGGGAGCCTGCCTGGATCCTGGTCTTCCAGTGCCTTCAAAGCCAATCTTCCCCAGGGGTCTTCCAACTGGTCTCTTCTTATGTCCTTCTTAGACAGCTTTGGCAGGTCGTCCTCGCCAATCTGGGTCACATCACAATAACACTTGGGAACCCCACTACCGAAACTCTGATCTCTTCCGCCCTTGACCCACCGCTAGCTTGAAGTTGTGCTCCTTGACACAAGGCCCGCACCCCATCCGGGGTTACCTGGGTTCAGTCTTCTGTGTGGTGGGTGGGTGCATGAGCCCTTCTGGACAATGCATCTGCATCACGATTCCCAGCCCCAGGCCTATACTTCAGACTGAAGTTGAATCCGGCCAGGGCTGCCAACCAACGGTGGCCAGTGGCATCCAGCTTGGCCGTGGTGAAGAGGTAGGTGAGTGGGTTATTGTCGGTCTTTACTGTAAAGTCAGCTCCATACAGGTAATCTCTGAGCTTATCCACGACTGCCCACTTTAGGGCCAGGAATTCCAACTTGTGGGTGGGGTAGTTCTTTTCCGCTGGTGTTAGACTTCTACTGACATAGGCAACTGGCCTTAACTGTCCTTCATACTCTTGGTACAGCACACCTCCCACACCATCATGGCTGGCATCTACATGCAGTTCATATGGTTTCTTAGGGTCAGCATAGGCCAAGACCGGGGCAGTGGTCAGACTTTTCTTCAACATTTTGAAGGCTTCTTCACACTTCTCTGCCCAGTGGCCTTCCACGGACTCTCCAGGTTTCCTGGGACCAGTATCATCCTCCTCTCCTTCTGTCTTCAGTAGCTCATTCAGGGGTTTGGCAATTTTTGCAAACCCCTCCACAAATCTACTGTAGTAAGAGCAGAACCCCAGGAAGGATCTGAGCTCAGTCACTGTAGTTGGTCTGGGCCAGGAGGTAACTGCGTCCAGTTTGTCGGGATCTGTAGACACTCCTTCTGCAGACACTATGTGTCCCAGATAGTGGACCGAGGACTGGTAAAACTGACACTTCTCCCTGGAGAGTTTTAGTCCCTCTTCACTGAGTCTCTTCAGAACTTTCTCCAATCTCTCTTCATGCTCCTCCAGAGTCTTCCCGAAGACAATGATGTCATCTAGGTATACCAGGACTTCGATAAGATTCATGTCCCCCACTGTCTTCTCCATCAATCTCTGAAAAGTGGCGGGGGCCCCCAACAGGCCTTGAGGCATCCTATTGAACTCATAGAATCCCACCGGGGTGATGAAGACCGTCTTCTCTCTGTCTTCAGGGTGAATGGGATTTGGTAATACCCACTCTTCAGGTCCATGACACTGAACCACTTAGCCCCAGACAGACTCTGTAAGGCATCTTCTATCCTGGGAGTAGTGTACTGGTCGGTATGGTCCGCCTATTGAGAGTCCTGTAGTCTATGCAGAGTCTCAACGACCCGTTCTTTTTCCTGACCACCATGATGGGGGAGGCATATGGACTCCTGGACTCTTGAATAACCCGTTTTCTTAAGCTCTGTCAACTGTTCACGCAAATCTTCCAAGTCAGCCAGGGGGACTCGCCGGACCCTCTCCCGGAAGGGTTTGTCTTCCTGCAGACGAATCTTATGGGTGGCACTCCTCGCACACCCCACGTCAAACTCATCTTCCGAGAATATTTTTCTCCATCTGGTCAGCTGGGCCTTGGCTCTCTCCTTCCACTTCGGTGGTAAGGTGGTGTCTTCCAGGCAGAGTCCCTCCAGGGTGAGTTCCCCTTCTTCAGCTTTCTTCAAGTCAGACAGGGCCACTGTAGCAGGATTTACTTTGCCCAGTAGTACCGGGGCTGGAATCTTCATGGGAGAACTAGTGACATTCCTGATGCTCACTGGAATCTGGCCCTTCGCCTTCTTCAATGCCCTCAATGGGACCACTTCAGGGATCACTTCCAAACCTGGGTGGGTGTCCAAGGGGTCTGGCTCCAGGACCACAAAGGGGCCGGGCTGCTCCCAGGAGAGTTTTACCATAGCCTGAAGTCAGGTCACCTCACCAGGCTGTAATATCTTCTCCTTTCTTGACAATCTCCAGACTTTTCCCACCCCCTTTTCCGGGGCCTTCTGTTCCAGGACCAACTTCTGGTAGACCTGTTGCAGCATGGGGTGATTCGTGTCTGCTGAAGTACTCTGTTCCTGCACTAGAGGGGTCAGCAGTCTCCTGACCAGGTCAGTGTTGGTCCCGATTATCATAGAACTTGTGTTGGCTCCTGGTGGGCGGGGGCAAACTACTGCCAGGGTGTCGAAGACTTCCGCCTTTCCTGTCACCGAGGGATCAAAGGCCAGCCTGATTGAGACATAACCGTTGTAGGGAAAACTATGAGTACCAATTCCCCCTATCTGTAGGTCTTCCAGCTTCTGTAGGGGTACATGACTCAGGTGTTTCCGGTAAAAGTCTTTGTACAAAAGAGTCACTTGGGCTCCTGTATCTAGGAGGGCCTTGGTGTAAACTCCCTCCACTTGAACAGATACTAGAGGGGAGGGTCCTATTAGCTTGTCTGGAAACCTCTTCAGGGGTGTCTCCTTCCTCGGACTTCTCGATTTTCCTGTTGTGATTTTCTTTTTCTTCCATTTTTCCCTGGACCTCAACCCTTTTTGGACCTGGTATGCATTGATTTCCCTCAGATTGTTAAATTTCAACTCCCGACAGGTGGTATTGAGGATTTTTGGAGGGGAATTGTTTCCCTTCTCTTTTTCCTTTTCTTGCTTCTGAATCTTTTTGGAGCTTTCTGGAAGTAGTGGGCGCCCGGCTGACTCCTTCACCGGGGTCCTCTGAAGTTTTCCGCCTGCTGGTACTGAGTGCCTCGGTTCTTCCTTGGACTGGGGCACACTGCTCTAACATGCCCGATTCCCCCACAATTGAAGCATGTTATCAATCTCTTAGGCTTCTGTACTAGTTCCGTATTGGAGCTAGGAGGGTTTTTTTGTTCCTCTGACGTGTTCTTATTGTGTAGCACAGAGGCCTGGCTAGTCAGTATGGACACCATTTCTACTAGTTGTGACACCTTGGTCTTTAGGAGTTCAACTTCTGAATCACCTCCTTCTGCACCTAACATTCTGACTCGGGCAGTTGGTTTGGTGTGTTGACTCCTCCTTTTGTCTTCCAACATGGCCTCCTCCTCCCTGACTATCCGGATCAAGTCAGGGTATTCCAGGCTGCTCCCGTCCTTCTGGGTGTGTCGCATTAATGTGATGGGGTCCAAGGGTTGAGCTCCCCTCAACACCTGCTGGGCACGGGCCTCATCCACTTTTCTTGGATCGATCCCTTTCTACAGTAGGATCTGATGCAGGATCTTATCCAGACGTCTTATGAATTCTGACAGCTTCTCTCCCTCCTTTTGGTAGCAATGCTCCAGCTGGTAAGTGAGTTCAGTGACCTTTTCAGTCCCGCCGAACACATTCTGCAGAATATCCAGATAATCCTGTGCATTGCAGTCCTTCTTGCTTAACTTGAGGTTACGTATGGCCTCCAGAGCAGGCCCCTTTAAGCTTTCCGCAATCCTTTGTTTTTTTTGTTGTTCTGGCACCTCCCATTCTTCTAGGGCCTGAGTGGCGCCATCTAGCCACTCTTCAAATCCATCCTCCACTGAAGGTACAGGTTTCTTCCCAGAAAAAGTCCAGAGTTTCCTGTATCCTGACATCAGGCAGTCTGGAGGGTCCTTTTTACACTTGGCCACAATCTCCCCCAGGACAGCGCATAATTCTAAACTAAGGGTGGTCAATGGTGTTGTTGGGCGCTTCCTCCTGTGCTGGAGCCTCCTGAAGTAGTGGATGTGGGGCCATCTTTATTCTCTGCTGGGTGTATCAGGAGGAGTTCTACTTGGTTTGTAGTTTTTATGCTGGCACCCTTGAAGTAGTCAGAGATTCTGTTCCTCCACTCACACAATGCATAGGTGTGGGGATTTACAGTATCTGTCTTCATGTCAATCACCCATGGCTTCCTGTCCGTGGACAATGCTCTCAAGACTGGAGTTAGCTGCTCCTCTACCCAGGCCCCTCTCTGGATTTCAACCACCAGGCCATTTCCGGGTAGGATGCCTTCATCCCTGCACCACTGGGCTACGGCAGCAGGGTCCATTCTGGTGCTTCTGACCGGCTTGATTGCAGCGTGCAGTATACAGGAATCCCAGACCCGAGCCCCCACGTATAGCGATACCCCCAGTTAAGAGGGCTGCCTTGATTGTTTTGGGCCCTGTAGTGCACCGCTGTCAACCCCTGGCAATCTGCTCTAGCCTCTCGTGGCACAGTTAGTAAAGGGGATGATAGAATTGCAATCACTCTAATATTCTCTATGACACAATCCCACAGTAAGTGTAAGGGTATGTACTTACCGAGGCCGAGATGCCGAGAGTGGTTCACCTTTGCGACTTGACGCACTCCACCCCCTGGAGTTGAGACAGGGAGTGGATGGCGAGAAGCAGCACCGGCTACCGGCAGGTGGTGGGTACTTGTAGACGGTCCGGTAGTGCTGAGCAGACTGAAGAACAGGCTTCAAGCAGGAACTAGCCGGATTGGTAAAGTTCAAACAGCAGGAGACTATTGAAGCCGGTGCAGGTTGAGTCCGGGTTGCAATTGCAAAGGTAACAGTCCCGGCTGGGGGTCTAGCACAGCAAAAGGTAACAAGTCCAGAGAATACTGGGAA
Organism: Rana muscosa; assembly: GCA_029206835.1. Taxonomy (NCBI): domain Eukaryota; kingdom Metazoa; phylum Chordata; class Amphibia; order Anura; family Ranidae; genus Rana; species Rana muscosa. Next base: position 272,696,532 of record CM055117.1, read on the forward strand.
CCAGGCAGGAGTTCAAAGGAAACGCGGAAGTCCAAAGGTACAAGCAGGAGGTCAAGGATTGTAGACAGGCAGCAGATCCGAGTCACAGGCCGAGGGTCAAAACACAGGAGAAGGCAGAAGTCCGTATAACAAGCCGAGGGTCAGGTCCAGGAGAGAGATCAGAGGAATCAAGCCAGTCCGGGTCACAAGGAGATTTTCAAGATAGTTTTCCAGAGTCTTGGGTATACAGGAAAGCTGACAAACCAGCAACTTGTCAGTGCAACTGGGTCTCTTTAAATAGGCCCGCCTGGATTCCTATTGGTGCGCCGCCGCGCATGCGCGCGCGCCGCTGCGTCGGCGCGCGCACCCGAGAACGTAGAAGCGCCGTCCCGTGCACGCGCACGCGCCGAAGCATCATTCCGCCGCGCGTGCGCATTGGGCGCTGATTGGCGCTGTTGGACGGATTTCCCTGACAGTAAGGCACACAGTAATGTTATAGAACAGTAAATGACACTGACAACCAATATACTTAACTCTAATATTTTACTGTTGGTAAAGGTTAAAATGATAAACAGTATGCAATGTCACATGCAGAGCCCTGCAATATGGATATACTTATTAAAACATCAAAACGTTCAGCAATATGATAGACAGTTTAACAGACCCCGCTGCAGCTATCCTCCCTCGTGGACAAAATGGCGCCCAGCAATGTCCTACACTACCCAGTCAGGCCTGACTATGATTTGGGTATAGTTCTGTGGAAGAAATAGCAAACACGGTGGTGCACTTTAAGAACAAATTGTAATCCAACAAAGTAACGATGATCGGTAACTTTATAATGCCAGGGAGACTGATAGCTCAGTTCTGTAGATAGTCTCCTCAAAGTGTAACTGCAATCACTGTGGTGGCCCTGAATACAGTCAGTGGGCCTAAAGATACTGTGGTGTAGTTCTGAGCAGGTGCTCTCTCACCCAACCGGACTAATCCTTGTCCGTTACTTCTGTTGCTGTGACTTGATTCACAGTGTCCACGACACCCGGGTCTTCGGTCCTCCTGGTAACAGCACTCAGCAACAGGATCAGACGCTCCGCAGGTTCCTCGGTGGAGCGGAAGGCTCTTTGTAAAAGCACAAGGCCCAGGCTTCAGGCCTTGTACACACAGCAGGTCAGCACAGGGATCCTCTTGCTGGGGGGGCGGTGTCCAAAGAGAAAGAAATGGGGCCCGCCTCCCTCTTATAAAGTCCACCCCAGCAGTCTTTGCACGGGGCAATGCACCCTGGGTGCCTCAAGGTGTACTGGGTACTGTAGTCTCTGGGGAATTAAAAGGCCAATACCCCGCTACACGTGTATAAAAGGTTCTGGATTCAGAGTTTTCGTTTCTTAGCGTGAAAATAACTCCATATTGTAGAGTCTGGTCACTCTGGCAAGGCAGGTCTCTGACATGAACAAGTTTCTACTCCATCAAAACTTTTTGAGAATTTTCTCTATTCATGATATATCATCAGATGATTGTTACATATGTCAAGAGATCTACATCAGTAACCAAGCAATAGTTGAAAAGTAAAAGCTGTAAAAACTGTTATGCCCTGTACACACGATCGATTTTACAGATGAAAACAGTCCGATGGACTTTTTTCATCGGACAAACCGATCGTGTATGGGCCCCATCGGTCTTTTTTCCATCGGTGAGAAAAAATAGAACATGTTTTAAATTTATCCGATAGAAAAAAAAAAACGATAGCAAATTCCGATCGTCTGTGTGGAACTCAATCGGAGAAAAAACCCACGCATGCTCAGAATCAAGTTGACGCATGCTCAGAACCATTCAACTTTATTTTTCTCGGCTCGTCTGAGTGTTTTACGTGACAGCATTTGGGACGGTCAGATTTTTGAGTGATGGTGTGTAGGTAAGACTGATGGAAGTCAGCTTCATCGGAATTCCGATGGAAAAATCCATCGGATTTGAATCCATAGGAAATCCGATCGTGTGTACAGGGCTTTAGAGTTGTTCTTGTACTTTGTTATTTTATTCAAAGTCTAAAATATATTACTTGATCGTACAGTACAGGACAAAGGCTTGTATTGGTTAACTGGATTATATGTTGCTAACAGGGATGTAAGGACCCCCACATAACCCCATTCTACTAACCATTACCCTAGGTTTTTTGCTAGTATCCTTATGTAATGCATGCTTTTTTTCCCTCTATTGTTTTTTATTTTTTTATATTTTTGCTCCATCTAGACTACATATCAGCCCTTCTGGCTACTTATGCAATTTATGTATCGGAACCCTAGACACACCACTGAGACCAAAATGATTGAAGATGTAGGGCCCATAAAGTTGCTTTGGACGCTAGATCCTGGGTTAGGCCCTCAGCTCTGGCACATTGTGCAGTGTGTTGAGGTAGCCGTAGGGTGTTATATAGGTCCAGGGTAGTGTCGATCTACACAGGTGTGACCCAGTCACCCTTGGGGGGTATACGCTTCCAAAGCCAGTGGTTTGCTGCATTCCCCCTAAATATTGCAGCCATGTTCTTTCACAGGTTGGTGAGTAAAGGACCCGTTCCCTTTAAAAATAGAGCCATTTGTGTCCCATTGCCAACTCCTTCCTGCCATTTTAAGGGACACTGACTTGCTCCAACATCAACAACTTAAATATTATTGATGTTGGAGCTAGTAATATATTTAAAAAAATGGCGCAGCTGTTTTTTCTTTTTCCTGCCGTGCTGGCTCTCAGCCAAGCTTATACTACCCTGCTATTTACTCTGGCCAACTCTTCAAAAGCACCTGATTCCTGTCATAAAAAGCCCTATTTCAAGAAGATATAAGTTTAACTTTGTAACATGTTATGTTACCCCGATATTTAGGGTGTAAAATAGTACAATACAACACCTGCCCGCACTCATCGATCCCCTCCGCGACAGTGTGCGGGGTATCTTCTCCAGCACGGCCAACAGGGCCACCCACATGGCCCCGTCCTTCATTCACAGAGTTCTGTGGATGAATGAACTACAAGTACCATCATCCACTGCGCTAGATGGCTTGTAGCTCTTAATGAACTACAAAGGCACTAGTAAGTGTTCATTGATTCTTCCTACTGTTCAGTAACTGCCTGGCTGTAGGGACGGTACAAGCAGGGTCCTGACTGAGTCTGCAGGAACCTGGCACTGCACCCACAAACTGATGATCGTGTAAAAAATAAAAAAAGCACATTTTGTTTACCTGCAAAAAGATGTGCATTTATTATTATCATTTTTTTTTTAAATAAAAGGTGAACTTATTCTTTAAGTGCTGCTGTGATCACTGTCAGCACTATTTTGCAGCCTGATTTTTTTTACTTAGGAAGGCACAATACTACTGTGGGGCACCATATTAATGCTTTGAGGGTAGTTGTAAGCGTCCCCTTGCCACACAACTGTGAGGTAGACCTGAGGGGCTTCTTCTCACAAAAACATAGAGGATAATAATCGGATAAAAGATGCATGTAAAAGTTGTTTAGACAAGCCTTCTGCAAGTTGGTCCATCATGAAAATTGGGGGAGATTGTTTCTCTTTGCCATTCCTCCTTTAGGCAGAGAGGAATTTTGAGCCTGTTTGGCAGATTTAATGGGAAAGCCTATCACCTTGTTTGAAACCCCTTGAATCAGGGGCAGCAAAAGGCTCCCTTCAGTTTCTCTTCTTCACTCTCCCTTCAGACTTCTGCCCTGCCACAGGACAGAGCGAAGGTAGAGGAGAAGGTTTTATTACCCAAAAAGAGGGAATAGGTAGTGCTTTACTTCCGTTTCAGGATAATTTTAGCTGGAAGAGGCCACTTTGGCGGTTCTCTGTCCAAAACTCAACGATACGAAGAGATAACTGAGGCAACCCTATGGGAGGCCCATGAAGCCTATATTAGGGGGATTTTGAAATCTCTAGGCACGAGGAAGAAAAAAGAGAGAACAAGGAAAATTAAAACACTAATTGAAGAAATATTTGAAGTCGAACAAGAACATAAAAAACACCAGGGTCAACATTAAGTGCTGTATCAAAAGTTAGTAACTAAAAGAGATGAACTAAAGGACCTTATGGAACAAGAAACGAAAAAGACACTAAATAAAATAGCTAAAGAAAAATATCAGTGGGGGAATAAAACCAGTAAACATTTAACTAAAATGTTGCAAAAGAAAAAAACTAAAAACTATATAGAAAAAATATAAAATAAGAAAGGAGAAACAGCATATGCAACAAAGGATATAGCGAAAATCTTTAAAAACGATTACAAGAGATAAAAAAAGAGACAAGAGATAAAAAAAAAGGAATTTCTAGAAAATGCCAGACTGCCCAAGATTAACGAGAACGAAAGATTGATATTAGATAAGTCCATAACAGAAGAGGAAATAAATAAAGCTCTGACAGGTTCGGCCCTGGGGAAAAGCCCTGGCCCTGATGGGTTTACAAAGTACTATCTTAAAAAATACAAAGAGATTTGGACCCCCAGGCTGTTTCGAATACGAAATGGGCAGGGAGGCATTGGCTGCTACTATTGCAGTAATCCCGAAGGAGGGGAAAGATGGTACGATTTGTTCCAGTTATAGGCCCATATCGCTGCTCATTGCAGACACAAATCTTTATGCAAAAGTCTCGGCAGAACAGATGAAAGGTTTGATGACCACTCTAATCCACCCAGACCAGGTGGTATTCATCCCAGGAAGTGAGGGGAGGGCAACGGGGTGAGAACGTTACTCCTACTCCAGAAGATAAAAGAAAATGGGTCCCCAGGTCTATTCCTGTCGATAGATGCTAAAAAAGCCTTTGACAGTGTAGACTGGGGACTCATGATACAAACATTAGAAATTATGGGAATTGGGCCAAGAATGATCCAGTGGATCAAAACATTATACCATCATCCTACCGCATCAATAAAAATAAACGGCACGCTATCCCTCTCCTTCGAGATGAAAAACGGGACGAGACAGGGCTGTCCCCTGTCTCCTCTCCTGTTTGTGTTGTCCTTGGAGCCCCTACTTGCTACGGTCCAAAATAATACCCATGTCAAGGGTATTATGGTGGGAGAAGAGGAACACAAACTTGCAGCTTTTGCAGACAATGTATTGTTCTATATAGTCAACCCTAGGACCACATTACCCAATTTATTAAAGATATTAAAATATTACGGCAAAATATAAAATTTCAAAATAAATTTAGTTAAATCCGAGATCCTAAATATCAATATAAGTAAGCAAGAAGAACGGCTTCTACAGAACTAGTTTAACTTCCCCTGGCAGAAGGAACTAAAGTATTTAGGAATAAAATTAGCAAATTCAATGCAGAAAATCTATAAGATCAATTATATACCCCTATTAGATGAAATAAAAACTGAATTAAAAAAAATAATAAATAGGCCAATGTCATGGATAGGACGTATTAACACCCTAAAGATGGTTCTCCTGCCAAAGATCACGTACAAGTTCCAGATGATACCTGTGGCATTACCGCAACCTTACTTTAGAGTGTTAAAAACTATGATAATGAAATTTATTTGGAAAAACAAACAATCTAGAATTTATTTTTTGGTACTAAAACAGGACAAAAAAAATGAAGGGTTGGCAGACCCCGATTTAAAAAAATATTACAATGCAGTGGTGCTGTCACGAGTAGTTAAATGGGTCAAAGACAAACAAGAAAAAAGGTGGGTAAACATAGAAAAGGCACTGTCTAATGCACAATTAGGAAGTATAATATGGAATCCCCCACAGTTTAGAGCACTAGACGATAACACTCATGCACGGACAAGGAATGCACTTAAAATATGGGATATGATGTATAAACAAACAAATAGGGAGTATAATTCACCTCTTATAGCACTAAAAGAAAACAACTATTTTGCACCGGGGAAAAAGATAATTGGAGGAAATTGGATAAAAAAGGACAAAGCACAACTAAGAGACATATTAAAAAAAGGGGAAATCAAAGCACAAGGATGACCTAATGGTGATAAATGAATGGTGATATCTCCAGTTGAGACATTTTGTTAAGAACCTACCTTAACCAATAAGATCAGGAGAAGAGCTTACTCCGTTGGAACAGCTATGTACAGTAGATAGTAAAAAAAGTAGTATATCAAGGCTATACAAACTCATGTTAACCATGGACGAACTGGATATACCGCCATACATAAAAAAATGGGAAAGGGAACTGGGGTCCCAAAGGGATAAAACCACTATAGGAAAAATTCTGAAATTAACCCATACTTCTGCCGTAGATATTAAAACTGCCGAAATGAACTACAAATGTTTAACAGGGTGGTACGCAACCCCCGATAAAACTAGTAAATTCCAACTGGGCAAATCGGCGGACTGTTGGAGAGGTTGTAAGGCAGTAGGAACGATGGCCCACCTTTGGTGGGATTGCCCCAAAATGAAAAAATACTGGGAGAAAATCTTACGCCTGATAAAGGAAATTTCTAAAAAATAAATAACAAAAGACCCATGGATAGTTCTATTCCATGGAGGGGAGGGAGCAGTAAAGCAGTACAAAGAGTCATTGATCCCACACTTGCTAAACGCAGCAAAGAGACTTATCCCCAAAAAATGGCAAGAGATAGAAAGTCCCTCAACCTGGGAATGGATCGACTCGGTAGAAGAAACATACAATATAGAAGGCCTAAAGTATAGTATAGAGGGAAAAAAATAGGGTTTAAAGACAAATGGGAATGCTGGAAAGAGTTCAAAAAACATGGAACTATGCGGAGAACTTAAGAGTTTAGATCCACAACGGGAACAGAGCATAAAGATTAAATAAAAATAATTGAAAGAACAGGAGTTAAATATCAAGAGGACAAGGGGGGGGGGGGATAGGGAGGTTTTGGAGTGGGAGGAGGGGGGATATTCAGGTTCAATATATGATATATACATATTTTTTATACTCAAAGCAGAATGTTGTAACCTATATTTATTTATTGATAAAATAAAATAAAGAATAATAAAAAAAAAGAATGAACACAAAAAAATAAATAAACTCAACGATACCATTTATGTGCTGGTGGATGAGGTGTGCTCCACTTTAAAACTGGAGCCACTGGATTCTGTCTGACTAAAAGTTAACAGTATGTGCTCCAAGAAGGCTCTGAAGTGGCTGAAGACCTTCCCTATGCACTCTGTGGTAGAGGAAGCTTTAAACGGTGAATGGTCGCATCCCAAAAAGGTTTTTATACCTCCTAATTGCTTTTGTCAGCAATATACAATGGAAGAGAAGTATTATTAACCACTTGCCGCTGGCCCTATTACAGAATGACGGCGGCAAAGTGGTTTCAATATCCTGACCGGACGTCATATGACGTCGGCAGGATAACAAGCCGCGGCGATCGTTGTTGCGGGGTGTCAGTCTGACACCCCACAACACCGATCTAGGTAAAGAGTCTCTGACGGAGACTCTTTACCACGTGATCAGCCGTGTCCAATCACGGCTGATCACAATGTACACAAGAAGAGCCGGTGATCGGCTTTTCCTCACTCGCGTCTGTCAGACGCGAGTAGAGGAGAGTCGATTGGCTGCTCCTCTGACAGGGGGGGTTTGTGCTGACCGATTATCAGCGCAGCCCCCCCGAGGATGCCCACACTGGACCACCAGGGATGCCACCAGACCACCAGGGATGCCCACCACCAGGTATGCCACCCTAGACCACCAGGGATGCTAATCAGTGTCCCTAATGGATGCCAATGAGTGCCCACATGGGATGCCAATCAGTGCCCACAATGGGCATCACTGATTGGCAGGCATTATTGTTTGGCACTGATTGGCATCCATCATTACAGTACATCAGTGCCGCCTATCAGTGCCCATCCATGCCCATCCATGCCACGTATCAGTGCCCATCCATGCCCATCCGTGCCACGTATCAGTGCCCATCCATGCCCATCCGTGCCACCTATCAGTGCCCATCCGTGTCGCCTATCCGTGCCCATCCGTGCCGCCTATCCATGCCCATCCGTGCCGCCTATCCGTGCCCATCTATGCCGCCTATCCGTGCCCATCCATGCTGCATATTAGTGCCACCTATCAGTGCCCATCAGTGCCGCATATTAGTGCCCATCATCAGTGCCCATCAATGCCACCTCATCAGTGCCACCTTATTGGTGCCACCTCATCGGTGCCCCATTGGTGAAGGAGAAAACTTATTTATTTACAAAGTTTTGTAACTGAAACAAAAAAAATTGTTTTTTTTCAAAATTTTCGGTCTTTAAAAAAAAAAATTTGCAGAAAATAAAAATCCCAGAGGTGATCAAATACCACCAAAAGAAAGCTCTAATTGTGGGAACAAAATGATAAAAAATTTGTTTGGGTACAGTGTAGCATGACCGCGCAATTGTCATTCAAGGTGCAACAGCGCTGAAAGCTGAAAATTGGTCTGGGCAGGAAGGTGTATAAGTGCCCTGTATGGAAGTGGTTAAGAAAGAAAAAAGGGCAGCCTTAATAAATCCCTTATGGTTGCTGTTGAGGATGTCCCAGTCTTTAAGGACACAGTGGACAAAAACTTTAATCTTTGTTTAAGACTTCCTTTGCTCTAGTGGGACCTGTCATGCAACCTGCAGTTGCATTTATGGAGATCTGTGAGACCCTTGCAGTTTGGTCCAAAGAATTGTCTCATGACCTGGGTTATTTTCTCACAGATCCTTCTGTACTTTAGTGCTTGGAACTTCTTTCAAAAGCCTTAAGCCCTGTACACACGATCGGATTTCCTATGGTTTTTAAACCGATGGCTTTTTCCATCGGAAAACCGATGAAGCTGACTTCCATCAGTCTTGCCTACACACCATCAGTCAAAAAACTGACCGTTCCAAACACAGTGACGTAAAACACTCCGATGAGCCAAGAAAAATGAAGTTCAATGCTTCTGAGCATGCGTCGACTTGATTCTGAGCATGCGTGGGTTTTTTATCCGATGGAGTTCCCCACAGACGATAGTAATTTGCTATCGTTTTTTTAACCATCGGATAAATTTAAAACATGTTCAGTTTTTAAACACCGATGGAAAAAAGACCGATGGGGCCCATACACGATCGGTTTGTCCGATAAAAAAAGTCCATCGGACTGTTTTCATCGGTAAAACCTATCGTGTGTACACGGCTTTAGGTTATTACGTGGATGGTTTTGGGGATTTTGTCCAGCATATATCCAGACTTGGCCTTCTATCTGTTCAGCCACCCCAAAACCCCTCCCCCTCCCTCACTTGAACTTTAAAGTGCCCTCTTTACCTTTTAAATTAACATTCCGTGACTTCTAAATTTGTATTTGACTATGAGGGGGTGTGAGTGTCCCCCCAATACGCTTTATCAACCTTATATTCCCTCCTAAAAAGTGCATTCGTGCCCTATTGCCCTTTTCCCCTTTAATTTACTTCAGTGACTTCTATATTTATTTTTAGTTTATGAGAGGACAAGAGTAAAACTCTCAACCCTCAGTACACTCCAACTCAAAAAAAAAAAAAAGGGGGGGATAGAGAACTCCAGAAAAAGGGGGAGGCCCATTACTCCTTCACTAAGGTAGCCGGCCGAGATTCCCTAAATACTACACTCACTTCTCATATATGTCGCATATACTGGGGAGTGCCTAAACTCCACCCAACCCTTCCAAACTCTGGTATATCCAATTTTAGATTCCTTATGTAGGTTTCTTACCTCTTCCATAAATCTTATTTTATCTACCTCCCTCAACCATTCCTGTATCATCGGGGCTTGCTTTGTCCTCCACTGTTTTGGAATTAGTATCTTCGCTGCATTCAGTAAAATTTGAATAATTGCTGACCTGTATTTCTTCCTTGGACTAACCGTTGCATGGAACAGACACTGCCATGGATCCAAAACTATTTCAGTCCCACTGATCCTCTTAATTAGATCTAAAATTTCCACCCAATATGGTTGGATCCTGGGGCACTGCCACCACATGTGGGCATGGGTTCCCACCTCCCCACATTCCCTCCAGCATAGAGGTGACACCTAGGGATTTATCTTATGTAGTTTTACTGGGACATAGTACCATTTGGTCAGTAACTTATAGTTCATTTCTTTTATCTGTGTGTCCACAGAGGTGGAGTGAACGTGATCTAGGACTTTACTTCTCATTGTTTCTGGTAATGGCTGATTCAATTCTAGTTCCCAACTCTCCGTTGGGCACAAGGATTCTCCATCTAAATGTACCATCAACAACTTATAAATACTGAAAATTCCATGCTTATCTATCCCCCCTTGATCGGCTAGTTTTTCCCATGGGTTCAGCCTACTCATCCCCCGAAGGGGTTTTGGGAGGGACTCTACAAAATGTTGAAGTTGTTTATATCTCCATACATCCCATTGAGTTGTCCCATACCTTTCCCGCAATCCCGATAGTGAACAAAGGACTAATTATTTCCTGTCAGAGGCATTAAGGGGCTATTATGTTGTCCTCGAAGGCCTTTAATTAATTTATCCCATGTTCTTAATGCTTCTAATGTAATTGGTGCTGCTTCACATAAGAGACCTCTATGTTGCCCTGGGATCCAGATAATCTGTCCCAGTGCAGATTACTAATGTTTTCCTCCAATTCCACACATTTTTTTTGCTGAGGGGCATGAACCCAATCCATGACTCTCTGTAGTATTGCTGCCTCGTGATATTTTTCCAGATCTGGGAGAAATACACCTCCCTTCTCTTTTGGTCTGGTCAGTATCTTGAAGGCAATGTGATTACTTCTATTATTCCATACAAAGTTCTGTATTACCAATCTTAGAGTTTTAAAATACGCTCCAGGGATATTAATCGGAAGACTTTGAAAAATATATAAAGCTTTTGGAAGAATCATCATTTTAATCACATTTATCCTGCCAAACCATGAAAGTCTGTGTGCAGGATACCCTTTCAGTTAAATTTTAATTTTATTCAAAAGAGATATATAATTGTCTTGGTATAGGTCTGATGTTGATTTTGACAGAAACACACCCAAGTACCTCAAACCCTTTTGTTTCCACCTAAAGGGAAATAATTCTCGAAGATCTCTACCTTCAGTTAGAGGAACTGAAATTTCTAAAATCTCAGTTTTTTCCATATTTATCTTTAAATTTGATACATTCCCATAGTTCCCTAGTTCTTCCAGAATTTTTGGAAGTGTTTGCGTAGGGTTTGTTATATACACCATAATATCATCCGCAAATGCGGATATCTTGTGTTCTTGACCCCCAACCTCTATGCCTTGAATTTCCTGATTAGCTCTTATAGATATTAAAAAAGGTTCTAATGAGAATACAAAAAGTAAGGGGGACAGTGGGCAGCCCTGGCGTGTACCGGTAAAAAGACGAAAAGTTTCAGAGAGGGTTCCATTTACTTGAATCTGGGCTATGGGGTTGGAATACAGGGCCTCTATCCATCTAAGCATTCGGGGTCCTATGCCAAATTTGTGCAATGTCTGCAACATAAACTCCCAGTCCAGCCTATCGAAGGCCTTCTCGGCATCTATTGATAGAAACATGGCTGTCTTTTTACCTTTCTTTGCTTCGTGTATTAGAAGGATTGTTTTTAATATGTTATCTCTAGTCTCTCTCCCGGGGACAAAACCCGCTTGGTCTTTACCTATATATTCTGGCATGTAAAGCTTTAGTCTTTCGGCCAATATCCTTGCGTAAATTTTTACATCTTCATTAATCAGAGATATCGGCCTAAAGCTAGAGCACATTATAGGGTCTTTTCCTTCCTTTGCTAAAAGAGATACATAGGCACGCAAAGCTTCCCTCGTATTTTAAGCCCTCCCCCTATAGATTTCATATATAGAAGATAATGAGGGGACAAAGTTCCAATTAACTTTTTAAAATATAGGGATGTGTAGCCATCCGGGCCGGGACTTTTCCCTGCTTTACAGTTTTTAATTGCCTGCTCTATTTCTTCTTTAGAGATGTCACTATCTAATATCCTTGAATCCTCTTCTGGTATTACTGGCATTTCTATCCTCCTTTGTATATCCTCAGGATCCTGTGAGTCATTTACTTTATATAATGATTGATAGTATTCCAGAATTTTTTTTGCTGATGTCCCTGGTAGAATATTTAATCTCCCCATTTTTATTTTTCATCTTTGCTATAAAATTCAGGTTCATTCTGGGCTTAATCTGTCCCGCCAACAGTCTCCCCGATTTATTCCCAAATTCATACTGCTTTTTTGCCATTCTAGTAAAAGCTCGTTTGGTGTCTTGCTCTATCAAATCCCTCAGGACTTCTCGTTTTCCTCAGTTCAACCATTACCTCACTGTCGTTTATTCTTTTATGCGTTTGTTCCAACTCCTGAATTTCCTGTAAAAGGGACTGTCTTTGGGCTGTCCAGATTTTTTTCCTCTTCGCCCCTTTCGCTATTAGTCTCCCTCTCATAAAGGCTTTGTGTGCTTCCCACAAGACAGTTGGCGCAATATTCCCTATGTTATTCTCTATAAAAAAAAAAATCAGTTTCTTTTCCAAATCTTCTAAAATAATCTGATCGTGCAGAAGTGATTCGTCCAGCCTCCAGGATCTTTGGTTATCCAGTATATCTTTCAGCTCCAGGCTGACCACAACCGGGGCATGATCGGAGAGGGTGATCGATTTCACCTCTGCCGTTACTAGACCTTCTAGGAGCTGATGATCTAAAAAAACATAATCAATTCTTGAGTAAGAGGAATGTACCTGGGAGTAGTATGTGAAATCCCTCTCCCTCGGGTGTAGGATTCTCCACACCTCCACTAATAGCTGCTGGTGTAGTTTTTGTTTAACTACCCTTAAATGTTTTCCCTCTCACCTGAGGGAAAGAGGTTGAGTATCCAGGGTTGGATCGAACACAAAATTTAAGTCTCCTGCCATAATCACTTTTCCCTCTCTAAAACTTTCTAGCTTACTCAATACCTTTTTTTAAAAACTGACTAGGTTGAACATTCGGGCAGTAGATGTTTACCAGTGTGTACTCATTGTTATACAAATGGCCCTTAACAAATAAATGCCTTCCTTCGGAGTCTGACTCCATTGCTTTTAAGATAAATGGTGAATACACACCAAACTGAGCATGTGCAGCCTGACTACAGTAACTCTGTCTTATCCGGACCTGTTCTGGAGTCAGTGGAAGAAGAGGAGGATCTGTGCATACAAGATCAAGCAGCCTTTTTACACAATGCAGAGGATTAACCCCTTAGATTCCACAGTAAGTATAACAAGCATGCTTTACTGCATAAACAGACTGATTTTACGTAAGAAAGAGGGGTGTGCAAAAGGCCTACAGAACACCCACTCAGCGCCAAATCAATCCCACAGAGCCCTGAGCAGCATGGACAAAGATGAAACTGAAATAAAATATAATTTACAAATATTCTAAAACACTAAGCAGCTGTTTAAAAGGGAGAGGATAAAAAAATATAACGGTATAAAAATAAAACAGTCCAGTCTCTAAATCATTAAAATCCTCAAAACAGCGCTAAAAATTAAACAGGTATTAATGGACCCGTGGTTAAAACCACTGATGAAAAGTCTTGAACGTAGTAAAGGTGATGTAAACAGTTCAATGTATTGAATGGTGTAAACGAGCGGTAATCCTAGCGTGCACCTTCCACCAGAAAGACCAATAATCGCAATTCACCGCGTGATGCACACTCCCCCAGGTGGTCAAACTCACCAGAAGCCTATAGTAAATGGGCCTTAAGTAAGATGTCTCATCAGCCACTTTGTAATGAATCATCACCATCCAGCAGGATCCCCCGGTACAGGGGCTCCAACCCAGGTCATAAAAACAAGAACAGCAGCAAATAGTGTAATCCTGTTTATTAAACCAAAGTTGCCCATACACTAGAAGACCCCTTAAACCTAACTACATACATCAATAGCAATCAAATAAGCATATAAAGTGACCCAAGAGGGGGCTATCACCGTTATCCATCAGTCCGGAGGAAAGCGTGCATTTCCTTGCAGACACTGCAGCGGTTTCCGGGTAAGGAGCGGTGAATGGTGGAGTGCAAACATCACTTCCGGGTTGCGGTATGTCGTGGGTCACGCTCTGACGTGTTTCATCACCTGACTTCAACAGAGAGCGTGACCCCACGATGTCCCTGCAGGCTTTAAATCACCCCGCCTTCACTGTAATGGCCAATCAGCGTACACGGCAACAGATGACGGCGCTAGTCACTGCCGCCTGATTGGACACTGACGGTACATCACTAAATGGAGGAGGCAGGGGATGTGTATCAGAACATATAAACAGCCTTAAATAAGCAAACAGACTAAGAAGAGGAAATTGAATTGCAAATAAATACAATACAAAGCAAACGCACATGGGATGTATGCACCCAGAACAGTGAAAGTGTAAAATTTAAATCAAGAACACCATCAGGGTTCTGTCAGATATGGCTGTGGCTTAACAGAAATAGCAACATGATTCAGCACAACACGAGTGATAATGTATAACAAAGACCCTGCGTAAAGAAAATATTAATAAATAATGAATGAATAATGAGGTGGACTGAAAATTGCTACACCATCATGCACAAGCACATACTGGTGGGGTAAAAAGATAAAAAAAATAAAAACCTTCCAATATTGCGATAATGGATGAGAGAACACATATAATCAATAAATGTGTCTTTCTAAAAATAGGAGATGTATGGATAAATGCATAGAATAAATAAAATGCATAAGATACAGAATAAAATTTAGATATATAAAAATAAATATATACAAAAAATATATATAACAAAACATATATTTTGAAATATATAAATGGATATTAGGAAATGGAGGAAACAAAGAGTAAGAGGAGATTAGGCACCAGGATTAAAAATATAAAATTATGAAGAAATATTGATTAATAATCACTGATAAAACAATTTATATTTAAATCAACATTTAACCCTTTGGGTGAAAGAGTATTGACTAAAAATATCCACTGGGTCTCACGTTTGGAGAGTTCTCTCACTAAGTTTGATCCTCTCCAAAAGGGTTTTAAATGATCGATACCCCAAAATGTTAATCCTGAAGGGTCCTGGTTGTGATGAATCTTGAAATGCAATGACACATTGGGGGTTATTTACGAAAGGCAAATCCACTTTGCACTACAGGTGCACTGCAAGTGCATTTGTAAATGTAAATGCTCACTGTAGATCTGAGGGGGACATGCAAGGAAAATAAGTAACAGCATTTTAGTTTGCACATGATTGGATGGTAAAATCAGCAGAGCTTCCCCTCATTTCAGATCTTCCCCTCAGATCTACAGTGACTGCACTTCCAAGTGCAAAGTGGATTTGTCTTTCGTAAATCAACCCCATTGTGATCCTTGAAACCTATTTTTATATTGGCAATGTGTTCGGCAATACGTATTCTCAACAGACTGATTTTACTGTTGTGGGTTTAGTAACACTTTAAATACTGGTCTGTTAAACTAGCCTGTAAAAAGCTCTAGGAGTGTATGTCCTATGCAGGTTGACATCTCTTTGGCCGAACATCTAGACTCTTTTATTAAGGAGGTTACTGGTGGAAATCGCAAGTTTTTTCCAAGCGTGGATTTAGAAAGAGTTTTTTCGTCCCTTTCAGACTTCTCCCTCCAGGTCCAAGCCCAGCACCTCCTTTCACCACAAACCCTGGACTCCAAAGCAGGCTAGGCCCGGCTCCTAACCCCCCTCTCAGTGACTGGGCTCCCCACTTCTTCAAGTGAGCGAAGATGTTTGCTAGCTTTCTCAGATGCCTCGATTTGAGACATTCTGGATTTTTGGTTCGGGGATGTCATCTTCTGAAGGTACAGGCTGGAGTTTCACTCTCTTTCTCTCCTCCCCACTTCATGCCTTCCTTCTCCTCTGCACAGGCTGGAGGATTTTGCATGCTGCTTTTCAGCAATTTCTCACCCCGTGGGTAATTGTTAATGTGCCTGCAATATCTGCAATATAGTTTTTACTCCAAACTCCAACCTTTTTTATGGTTTTGAAAACCAAGGGTGGCATTCATCTAATCTTGGACCTGAAGTGCCTATACCTCTTGCTTCAGATCCAAAATTGTGTATGAAATCAGCCAGGTTACTGGTGAGAGACTGTCATTTTTAGGTTGTGGTCCTGCCATTTTTATCCACTGCTCCTTGAGACTTCACAAAAGTCCTGACGAAAGTCTTGACCCCTACTCTGGCCATATAACTTGGGAGATTGACATGATAGATGCCAGTAAATGTCAGTTTGTCAGGATGGGGAGGAGTCCTTGGAATGTTGACAACCTGGTCATCAGAGGAATCCAAATTTCAAATAAACATTTTGTAACTCAGAGTCATTCAGATGTCTCTTCAACATTGGACATCCCAGCTTCAAGGATTTCTAAAGCAGATTCCGCCAGACAACGCCACAGCCATGGCTTACATAAACTATCAAGGATGCAAAGAAGTTTATCAGCCAAAAAGAAGTGGAAAGGATTCTGAACTGGGCAGAGCACCACATTACTGCACTGCAGTACACATTCCAGGCATAGTAAATTAGCAAGTCGACTCAGTGTCTGGATCAGGAAAGTGATCCATCCACTTGGAGATTTTTCCAGTCCTTTGTCGCAGGTGGGGGTGCCATATATGGACCTGTTAGCGTCCTGGTTCAACAACAAACTGAACAGGTTTGGGACCAAGTCCAGAGATCCTTGAGAATTCGTAATGGGCCCGTTAGGATCAGTTTTGCCTGATATATGCTTTTCCTCTGCTAAAGCTCCTTCCAGGACTGCTCACAGGATTGAGTCAGAGGGCATTTCAGTGATTCTTGTGGAAGCAAACTAGCCCAGGAGTATTTGGTACTTGTACATACTCTGGCTTCTGGCAGACTCCCCTCGGCCTCTTCCAGACTGCACAGACCTTCTTTCTCAAGGCCCAAGCTACCATCCTGCTTCTTGGTTGCTTGCTTTAATGGCCTGACTGTTGAAGCCCAGGTCCTGAGGACAGAGGGTTATCTGATTCGGTTATGCTGACACCTCTCTATGCTAGGAAGTAGTCTTCTCAGAAGATATACCATTGTACCTGGAAGGCTTACTTTGCATGGTGTGAGCCGATAAAGTTTCATCCTAGATTGATACTCCATGGGACATATCCTGGCTTTTCTATAGTCAGGTCTGGATCAGCATCTGGACTTGAGTACTCTCAAGGGACAATTTTTGGCTTTTGCTAGGCTCTCCTAGCATCCTTTAGCCTCTCACTCGCTGGTGAAGGCCTTTGTGCAGGGAGTTGCTCATTTAGCTTTTCCCAGATGCTCTCCGATGATGCCATGGGATTTCAATCTGGTACATATGGCTCTTCGAAAGCCTCCCTTTGAACCTATATGCAATATTCCCTTAGTTGAGTTTACTCACAAAGTGGTTTTACTTGACGCTATCATTTCCACTACTCAAATGTTGGCATGGACGGCATTGTTTTGTAAGAAATCTTTACTGGTGTTGCACAAGGACAATACTGTCCTGAGACCTAAGGCTTCCTTTCTGCCCAAGGTGGTCTCCTCCTTTCACCTTAACCAGAATGTTGTCCTGCCATGTTACTGTCTGGCTCCTATGCAGCCTAGAGGGATCTCTCCCACATCTTGGATGTGGCTCGTGCTGTATGAGTTTTCCTGTCGACTACGGATTCCCTTAGAATTTAGGATTCTCTTTTTATTCTATCTGTAGGCTCTGTACCTCGATCTATGATTAGCTGTGTCTGATGAACACAGCGATCACAGATCCTTGCCGATGCGTGCCCAAAAAATGTGCAACTGTGCTATAGCTGTCATTCGGATATAGCGCAGTTGGGAATATGTAAAGCTCTTTGAAGTCTCCAAACTCCAGAACCCAATCTGGGAATACCAAAACCCAGAAAAAGTTGAAAGACCACCTTTCTCTGCTCAATATCAATATTCTGGATCCCCACACTTTGCATTTGTGTGAACATTGTATCCCTTCTACTCCTCTTTTTTACAGTGGCAGGGCCTCACATTGTCACATGGGCATATGCTGAAAAAAAATTATAGGCAAAAATTACCTTTGTGAAAATTGAAAGTCAAAACAATCTGTAGATCCAAATATTTAGGCAGTTTTTTATGCAATTATCCTAACTTTCCTGTAAATGTTGTGCTTGTTCTGCCTTTCAAGTTGTCCAGTTGGTAGGTGAAGTTGCCTAATACTGAGGTTTATGAGCAATGGGGAATGAAGCCAATTGATTTTTAAAGATAGAGTTGATACTTAAATATTAATTCAACTTCGTCTAGAGATATTGATTTATTTTGGCATGTTGCACAGTAGAAAATCTTTGCTTATGTATGTTATGACATACAATATCTTACAAAAGTGAGTACACCCCTGACATTTTTCTAAATATTTCATTATATATTTTTATGTGACAACACTGAAGAAATTACACTTTGCTACAATGTAAAGTAGAGAGTGTACAGCTGGTATAACAGTGTAAATTTTCTGTTCCCACAAAATAACTCAACATTCAGCCATTAAAACTGCTGGCAACAAAAGTGAGTACACCCCTAAGTGAAACTTTCCAAATTGGGCCAAATTAGCAATTTTCCCTCCCAGGTGTTATATGACTTGTTAGTGTTACAAGGTCCCAGGCGTGAATGGGGAGCAGGTGTGTTAAATTTGGTGTTATTGCTCTCACTCTCTGATACTGGTCACTGGAAGTTCAACATGGCACCTCATGGCAAAAAGAAATGTTGCTCTACATAAAGATGGCCTAGGCTATAAGAGGATTGCCAAGACCCTGAAACTGAGCTGTAGCACGGTGGCCAAGACCATACAGTGGTTTAACAGGACAGGTTCCACTCAGAACAGGCCTCGCCATGGTCGACCAAAGAAGTTGAGTGCACATGCTCAGCGACATATAGAGGTTGTCTCTGATAAATAGACGTATGAGTGCTGCCAGCATTTCTGCAGAGGTTGAAGGGGTGGGGGGTCAGACTGTCAGTGCTCAGACCATACAAAAAAAAATTGAATAGAATAAAAAGAATATAACCATATCCCAAAATTCAAATAGAATCAATTTGAATTTGATAGAAAAGAATAGATTAGAATAGACTAGAAAATAACAGAATAGTATAGAAAAAAACAACAGAATAGAATAGAAAGAATATAACCATCTTCTGAAATTCGAATAGAATAGACTTGAATTTGAATAGAAAATATTAGAATAGAATAGAAAATAAAACAATAGAATAGAAAATAATAGAATAGAATAAACAAATAAAAAAACAGTAGAATTAACAAAACAATAGAATAGAATAGATTAGAATAGAAAGAATATAATAATTTCCCAAAATTCTAAAAGAATCAATTTAAATTTGAATAGAATAGAAAAGAATAGATTAGAATAGGAAGGTGGTTATATTCATTCTATTCTATTGTTTTTTTTTCTATACTATTGTGTTATTTTCTATTCTATTCTACTCTGTTCTATGCTTTACTATTCTATTCAAATTGATATTATTTATATTATATTATATTATTTTTTTTAATTAAATTTTTTTCTATTCTATTTGAATTGCAGAAGATGGTATAATCTTTCTATTGTATTCTATTTTTTATTCTATTCTATTCCTTTCTAGTCTATTCTATTCCATTATATTTTGTTCTTTTATTTTCTATCCTATTTTTTCCTGTTTTACTCTATTATATTATTATATTCTTTAATTTTCTGTTGTATTCTTTTCTATGCTATTCAATTTTTGTTGTATTCTATTCCTTTATTTTCTATTCTTTTTTATTCTCTTTGGAAATTGGAAAACGGTTTGAATTCTAAAACGATTCAAATTCGAAAACCTTTCGAATTAGATAACTTTTTGTTTTAATAAAACGTTGGAGGGTTAGAACCTCTGTCAGGTTTTTGTCACTGTGTCCCCACTGGGGAGATGCACCTTTTCTGTTTGTCCTGGTGACCATTGTCACTGAGACAGGAAGTAATTGGGAACCCACAATTTTATAGTTGTCACCGCAGCATAAAGTAAAGGAAGATTTTCCAATGAGGATACTTGTTCTGGCGACAGCTGCCTAAACAAGGATTTCTCCTCATGTTGGGTAGATTTTCTCTTGATTTCTGCTATGTCTCCAGGGTAGGAAATAAAGGAAATATAACCAATGGGACACAGACAGTATCAACAACAACAAAAAAAAAAGTTTTAATTAAACAAACAAAAATAAAAATAGCAAGTTTTGGCTTTGGATGCACTTTAGGTAAGATCTAAATTAAAAACATAAATAATGAAAACATTAAGTGAACTTCAAAACAGATTTACTGGAAACAAGTTTTTGTATATATGTATTTAACAGATTCATCCATATAGGAATATTTACCATGTTTTCAAATTTACCACTATAAGTATCAATGCCTGCTGCTAATGGAAAACATATTTTTTACGGATATAAAGACCATCTGCTGTTGTTTTTAGCAATGCAAAGCTAATTTAAATTACGCAGTTTTACTTTGGATACACAGTATACACAGTATATATATATATATATATAAAATATTGTACAGGACACCAGGGATGGGTCCTGGAAGGCAGGGGTATGTTTCCCTTATTGTTTGGGTTGTGGTCCCTTTAAATTTAAAATTTAAGGGGGATGATTTGAGTACAGTTCGGAGTACTGAGGGGTTTTAGCCCATTCAGGGCGAGTGATACTGGTTACAAAGGGGAAAACTGAATTAGTCTTCCAAGTCCTTATAAGTGATCTGGAATTCGAAGGCTCAAGCCTCGTACACACGACCGAGTTTCTCGTCCAAAACCGGCAAGAAAAGTGCCGCGAGAGCTTTCTTGTCGAGAAAACAGTTCGTGTCGTGTATATGGTTTTATGACGAGAAAACTGCCGTGAATCTCGACGAGAAAATAGAGAACCTGCTCTCTATTTTCTCGTCAGGATTCAAGATTTCCTCGTCGCGTTTCTCGTCGGCCTGTTTTGTGACGAGAAAATGGTTCGTGTGTATGCTTTTACGACTCTTCCAAAAGCGCGCATGCTCAGAATCAAGTATGAGACTGGAGCGCATCTTCAGCTAAATCAAGCCTTCGTAATGGAGATAGCACATTCGTCACGCTCTAAATTATTGCATCGTTTAAATGTTGTGCATTGAAATCTTCTTTAGAATGTTACATTAATCAAAACGAATGAACTTCTTTTGCTGCTGATATTCACACAGAGTTATGACTATGTTTTTTAACCTTTTTCATGTTGCTCTTAAAGGGGTTGCTCCGCCGGAAAAAAAAAATATTAAAAGCCAGCAGCTACAGCTACAGCAGCTGCTGGCTTTTAATATTTGGACACTTACCTGTCCTGGAGTCCAGCGACGTCCGCAGCAGAGGACGAGCGACCGCTCGTCGCTCTGCTGCTCCCTCCACCATCCTCGCTGAGGGAACCAGGAAGTGAAGCCCTGCGGCTTCATGCCCGGTTCCCTACGGTGCATGCGCGAGTCGCGCTGCGCCGTTCTGATTGGTGCTCCTGTGTTCTGGGAGCCGAGTGTCTCCCAGAACACCAAGGGAAGTCTGCGGGAAGTGACGTAACTCCCGCAGATTCCCGGAGAGAGGACTCCCGGATGTGGGTGAAAATACCTGTCTTAGACAGGTATCTTCACCCCCTCCCCCCTGAAAGGTGTCAATTGTGACACCGGAGGGGGGGAGGATCCAAATAGCAAAAGTTGCTATTTAGGGTGGAGCTCCACTTTAAGAAGATTTAGGTGTATTATATCGTGCAAGATCTTCTGAATATTTTACTGTTTTAGATTTTTCTAACAGATGTTCATTTTAATTTGACAATGTTTTGCTAGTGATCTCCCATTGTATATTTGAATTTTTTTATTGTAAATTTTGCACCCTATATTTTTTACATAATTTTTTCTTCTTTTTTGGGGGGTTGTTATCTGTCCCTTTTTTTGGCTGTCAAATGTATCTGCTTACTCCAAAGCTAAATTAAAAAATTGTAAAAATAAACATAGTCAAGTATGAACTTAAACAAAAATAACATTTATTCATGTTTTTTTTTAAAAAAAGAGAAGGCAGCGCTGGAGAACCTGCTGCCATTTGTGCATCCCAGGGACCCCAGAGCACACATCAACCCTGTGTGGACACTAAAATTGGGAGCTTGAGAAGGCCAACAGTTCTGAGCACAATCTGATGCTGGCCTCCCAGAGGTCAGGAACAGCAGCAGGTGATATATATGTCCCAAGTGTGTGGTACTACAACAGGCTGCCTTCTGTCCGACCACAATGAAGCAATGCCATCACTTCCTCGTTTTCTTGGCAGCCTTCCCTGCAGCCTTCCCTGAAGCCTTCCCTGCAGCCTTCCTTCTTCATGTGGCTGGAGGCTGGGTCACTGGAGGGGTACTCTTGTCAGGAGGAGGAGGAGGTGGAGGAGAAGGGGGTGGCGCAGAAGAAGAAGGTGGAGGTGGAGGAGGAGGAGGAGAAGGGGTGGGGCAGAAGAAGAAGGTGGAGGTGGAGGAGGAGGTGGAGGAGAAGGGGGTGGGGCAGAAGAAGAAGGTGGAGGTGGAGGAGGAGGTTGAGGTTGGGATAGTTGTGCCACCTCGCATATGGCCGTATTGGGGGTAATTTTCTCCATCATCCCCTTGTTCAGCAAGGTGATGAGCAGGGGCTCGCATAGGAGGCGTTGCTCCATGCTCATCACCTTGAACTTTGCCTCCACTAGGCCGGCAATGGCCTCTTCAGGGGATGTGGGCTCCTGGAGGGTGGCATGGGCCTTTCGAATAAGGGCCATTGCTGCCTCACTCGTGGTCCTGTCCCTCCTGCTTCTTTTGGGAAGTCGGATGGGAGGCACCTGTGATCTTGTGGTTCTCCTCGGGCCGGCCACCTCCTGTCTGCCACTGGGCCCTGCCACCTCCTGTCTGCCACTGGGCCCTGCCACCTCCTGGCTGCCACTAGGCCATGCCACCTCCTGGCTGCCACTGGGCCCTGCCTCCTCCTGCCTGACAGTTTCCTGACCCTCCTCCTGGCTGATTTCATCCTGTGTATGAAAAAGGGACATAGTTTAATATTTTGGTTTATTATTTTCATACAACTTTCAGATCCAGATTGTAGCAATTTGAATGTAAATCAAGAATAAATTTCCAAACATTTACAACTACATCAGATTGACTATTTAGCACCCAATTTAGGCAAGACTAATGTCTAGAGATCTTGATTTTACGTGTGGAACACAAAATAGTTTATGTTTGTCATCTTGACATATTTTTCAAACATTAAGTTTATCCCAATACATTTTCTATAAATACTATACCTGGCTCCAGATGGCCAAATCAGGTTCATCCAGGATGGCTGCCTCCTCTTGCTCCAGAGAAGGCTCAGGTTGGCTGCAGGGAAGTCTGGGGGGAAGAGTGAATAGTGATGGCCTTGCCTCAATGTGGTCATCCAGAAAGGACATCCTGCTGTAGTACCACAAATTGGGGACATACACATCATCTGCTGCTGCTCCTGACCTCTGAGAAGCCAGGACCTTAGAGCGTTCAGTCCTGTATGTGCCTCTCAAGCTCCCAATTTTAGTGTCCACCTGTTTTGCTGTGGCTGTGGGCACCTTGGTATGCACAAATGGGAGCAGGGTCTCCAGCGCTGCTTTTCTCACCCCTTTTTTTTATGTATGGGGTTTTTGGTTTCTCACAGAGCGGGCAACTCCCTTACCCGGTCTATAAATTCCGCAAGGAATTCTTTGTCGCTAATAAAGACATTCATATTGGCTCTGCAAGTAAAATAAAAATTATATAACTAATGTGAGGCACACAGTCTAACCTCCTTAAAATCTTATTCACCATATATAGCCTCCAACATTCTCAAGACAGTATAGGGCAACAATTTTTCAAAGTCACAAATTCACATACCTTCGTTCGCACATCCGTCACTTGAACTCCTCTCTCCGTACACCGAACGTAGTATAGTCACATGTGTGTTTGCTATATATACACCACGCATGCGTCAAACTACGCACACGTCGCTCTGCACACGTCGCCCCCCCATGACGTTCTAACTAACATCTTTTCCCCGCCCCTTCTCTTTCGGCGCGCAGACAGATATGACGGATTTACAGCAGGTGTCTGATAATTCCTCAAATAACGAGGAGGAGACAAGCCCGGAGACTGAGGAAACGTCACGATCAAGGAGGAGATTCAAGGCATCTAATATGTCTTATGGGGAGATGGCGGAGATGGTGAACATCTTGCTAAAGTCGGATTATGACGCAAAGCATGGGCCGTATAGCAAACCAAATAGAAGGAAGGCCAAAATCATGAAGAAAGTCGTGAAGAGTCTGAAGAAGAATTTTGGGGTGAAACGCTCAAATGAGCAGCTCAGAAAGAGGTGGTCAGACCTCAAACTGAGGGAGCCGGAGCAGTTAAGGAGCATTAAGAGAATGCTAGCAGAAAGTAAGTACTTTGGAAAATTTTATGCTATTAATGCATTTCTCAACTTACATGTTGCTCCAAGTTTTTTTTTTTTACAAGTGTACTCCCTTCCAAAATGTAATATTTTGAACTTGGTTGGGCACAGTAAGCGTTCGTTACAGACACATCGTTCGGCCACTATCCTCGTTTTTTGATTATTCTTCAGGCTCAAATTTAATTAGACATCTGCCTGTTTTGATAAAATTGTTGTTCTTACATTGTTGGCTAGATGATGTGTTTGTAAAGAGAATGAAATGCAAACTTTAATCAGTGTAAAGGAGAGGACACTCAGCAGCTGGTTCCACATCTGTACTTTTGAGCACTATAGTGTGGGCCAACAGAACCGCCTTTTTTGGGTGTCCCACACAGGTGCATCAGTGAAATTTTGTGGTGCCTCCATGTCTCAAAATTGACAGCCAAAGGTGAATACTAAACATATTTTTTAGACAAAATAATGTCTTCATGTGGAAATTCTGCACAGACACTTGTACCCCACTTCCAAGCAATTTAGCCTGTTTTTATTTTTTAGAGAAAATTTCTGTGTGATAACTAGACCTTTTGTTTGATTCTCATAGGGGAGAGAAGACTGGGAGGAGAACACTCCAGGGAGCACATGAAACCCACAGCTTCGAAACAACCCCAACCTCACCAAGACCTGAGGGTGTTGAGGAAGTTGAAGAGGTGGAGGAAGGAGAAGTGCAGGAAGGAGAAGTGGATGACGTGGTGGAACTGGTCACCACAACAGGTCAGTATCTGTCACCACAGCTTCAGGTAAGAGATGTAGGCCTGCAGAGTTATAATACCTTTTTTTTTATATTTTAGGGGATGTAAATGTTGTGGTGAAAGATAGTACACGTTTCTCTGCTGACAGTGCCCTACGAATAATACAGCAAGTGATGGAATGTAGCACAGAACTGGACAGAATTAAACAAAGAATTCATGTGATGGATCAAACCTTTAAAGACATTCTAGATGTTTTGGGGAGAATTGAATAAGGCCTCAAAACCCCCATTTTTGTTTTCAGTTTGTTATTCACCCTTTTAATCTATGTTTGACAATCAAACCAGCCAAAAATTGAATATGCAACATGTGCCATCTGCCATCAGGGGATATCCATGTACGCCTTTTGGGGGTGCAACCCCTTCCTCGTATCTAAAGTAGGTGAACTGAAGAAGGGGTTGCACCCACAAAACACGTCCATTGATCACCCCTGATGGCAGATGGCACATGTTGTCAATAGGGATCAGGAGTCTAAACTCCCTATTGGAAATTACTTCAAAATGTGTGCATATTCAATTTTTGGCTGGGCAAGGGGTGCCAATACCCCATATTAGGATGGGCACATAGAGACATAGTTTGTGTAAGTGAATGTGTCAGATTGCTCAGAGGTATCCAATGTTGTACTTTTTGGAATGCAACTAATGGTTTTGTATTTTCATAAGAAAACAATTGCTGGTTTGTGGCCAGCCAAAAAACAAAAAAAAATTAAAAATTTACCATGTGTGTGAATGTGCACAGAGTAAAATGTTTGAACACAAACAACGTGTAGCTTCTTCTTCAAATACGCTCTAACCTTATTTGTGGATTTTTTTGGGTTGCATAGTGAAATGGTTGTTATTTACTAAAGGAAAAAACAATTGCCACTACAAATGCACTAAGACAAACTAGGAGACAGGAAACAAACAAAGTTACCAGATTAAAAAAGAATTTAATGAGTTGTTTATGCACAATTCTTTAGTCATGGCCTGGCATAGGAATTGCCCCCCTACCCTTGAAATAGTCCATATATTTCTCCCGAACCTCACGGGCATTTTGGGGGGGCAAGCCAGGACGGGCAGATTCGAGGCCCGGCAGGGGATTGGCATGGGAAAGTCCAGCCTCAGGCAATACTGAGGCCATATAAGTACTTGATTTTCGGCACAGAAAATTATGGAGCACACAGCAGCATAAAACGACATAGTTTATCTTGTACTCCGCCAAGTGGATGGGAGTCATAAAAAGGCGGAACCGGCTGGCCATTATGCCGAAGGCATTTTCAACGACTCTTCGGCCCCTGGCCAGCCGGTAATTGAATACCCTCTTCTCTGGGGTCAGGGTCCTCTGTGGAAATGGCCTCATGAGGTGCGGTCCAAGTCCGAAGGCTTCATCAGCCAAAAAAACAAAGGGGAGTCCTTCAACATTCCCTGCATCCGGTGGCAATGCAAGGTCGTCACTCTGGCGACGGAGGGCAAACTCCATCTGGATGAAGGATCCCCCATCGGACATCCGGCCATTCTTCCCTACATCAACATAGAGGAATTCATACCGTGCTGACACCACCGCCATCAGCACAATGCTATGAAACCCCTTGTAATTGAAGTAGTAGGACCCAGAACGGGGTGGCGGCACGATGCGGACGTGCTTCCTGTCTATGGCACCACCGCAGTTAGGGAAGTCCCACCGCGTGGCAAACTCCGATGCCACAGTCTGCCATTCCTGTGGCGTGGAAGGAAGCTGGGGAGTCAAACAAGATGAAAAAAAATTAGAAATTTTAAATAGAACATTGCAAGCAGATTATAAGAAAATACATTAGAGGCCAACATCAATAAAAATCTCAGTTTAAGGTGTTTTTAATAAGTATAATGGAAGGCTCATGTTTCATATTCATCACCCCCTCTGATGGTCCATTCTAACAAAATTTGGGGGGGGTAGATGTGTTTGGCCACAGGATAGCATTGCAGTGGCGGGGCGTCCAGAGTAGGCGCTGGAGCACTGCCCCCTCTCACCTGTGCCCGTCACTCAGAACAATACATAGGTTCATGCCTTGCATTAACCTATGTATTGTCAATGCCGCCCAATATTCAGGTGGATGGCCCCTGTTGAGCGACGGCCATATGAATAACTGCAGCATTTAGGGGGTGAAAATTGCATATCAGAAACAGGGGGGCAAATAGGCTTGCAAAATCCAGCCTGAGGGATGTAATTGCCTCGATAAAAGTAAAATAGGGGACACGGGGGGGGGGACATTCCTTGGGTAAACACTGACAGGCTGCTCTGCCAATAATGTTCACCAAGTCTGTTTTACAGTAACATGATTGGCTGATGCAACATCGAGGGCAGGAAAAGACATCAAGGACAGAAGAAGGATGGCGCTGACCAGAAGAAGGTAAGTGCAGGGCTGGGGGGAAAATGGCTGCATTGGAGGGGACAAAATGGCTGCATTGGAGGGGACAAAATGGCTGTATTGGAAGGGACAAAATGGCTGCATTGGAGGGGACAAAATGGCTGCATTGGAAGGGGCAACTGGTGGCGTTTAATAGGCACAGTCTCTAAATTGGAGGAAGTTTAGTTCCTAAAATTGGGGTTGGACCCCCAAACATTTGGAGCAACAGACGCCCCTGCTGGAAAGGTTAGTGAAGGGAAATATGCATGGAGGAGAAAAAAGGGGCATTTAAAAGCTTCCAGCATGCATGAGGACAAAGGGGACATTCTCAGCATATTACAATCATGGTAATTAGGGAAGGATGAAAGAAATACAATACATTATCATACATGAAATACATAAAATGTGATGTTAATGGAGAAAACTTACCCTAATATAGTCCTCCTGCAGGACTTGTATAATGGCAGAACAGGTGTCTGGGATTATGAGGCCCAGAGCCTGGGGGGAGATGCCTGTCGTGAACTTCAAGTCCTGAAGACTTCTCCCTGTCGCCAGGTAGCGTAACGTGGCGATGAGCCTCTGCTCAGCACTGATGGCTTCCCGCATAACGGTGTCCTTCCTGGTAATATAGGGGGACACCAAAGCCAACAGATGCTGAAAAACGGGGTCAGACATCCGCAGAAAATTCCTGTAGTCCTCAGGATTATTCTCGACGATCTCCCGCAGCAGAGGCATTTGGCAGAATTGGTCCCGCTGGAGCAACCAATTCTTCGTCCATGAACTCCTCCTCACACTGTTCATGGACTGGTCTTGGTCCAAAACAAGCAGACCAACACCAAGCACACGCACAGCACGAACTCGACGATGAGAACGTACAGGCGACATGGCTAGGAAACGGTCGTCTTATCAGAACGTACAGAACAGAACGCACTTTAGAACAGCAAGGCCTATGAATAAAGAACTGAAAATCAGAAACGAACGGGCAAGAACGCACTGTAAAACAGATACGACCTGCCTAGACGCCCTGAAAGACAAGATACGAACCCACAAGCACAAATTGAACCGCAGAAAACTAACTGAAAAGCACGAAGACTGAAAAGCGCGAATCGTCTCTTCCCAAACTTTTACTTCACACGCGGTAACACGAGATCAGCAAAAGCAGCCCAAGGGAAAATCGATCTTCCCCTTTATAGTGCCGTTGTACGTGCTGGACGTGACCACGGAGAACAACGAGGAAATTGGGAAATGTCAGTGTGTACGCATGGAAAGCTTGACGAGAAAATCGTCAAGGTTAACAAGAATCTCGTCGAAAAAAACGACGTGTTTTTTACGACGAGAAAATCGGCCGTGTGTACGAGGCTTCAGAGTGATTTTGGGTGGGAAAGAGCCTCCAATATTGATTAAAGGGACTTTGGACCTGATGGGTTTAACCCACCTGCAGGAAAGGCCTGAATCGGAATAGGAGGTGACTATTGTCTATGAGATGGACACTTAGGAGACAGAATGGTGGACTGCTTGTGCCTAAGACACTGCTAGGTGGCTGGTAGACATGTGCACACTGAAATATTTCATTTCGGAATTTCGTTTTCGTACGAAAAACAAATTTATTTAGTTACTCCCGAAATTCGTTTTTATTTATTTCGTTTTTCGTTAGAAATTGCATTCGTCCGAAAATCTGAATTAATTAAGGTCGAATGTGTCATTGAAGGCTTATGGTGTCTGTCGAATGTTCAAAGAAGATTAGACGGAGCAGCGAAACTGTACGACACTGCAATCGTACATTTCCGGTCGAATGTTCCGCCTACAAACTATAGTAGAATTCTAATGTTGTATGACTAGTAATAATTATATTTATTAATTACTATTACTAGTCAACCAACATTAGAATTCTTCTATAGCCTATGGGCGGATGCATTTGACCGGAAATGTACGATTGCAGCGTCGTACAGTTTAGCTGCACCGTCGAATCTTCTAACTTTCGACAGACACCATAAGCCTTCAATGACAGATTCAACGTTTGTATGTTTTTCGATGCTTTGTCGAATCTTCGTCTTTCATGTTGAATTGTCAAGTTAGTTCTAGCTATTTTACTGCTCCTCCTCTTTGGTTACAATCAGCCAATAACATTCATCATCATCATTATTTTTATTTTACTTCCCCCACCCAATTCCAGCAGCGATCTTTTCTCTCTATGTCGAATCTTTTCTCTCTATAATGTCGAATCTTTTCTCTCTATAATGTCGAATCTTTTCTCTCTATAATGTCGAATCTTTTCTCTCTATGTAGAATAATCTTGGACTAATAGAGTTAAGGTTAGGCACATTCGACCACAGGTTCGATAGACACAGATTGTTATTGTCAGCGTCACGTCAAATCTCCTATCTATATCGAACTGTTGTTGCAATGAAAACGAAAATAAAGCATTTGTTTATGTCAGATCTTTCGGTTTTCGGATTCTGTGCTTTCGTTTTCGTTTGTTAAAATGATAACGAAAATACCTGAAATTCGGACGAAAATGCATTCGGAGGAAAACGAATGCACATGTCTAGTGGCTGGTGACCTTGCCTTTGAACCCCTGAGGCAGATGGGGATGTAACACTGGCAAGGGACATGTTTTGCGGGCAGTGAGCCGAAAGTTTCATTTTGTAACAGGAGCATGGACTATTTTGTTTTATTTTGTGCTGTAAACAAGCTGTTTTGTTTTTCTGTCGAGAAATAAAGGACTGATTTGCTTTTATCAATATAGCTGGCTGATGATCCTGAATTCCCCGATATTACTATATATACTGTGTACAGCCCTCAAAATTTCCACTCGCCTGCTCTCATTTGACGAGTGAAATTTAGTGGAGGGTGAGTGAGAAGCAGGGGCAGGCTGGGCTGTCAGTTTCTTGGCTGATTGCTTCTGGTAGAAGTGGTACGGCCATCAGAGCGGCCGGGGGGGGGGGACAGGAGGGACTACCTGCCCCCCAGACCACTCTGATGTCCTGTAAAAATAAAGGGCTGCACTCAGCGATCAGCCAGGAAACTGACAGGAGGATCTGGCGGCCGGATCGTGCAGATCGGGAATCTCCCACTGAGACACATCTCTTATATGAATAGCCACGCTGTGAAACAAAATCCCGCCTCCTGGGCCAGTGTGCTGTCTATTAGAGTGGCCGGTCCAGGAGACAGGACTTCATTTGACAGCTCCCGGCTATTCATATACAAGATGTGTCTCAGCGAGAGATTCCCGCTCTGCGCGATCCGGCCGATTCCTCCCTGCTTCACTTTTGAGCAATGTTAGGCTGCACTGATGGGCAATAATATACTGCATTGATGGGCAATGGTAGGCTGCATTGATGGACAATAATATACTGCATTGATAGACAATGATATGCTGCAATAATGGGCACTGATATTCTGCACGGATGGGCAATGATATGCTGCACTTATGGGCAATGGTAGGCTTCACTGATGGGCAATGATATGCTGCACTGATGGGCAATGATACTCTGCACCGATGGACAATGATAGGTTGCACTGATGGACAATGATAGGCCACACTGATGGACAATAATATGCTGCACTGATAGGCAATGATAAGCTGCATTGATGGGCGCTGATATGCTGCACTTATGGGCAATTATATGCTGCACTGATGGGCAATGATATGCTGTACTTATGGGCACTGATAGGCTGCACTGATGGGCAATGATAGGCTGCACTGATGGGCAATGATAAACTGTACTGATGGGCAATGATAGGCTGCATTTATGGGCACTGATAAGCACTGATGAGGCTGCACTGATAGGCTGCACTGATGGACACTGATAGGCTGCACTGTTGGCCAATGACAAGACTGCACTGCTAGCCACTGATAAGGCTGCACTGATGGGTACTGATATGCTGCACTGATAGCCAATGATGAGGCGGAACTGATGGCCACTGATGAGGTGGAACTGATAAGCTGCACAGATGGGGCTGCACTGATAAGGCAGCACTGATATGCTGCACTGATTGGCACAGGTATGCTGCACTGATGGGTTCTAAAAAAAAACCTGCAAGAGAAAGGCATAATGAGCTAGTATGCATAGCATACTAGCTCATTATGAATGACTTACCTGAGATCGAAGCCCCCAAAGCGCTCCTCGTTCCCCTCCTCCGCCGCCACCATGTCTCCTCCAAGTGCCTTCAGGGTATCGCCGCTCCGGCGCTGTGACTGGCCGGAGCGTTGATGATGTCACTCCCGAGCAGATCCCCGGCAGATCCATTCAAGACTCAGCGCGCTCAGTGCGCCTGTGCCATTGTCTACAGGGACTGTAGGTTTGTTCTTAAGTTGAATCTGTTTGTAATTTGGAACAGGTACATTTTTATTTTCAAGCTTTGTGGATAACATAGGGAAGGGTTATCATCACCCCTGTAACATTTGTTTTGCTGTCTGTGCCCCAGTTCAGAATATTTCACCTCACTTTCTGTCCCAATGACAATTGAATTTAGAAAATTTGGGGTTTTTAGGGAAACAAGGATTGGTGATAAAGCATCAGTGGAGGAGACACCTTTTTCCCATATTAACTCTTACAGGAGAGAATTTCCCTTCCTAGGGGTAGATTTCCTCTTACTTCCTGTTGTCTCCCTCCATTTGCTAGTAGGAGTTGTTTGTAAGTCAGATGTTTGAAAGTAGGGGACCGCCTGTATATACTATATGGCCTGCCCTATATACTCTGCAGAAATTTGGGCCTTAGGTGTTGGTGGTACCAGAACACTGTTGAACAGGGGCAGAAAAATTGGGCCTTTGGTGGTGTTGGTGGTGGTGCCACAACACTGTAAGCCCTCACAGTTACTCTTGGTGGGCGCAGGAACGGGTCCTGCTGTGAAATATTAGATCAAAATTTTTAATTACACGCCCCTGTTAAACAGGGGCAGAAAAATTGGGCTTTAGGCACTGGTGCCACAACACTGAAACCCCTCACAGATACTCTAGTTGAGCGCAGGAACGAGCCCTGCTGCGAAATATTTCAGCAAAAATTGTAATTACATGCCCCTGTTAAACAGGGGCAGAAAAATTGGGCCTTAGGCAGTGGTGGTGGTGCCACAACACTGCAACCCCTCACAGATACTCTAGTTGAGCGCAGGAACGAGCCCTGCTGCAAAATATTACAGAAAAAATGTAATTACACGCCCCTGTTACACAGGGGCAGAAAAATTGGGTCTTAGGCACTGGTGGTGGTGCCACAACACTGCAACCCCTCACAGATACTCTAGTTGAGCGCAGGAACGAGCCCTGCTGCAAAATATTACAGCAAAAATTGTAATTACACGCGCCTGTAAAACAGGGGCAGAAAAATTGGGCATTAGGCACTGGTGGTGGTGCCCAGAACCAAAAATGTTCTTAGAAGCTATCAACATGAACATTGAGGAGGAATAGGATAGTCACTCAGCATAACAGGATAGTCACTCAGCATCAGCATAGGCAGTCTTCAAGGGATCTCACATTCATAGAAAAATTAATCGGTTACATCAGCATCAGGTGCTTGGTAGCTGGTGATCCAAGACGGATTCATTTTTATGAAGGTGAGCCGATCAACCGAGTCTGTGGACAGGCGCACTCTGTGATCGGTTACAAAGCCTCCAGCAGCACTGAATGTGCGTTCCGAAAGAACGCTGGATGCAGGACAGGCCAGTAGCTCAATTGCATACTGTGCAAGCCCTGGCCAGTGATCCATCCTCAAGACCCAGTAACCCAGTGGATTTTTGATTGGAAAGGTCTCCAAGTCTGATCTTGCCCCTAGGTATTCCTGAACCATGTAAATCAGACGCTGGTGATGGTTGCTGGAACCGATCAGACCTTGGGGCTGCGAACTTAAAAATTGTCTGAACGCATCGGTCAGACGCCACCTTCTCCACCGCTCCTTCTGTGACTGACTGAAGCCTCAGCAACGCATTGTCCAGGACCAGAAAATTGTAACCTCCGCAGCCACCTCCTCCCAGCCACGTACAAGTCCATGGGTTTCTGGGGACTGAAAACGATCCCTTGAAGACTGCTACTGATGCTGAGTGCTAGGCTCCACCTCCATGCTGACACAATCCTCATCCTCCTCCTCCTCCTCTTCCTGTGAGATGGGTGGGCCCGCAGGAATACTGTCTGGATAAAGGGGGCCTTGAGAGGTAAGGAAGTCCTCCTCTTCCTCCCTCTGTTCTGCATCAATGGCCCTGTCCATTATTCCATGCAGCGTGTGCTCCAACAGGTTGACAAGAGGGACAGTATCACTGCTCACCATCCTCGTGGCCTCCTCAAATGGTGACAGGACAGTGCATGCATCCTTGATCATGAGCCACTGGCGTGGCGAAAAAAAGCCAAGCTCCCCTGACCCTGTCCTGGTGCCATACTCGCACAGGTACTCATTGATGGCCCTCTGCTGCGTGTGCAACCGCTGCAGCATTGCCAACGTTGAGTTCCACCTGGTGGGCATGTCACAGATGAGGCGGTTCTTTGGAAAGTTGCATTCCTTTTGGAGGTCAGCCAGCCGAGCACTGGCATTATATGACTGGCAGAAATGCCCACAGACTTTCCTGGCCTGCCTCAGGAGATCCTGTAAGCCCAGGTACCTGCACAAGAACCGCTGCACCACCAAATTAAGGACGTGAGCCAAACAGGGCACATGGGTCAAGTGTCCCTGTCGGAGGGCGGAGAGGAGGTTGGTGCCATTGTCGCAAACCACCATTCCTGGCTGAAGCTGGCGTGGCGTCAACCACCTCTGAGCCTGCCCCTGCAGAGCTGACAGAATCTCTGCCTCAGTGTGGCTCCTGTCCCCTAAGTAGACCAACTCAAGCACCACATGGCATACGGAGCACCGCTGGTTCCGAGGACAAATCTGCACAGGAAGAGGACATAGAGGAAGAAGAAGAGGAGGGGTGGAGGAGAGAGGTGTACCAAGCTCCAACAATACTGTACCCTGTCCTGCATCCTTCCCAGCTGCCAGCAGAGTTACCCAGTGCGCCGTGAAAGAAAGGTAACGTCCCTGTTCATGCCTGCTGGACCATGAGTCAGCGGGAATATGCACCTTACCGCTGACCGCCCTGTCTAATGAGGCCAAGACATTGCCTTCCACATGCCGGTAGAGAGCCAGAATCGCCTTCTGTGAAAAAAAGTGGCGTTTGGGAACCTGCCACTGAGGTACCGCACATTCCACAAATTCACAAAAGGGGGCAGAGTCTACCAGCTGAAAAGGCAGCAGTTGGAGTGCTAGCAATTTAGCCAAGCTAGCATTCATCCTCTGGGCATGTGGGTGGACTGAATTTCTTTTGCCGGCTTAGCAACTGGGGTAGGGAAATTTGCCTGCTACAATCGGATGTTGGTGTAGCGATAGTAGATTGCCCGCAAGTACTTGGCACACCTAATTCTACACCTTCATTCCTCTCAGTGCAGATTTCAGAGAGGACTGAAGGTATAGTTGGGTTGGAGATCCCAGCTGATGAGGAGCAAGGAGAGGTCTGCCTTGTTCTTTGGTGTGGGTCTTTTAAGTACTGTAGGAAAATGGAAACACACATGAGAGAGATGTGAACGCTGCAAACCCCGGTATATATGATAATGGACGTTTTCCCCAATGGGGCTTTGGACAGCAATATAGTATGTCGAACTGAAAGTATAAAACATATTTATTTGAAAGTTGTCAAAAGACACAATTGGGTTACAATAAATAAAACACGTAAAACGGCCTGGCCAGATAAATTCCTGCATAATCCAATATTACCATACATGCAAAATGTGAAACAAGATTGCATAACAAATGTATGTTGGTGTAAATAACTGACGCGTTTCGACCATTCACTGGTCATCTTCAGGGGGATCGTTGACTCTAAGAGACATATAAAATAACTTCAAATATTGGAAAAATATATAATCATACATCACAGTACAAGTATGGTATGGCAATATAGTTACCCCTTAAAAATGGAGTAGACAGTTGCATGGCCAGAAATGTCAGAATACCCTGGAGCAATCCGGAGGGTCATGAAGTTGCCCGCCACCCCCACACACAGGGGGAAGGAGCCCGATCCTTTGGGCTTACAAGAAGCCACACCGGTGATGCCTGCCAGAAGGCAGGAGAGGACAGGAGAAACACCTGCAACAAGTTCCCAAATTAATGACCATATATTGAATAAGGAGATAGGGTAAGTTAGCTCTTGGCTGTATTGCAAGAGTGCTGAATGGGAATTATAAATATTAAGTATATGGACTAGCTGCGATCTTATCTATAAATGTATATGCATCAAGATGTCCTAGGGTTACAATAATATGGTAGGTCAATGTAAATTAAATGATAATGATACTTGAATCATGTGTGAAAGAATGGGAAGTGAATGGACTAAAAGTAAATATTTAAAAAAAAATTTTTACACTTAAATACGGAATCACGCTATGTGGCCCCTTCTTTCTCCCATTTTTGAAATATATTTATCCATACCACCTCTGGGATTTCTCGGACCATCATCTCTCACGAGATCACCTCGTAAGGACACCCCCATTCTGTGGATATCCCTATCCTGACGATACCTGGCTGTCCCCGGTCCAGCTATTTGGAGTACACATGAGTGTCCAGTCCCATCGGTGGCCCCACCATACAAAGCTTGTTTGACCCTTAGAACATATGTTCTCTTGGGTTCAAACGCTCCGGTAAGCCTTCTACCTGCCGATGGTGGTTTCTTCACTTCAGCCTTTTGTCACTTTCACCGTTTGTTCTTGCTTGATGTAAACATGAAGTTTTGAACTTTCACAGAATCAGTGTCATTCTATTTTTTCACGCCAAAGACATTCAATTGTTTACTGACACGTGTATTATCACTGTTTATTATTGTTTCACTTTTGTTTATCACTTGAGTGTTTGGATTATTCACATCCATTTGTATTACTTAATTAGCGCTACATTTTTGTCCCTATATTTTTGCTATTTGTCTAATTGCTCTGTTAGTTGCTTATTTGAAAGGCAGCGCAGAATTATTTCCAACACCACTTTGGGATGTATATGTAGCGCTACCCCCAATTAAGAGAGCCGCTGATTTGATTTCGGGCCCTGCACGCAGTACCGCCAACCCCCGGCAATCTTACTCGACCCACTCTGGCACAGTCAGTCTAGGGTTAAACTCCTATCACTCTCAGGTGTATTATACTTAATAATCTTTAAACAGTCAGACAACACACTGAGGCAAGAATATAAAATATATATATCAGCTTTACTGGTAATGAAGGATTCAAGGTATAACATGCAACATATACATGGGCCTGCAGAGCCCTGCATCAATCAATGTACTAGGTGCAGCACAGTAATATGGCGCCGCGCAGTGTCCACCACGCGGAGCTATTATGGTGTGCGTTCGCCTATGGCGCAGTAACACAAACTTTCTAAACTTCCCCTAAGTCAGGCCTGACATGGAATGGAACTGAGTCTCTTTCCCCTAGGAAAGGAAGGTTTCTTCACCGGCCAGCTTTCGTTGGTGCACTTAAAGAGATAACCATTTGTAATCCACATTAGGTGTTAACTTGAAATAACAGGGCAAAACAGGGGGGGGGGGTAGATACTTCAACTCTGTCCCGCTACCGGATCTCCCAAGAAAACACTGGTGAGCGAACAGCAGGCCTAGGCAGTCTACAGGCCTGAACACAACTCAGTCTATTGATATGGGCAGGTGCCCGCTCACCACTCCAGGCGCGATCCCAGCCTGGGACTTCCACCTCCTGTGTGTCGCACACAGCGTCTCCTCCGATCGAGTCCTCGATCCAACTCACGTCCTATCACGACGGGCAAGGATCCACCCAGACTCCGCAGTATGGTGGAAGGCTCTTCGGACTTCAAGCAAGGCCTAGGCTTCAGGCCTTGCTTCACAGCCGATCCGCACAGGATGACTTGTCACTTGACGCGCCGTGTCCCAAGAGAGCGAGCTCCGCCTCGCCTCCCACTTAAGTAACCCCTCCCATGAGTCTCTGTGGTGGAACCTCCGCCCTCAGCCCGAATGGGGTTCTGGGTAACGTAGTCCTGGGCCTTAGAAGAGACCCCGCTACACACTCCCCCCACTTAAACTCTTTGGTTCCCAAAGATAACATAACTTCAAGCTACACATTTAACAACATCCATCAATTCTCCATATGATGTCGGCAGAGGAAATTCCCACCAGAAACGAGGCGGTGAACTCCTCTGCCCACAGGACACATTAACAACAGCATCCTGTCTAACTGTGCCAGAGAGTGAGCTGGGGTTGCCTCCCACCAAATGAACAGTGGGAGGGTCAGGGTCTTCCATACTCCTTCTGGCAGTGAATACAGTGTCTTCCGGACTCTTCCCCATTTGTGGGTAGGTTAATCTCCTGGGAGGTTTTATTGCCCTCCGCTTCCTCTGTCCTCTGGGACTTTCTGTGGGAGCAGATTCTTCTTCTGTAACCAACTCGGGAGTTCCTTCTAATTCAGGAGCATCTGGCTCCGGAGCAGGAAGATACATGGCTTCCCTTGGGTCCTCTTCGGGGATAGTTCACCGACACTCTCCCAAGCATCTGACCAGTGACTAGATGGAATGAACTCCGTAGCTTCTGCATCCAGTGTCTGATCCTCGGTATCTTCGTCAGGTGGAAGATCAATAGCAGAAGTCGTTGGGCCCTGGGAAGGCCAAAGCCAGCCAATTTCCTCTCCCTCGTCTTCACTCATTTCTGAATCTTCTGTATCCTCCATCCGAGGGGTCTGAGACCGAGTGTTGGGTCTAGGGGTGTTCGGAATGGACATGGGTTCAGGAGAATCCATCCTAGAAGGCAACCAAACTGCTTCAGCGAGCGGAAGTAGGTGGTTCCGATGCCAAGTCTTCAAGGGCCCTAACTTCCCCTCGGGTTTAAGTCTGTAAACGGGCAGGCCCGGTAATTTTCTACAAATGACATAAGGTTCTGGTCTCCATCTATCTGCGAGTTTATGTTTTCCAGGGACCCCCAGGTTCCGCAATAACACTCTGTCTCCTGTAGGTCTTGGATCCTAACCTTTAGGTCGAAATTCCTCTTGTTGCGAGCCCCCCTCTGTTCCGAGGCCGCCTGAGCTTGCTCATAAGCCGTCTTCAAGTTGTGTCTAAGTCTATCTACATATCCCTTGTGGGAGGCAGCAGAACAATGATCTATGGAGGTGCTGTAGGCCAGATCCACTGGCAATCTTGCTTCTCTCCCGAACATAAATCTGTAAGGTGAATATCCAGTAGCATCGCTGACAGTGCTGTTGTAAGCGTGCACAAGGGCCGCTATGTGACTACTCCAATGTTGCTTCTTTTCGCCACTTAAAGTTCCCAGCATATTGAGCAGGGTTCGGTTGAACCTCTCCGGTTGAGCATCACCTTGAGGATGATAAGGAGTAGTCCTGGTCTTCTTGATCCCTAAGGCATCTAGGAGTTTTCGTATCAGTTTGCTCTCGAAATCCCTCCCCTGATCTGAATGGAGCCTTTGTGGTAGTCCATAATGTATAAAGTACTTCTCTACGAGTATTTTGGCCACAGTAGAGGCCTTCTGGTCCTTGGCTGGAAAAGCCTGTGCATACCGGGTGAAATGGTCAGTTACTACCAGAACATTTCCTAGTCCCCTCAGGTTGGGGTTGAGGCAGAGGAAATCAATGCACACCAGGTCAAGCAGGCCTTCACTTTGTAAATGGCCCATTGGGGCAGCTTGATGGGGCAGAGTTTTTCTCTGTATGCATCGTGCACATGAATGGCAGTATTCCTCAACTTCAGCCCTCATGCAGGGCCAATAGAAACGGTCTCTAACAAGTTTGAAAGTCCTTTCCGCTCCCAGGTGACCATGGTTGTCATGTAAGGCGATCATGACCGTCTCCCTGTGTTTCTCCGGCAGGAACAACTGCCACTTGTCTTCTTGGTCATCAGAGGGGCCCCTTCGGTAGACCACTCCCTGATG
The DNA here is from genome assembly GCA_029206835.1 of Rana muscosa. Classification (NCBI taxonomy): domain Eukaryota; kingdom Metazoa; phylum Chordata; class Amphibia; order Anura; family Ranidae; genus Rana; species Rana muscosa. Next base: position 272,735,928 of record CM055117.1, read on the forward strand.
CACCTGTAGCCTGTCCCACTCTTTTTTTAACAGGCGAGCTTCCTTCGAGGGGTGACGTAAGAGTATGTTTGGGTTCTGATTTTCTAATGCTTCTAGGACCAATCTCCCCATAGGGTCTTCCTGTTGGTCGGATCTCAACTCCTTTTTGGTCAGTCTGGGTAGGTTGTCTTCCCCCAGTAAGGTTGCTCCACAGTACTGCTTGGGGACTCCTACAATAGTGACCCCTATCTCTTCTGCTCTTAAACCTCCCTTGGCTTGGAGTTCAGCCCCTTGGCAAAGGGCCCGCACCCCGTCAGGTGCCACTTGGGTCCAGTCTTCACTACTGTGGGTGGGAACATGAGACCTTCTGGACAGGGCGTCCGCATCTCGGTTTCCCGACCCAGGTCTATATTTCAAGCTGAAATTGAAGGCAGACAACGCTGCCAGCCATCTATGTCCTGTGGCGTCCAGCTTTGCTGTGGTAAACAGGTAGGTAAGGGGATTGTTATCCGTTTTTACAGTGAAATCTGCTCCATATAGGTAATCTTGAAGTTTGTCTACTACGGCCCACTTGAGGGCCAGGAACTCCAACTTATGGGTGGGATAGTTCTTTACAGAGGGGGTCAAGCTTCTGCTCACATACGCAACAGGTCTCTGTTGCCCTTCATGCTCCTGGTAGAGTACTCCTCCCAGACCATCATGACTGGCATCCACATGGAGTTCGTAAGGCTTCTTTGGGTCTGCATAGGCCAGAACAGGGGCGGTGGTCAAGCTCTTTTTCAGCATCTGGAAGGCGCCTTCACACTTCAGTCCACTGGTCCTTGACTGACTCCCCTGGCTTCCTGGGGCCAGAGTCATCCTCTTCCCCCTCCGTCTTCAGCAACTCATTCAAGGGTCTCGCTATTCGAGCAAACCCCTCCACGAACCTCCTGTAAGAGGAAAAGAATCCTAGGAAGGACCTGAGTTTTGTTACAGTGGTAGATCTTGGCCAGGAGGTGACAGCCTCCAGTTTTTCATGGTCTGTGGACACCCCATTTTCAGACACTATGTGTCCCAGATAGTTGACTGAAGACTGATAAAATTGGCATTTTTCAGGTGAGAGCTTGAGTCCTTCTTCACTCAGTCTCTTCAAGACCTTCTCCAGCCTTTCTTCATGCTCCTCCAAAGTTCTGCCAAAGACTATGATGTCATCCAAGTATACAAGGACCTCGATGAGGTTCATGTCTCCCACAGTCTTCCCCATCAGTCTTTGGAATTTGGCTGGAGCTCCAGACAGACCTTGAGGCATCCAATTGAATTCAAAGAATCCCACTGGGGTTATGAAAGCCGTCTTTTCTTTGTCTTCTGGGTGCATCGGGATCTGATAATACCCACTCTTTAAGTCCTTAACACTGAACCACTTGGCTCCGGACAAGCTCTGCAAGGCATCTTCTATCCTTGGAGTGGTATACTGATCCAGAGTGGTTCTCCTGTTGAGGGTCCTATAGTCAATACACAACCTTAGTGACCCGTTCTTCTTCCGGACCACTACTATGGGGGAGGCATACGGACTTCTAGATTCCTGGATCACACCTGTTCGCTTGAGCTCAGCAAGCTGTTCCCTCAAATCCTCAAGGTCTGCCAATGGAACCCGCCTAACCCTTTCTCTGAAAGGCTTGTCTTCCTGGAGGCGGATTCGATGGGTGGCACTCCTAGCACACCCCACATCAAACTCATCATGTGAGAAGATCCTCTCCCACCGAGTCAACTGGTTCCGGGCTCTCTCTCTCCAAGCCCTGGGCAGGTTTGGATTCTCCATGGAAAGATTCTCCCACACTGTACTCTCTCCATCTGTCTTCCCCACATCTGATGAGGCAACTGGTGTGGCTGGGCTCACCCGGCCCAATAACAGCCTGGCAGGGACTTCCATGGGGCCATCCGTGGTGTTTCTGACACTCACAGGCACCTTGCAGTGGGCCTTCTTCAGGGCCCTCACCGGGACCATTTTTCGGGACTACCTTCAAGCCCGAAGGTTCTTCTCTTGGGTCGGGTTCCAACATCACAAAAGGGCCCGGCTGCTCCCAAGTGAGTTTCACTGTGGCCTTCAAGCAGGTTACTTCACCAGGTTGTAGCACTATCCCTTTTTTTCCGAGTCTCCAGACCTTCCCTACCCCCTCTTCCGGGGCCTTCTGCTCCAAGATCAGCCGTTGGAAGGCGGTCTTCAACATGGGATGAATCTCCGTGACTGGGAGGTTCTTCCTTCTTGTTAGCGGGACCAAAAGTCTTCGGACCAGATCCGTGTTAGTTCCTATTATCAAGGAACTCCTGTCAGCTCCAGGTGGTCGGGGGCACACCACAGCCAAGGTGTCGAACACTTCCCCCTTCCCTGCTATGGATGGGTCAAACGTCAGTCTTATAGGTAGATAGCCGTCATAAGGAAACTTTTCTGTTCCAATTCCCCATATCTCCAAGTCTTTAATCTTCTGGATGGGTAGGTGACTTAGGTGCCTGTCATAGAAGTCTCGATACAACAGGGTCACCTGCGCTCCAGTATCCAACAGGGCTCTTGTGTAGATCCCCTCTACTTGAATGGATACGATTGGAGAGGGACCCACCAGTTTCTCTGGGAACTGCTTCAAAGGGGTCTCTTTCCTTGGATCTTTGCATTTCCCTTCTTGACTTTCCTTGCTCTTTTTGTCTTTGGACCTAAGTCTCTCCTGAGCCTGGTATGCATTGATCTCTCTCCTCTGTATGGGTGTAACTACCCGCTGAGGGACTTTATTGTGTTTCTTTGGAGTACGTTCCTTCTGAGGAACCCTTGGATTCTTCTGTGGGGACCTGGCCCCTTCTCTCATGTGCTTCTTATTCAGTATGGAGTTCCTTGATGATGATGGGCACCCGGTTGACTCCTTCACCAAAGTTTTCCGGCGGCCTGCGGTTATTCAGTCTCTTCTTCTTGGGACTGGCACATACTTTGGCAAGATGGCCAGCTCCCCCACAATTGAAGCAGATCACATTTCCCCAATTTTCCAGGGATGCGGGTGCTGAGGTATTCGGGAACAATTCCTTCCTCGGACTTTCCCTCTCTGGTACCCTTGACTCCTTTTCCATCAAGGAGGTCAACATTCCCAGCACTTGGGACATCTGCGACTTCAAGGTATCCACCTCTGCGTCTCTCTCTAAGGTCGTGGCCGTCCTGACCATCACCGGAGGAGGGTTCACCGTCTCAACTGGTTGGCTCCTCTTTTTCTCCTCCAGCATAGCTTCTTCCTCTCTGACTACTCGGATCAAGTCAGGGTACTCCAGGCTCTTCCCGTCCTGTCTTGTCCGTAACGCCAGTGCGATGGGATCCAGTGGTTGAGATCCTCTCATCACCTGTTGGACCCGGGCCTCATCCACCTTCTTCGGGTCAATCCCTTTCTTTAAGATCATCTTGTGCAGTATTTTATCTAGGCGCATCATGAACTCTGATAGCTTCTCCCCTGCCTTTTGATAACAATGCTCCAGTTGGTAGGTGAGTTCAGTGATCTTCTCTGTTCCACCGAACACATTCTGCAGAATGTCTAGATAGTCCTGCGCAGTACAGTCTGTCTTGCTCATCTTGAGGTTGCGTACAGCCTCTAGAGCAGGCCCCTTCAAGCTCTCAGCAATTCTCTGCTTCTTCCTGTGGTCTGGGACTTCCCACTCCTCCAGAGCCTGAGTTGCACCGTCTAACCACTCCTCAAATCCTTCTTCGCCTGAAGGTACAGGTTTCCTTCCTGAAAACATTCTGAGTTTCCGGTATCCTGCTATTTGATAATCCGCCAGGTCTTTCTTGCATTGCGCTAGGATTTCCCCTAGAACCGCACATAATTCTGTGCTGAGGGTGCCCTGTGGCGACCCGGGACTCTCTTCTTTCTTTACATCTTTTAGGTTGGGTGGAACGCGTATTAACTTATAAGTTTGTTTATCCACCGTTTCTATGCTTGGCTTCTTGAAGTCTTCTGGGACTCCATCCTTCCATTTTACCAGTACATATGTCAAAGGAGGTTCTGATCTTACATCCACTATCCATGCCTTCTGTTGTGGGGACAGTGACATCACTAACTGTTTCACTGCATCTTCTTGCCAGATCCCTGGGAGTTCTATAATCACTGCACCATTTGGATCTGTGTTGGCTGCTGCGCACCACTTCACTACTTCTAGTGGGTCCATGCTGGTACTTTTTGGCTGCTATTTGCTGCAACAGGATCCCGGACTCACGAGCCCCCACGTGTAGCGCTACCCCCAATTAAGAGAGCCGCTGATTTGATTTCGGGCCCTGCACGCAGTACCGCCAACCCGCGGCAATCTTACTCGACCCACTCTGGCACAGTCAGTCTAGGGTTAAACTCCTATCACTCTCAGGTGTATGATACTTAATAATCTTTAAACAGTCAGACAACACACTGAGGCAAGAATATAAAATATATATATCCGCTTTACTGGTAATGAAGGATTCAAGGTATAACATGCAACATATACATGGGTCTGCAGAGCCCTGCATCAATCAATGTACTAGGTGCAGCACAGTAATATGGCGCCGTGCAGTGTCCACCACGCGGAGCTATTATGGCGTGCGTTCGCCTATGGCGCAGTAACACAAACTTTCTAAACTTCCCCTAAGTCAGGCCTGACATGGAATGGAACTAAGGCCTCGTACACACGGCCGAGATTCTCGTTGAAAAAAACATGTCGTTTTTTTCGACGAGATTCTTGGACAAGAAACTTGTCCCGGCCGAGTGTACACACGCTCGTTTCAAAGAACCCGCGGTTCTTTGAATGGAGCATACGTGGTGACGTCATCGACTACAACGAGCATGCGCTCGTCACATTCGATGCCGTCGCCGCCATCTTGGTATACACTACGTATGCCTAGGAAGCTACCGCGCATGCGTCAAATTCATTTCGAACATGCGCGGGCTTCCGGGAGGACAGGTAAGTGTACACACACTCACTTTTCTCGTCGAGAAACATGCCGAGGAGAATCTCGACGAGAAAATAGAGAGCAGGTTCTCTATTTTCTCGTCAAGGTTTCTTGTCGGTTTTCTCAACGAGAAACCCGATAGCCGCGTACACACGACCGATTTACTCGGCAAGACCTCTCTGGCAGCAAGTTTCTTGCTGGTTCTTGCCGAGAAAATCGGTCGTGTGTACGAGGCTTGAGTCTCTTTCCCCTAGGAAAGGAAGGTTTCTTCACCGGCCAGCTTTCGTTGGTGCACTTAAAGAGATAACCATTTGTAATCCACATTAGGTGTTAACTTGAAATAACAGGGCAAAACAGGGGGGGGGGTAGATACTTCAACTCTGTCCCGCTACCAGATCCCCCAGGAAAACACTGGTGAGCGAACAGCAGGCCTAGGCAGTCTACAGGCCTGAACATAACTCAGTCTATTGATATGGGCAGGTGCCCGCTCACCACTCCAGGCGCGATCCCAGCCTGGGACTTCCACCTCCTGTGTGTCGCACACAGCGTGTCCTCCAAACGAGTCCTCAATCCAACTCACGTCCTATCACGACGGGCAAGGATCCACCCAGACTCCGCAGTATGGTGGAAGGCTCTTCGGACTTCAAGCAAGGCCTAGGCTTCAGGCCTTTCTTCACAGCCGATCCGCACAGGATGACTTGTCACTTGACACGCCGTGTCCCAAGAGAGCGAGCTCCGCCTCGCCTCCCACTTAAGTAACCCCTCCCATGAGTCTCTGCGGTGGAACCTCCGACCTCAACACGAATGGGGTTCTGGGTAACGTAGTCCTGGGCCTTAGAAGAGACCCTGCTACACATATATAGACTAAATACACTGCAGCTAACTGAATCAACTGCCTGCCTGAAGTATATTAGAAGCAGTACACCAGGAAAGGTCTGCAGTGAGATCTAGCTAAACTGGATACAGTGTATATATTGTGGGAGATTAGCTCGTGAGGGATCACCTTTTTGAAGGAAGGTCAGCAAACAAGCACTTTCTTTAAAATCTGGCAGATGGCAGGTTTATTTACAGGAGGTTTGCAAATAAAATTAAACAAAACAGTAAATTAAATCCTTGCCGTCCGGTGCTAAACTAAACAAAATAGTCTCCCCTCTATACAGTGCAGAGCTGGTTCCCGTCACCCACAAAACATGCAGAAAAGCAAACCTTTCAGTCCAAAATACAGAGCGCCTCTCACTCAGGTTCCTCCCTGAGTCTTCAGCCAGAGCCCTGCTTTGCTCTCTTCCTGGTCTTTTAAATTCCACCTGAGTGTGGACTCAAGTGGACCAGAAAATCAGGACTGGAACCCAGCCTGCCCCAGAGGCTAGAAAAAACCCCGGCCGGATTCCGGTTCAGTCCCTCACAATGGAACGAATGCAAGGTGAGATGTAGCGATTATCATGTATCTCACCTCGCATACCGCCACATATCCTCCCCCTCTGCTCAAGCCCCTGTGGCTGAGCAATTGACCCAAGCATTCAGTGCATGCGGGAGAGGGCATCTGCATTGTCATGGAGCTTGCCCGGCCTATGCTCTACTGTGAACTTAAAGCGGTTCCACGGCCAATATTTTTTTTTTTTTTGGTGCATTCAATGGGGTTTCACAATAAAAAGTCACTCACTTGTTTGGTGTCTTCAAATATAACCTGTCCGTTTTCGTGGCAAAGAATAACTTTTAAAATTCGTTACAGGCAGTTTCCATTTTGCTTGTGGGCATTGTGAAGCCCACAAGCAATCATTTCCTGGAAGCAGTGAATGCTCATCTCCCAGCATTCACCGCTCTTTCTCGTGCCTGCGCAGTGTTTACGGCGAGTAGCGCCCTAAACTTCCTGGTTGCCATCACAACGGGCGGCGTCATTGAAAGTTCACGCCCCGTTGTGATGGTATGCACAATAATAGAAAAAACGATCACGGCTCACTACGGGGATAGAGCTGCAGCTGTACAGGTATTGTAAAAGAGTCGCTCTGGCATAATATCATGAGCAACAGAATGTAGTTTAATTGTATGTTTATTTTAAAAATGGTACTTTATAATTAATTATCTTGTAAATAAAATATCTAAAAATAATTATATTATTTAATTTCGTTTTAAAATATTGTACTTATTAAATTATTTATTAATAATGTTCATGTTAACATATTGTTATAATATATATTTTTTTAATAATATAGAACCTATAAATCTCTCACCACTATCTATATTTGTATCACTATACATATATATATATATATATATATATATATATATATATACATACATACATATATATATACACACATATATATATATGAGCTAAAAAACATATAAAAAAAACATATTAAAAATAATTTAAATTTTTACATACCTGTAAATATATGACAGTTAGCGTTGACGGAAAGGATTATCTTTGCCTTTCCAAATGAAAGTATAATATTACCTATAAAACAAATAATTGAAATGATAATTTATAACACAAAAAAAATATAAGTACAAAAAAATAAATAAAAAATAAAGTATTATAATTATTATATTTTTTTAAGTTAATCATTAGATGTACGATCGCGTTTTAATTAAATTAAATCTATAGAGTAAAATTATAATTTTTAATAAAATACATTAGTTTATATAAATATATTAATACAATTACATTAGTATATGAAAATGTTACGTAAATTAATTAAAAAGTGGAAGCTTGAAAAAAAAAATTAAAACACACACACACACACACACACACACATATTGCATGGTTTACAAATAATTAAAAATATGATAGAAAAAAAAATGAAAAAAAAAAATAGAACAACAGTACTTATCAGATTTAAAAAAGTTAACATTATAAACATTTCAGCTACTTGATTAGTTTGAAAAAGACATGACATTTTTATATAATACAGAATTAGGTATAATGATACAAATAAGGCCTCTAATTATACAGTCTAAGAATCGCTGACTTACCTTTTCCAGAATTTGTTGATTTTTTTTTAAAATTGAACAGTATTGGTCCAATCCTTTGTATGGCTTCCTTAGCCTCATGTCTGCAGGTAGCTAATGGCAATATTCACCTGCATGCCCTTCTTTAAAATGGCGAAATTAGATACGTCCTCGTCATGTGACCGGCGTCACGCGTCACTGCTTATGTGAAATCTCGAGAGATTTTGCAGGACGGCTTTCCGCATTGTCTCGTGGGAAGCATGACACTGTGCTCCCAGGAGACATTGCGGCGAGCTCCCAGATGACATTGCGGAGCCGGGGAAAGGAGTAGGAACCCCTACTCCCGCAGGAGGGAAAATCCGGAAGTGACAGATAAAAAAGCTATACTACGGTATTTACACTAGAAAAAAAAATTTGATGTGGCTATTTAACTTGTTGATAATGTTCTGCATGTGCCGGGATATAGTTGTTTTTTTGGGTGGAACTCCACTTTAAAGGACTGTAAAGCCAGGAACCACCTTGTCACTCTGCCATTTTTTCTCCCGGTTGTCACACATCCACTTTAGGGGAGCATGGTCGGTGACCAGCTTAAATGACCTCCCCAACAAGTAATACTTCAGGGAGTCTAAGGCCCATTTAATAGCGAGACACTCCTTCTCGACAATAGCATATTTTCTTTCATGCTTGTTCAGCTTCCGGCTCAGGTATGCCACCGGGTGCTCCTCACCATCCCTGTTTTGGGATAGCACAGCCCCTATGACCACCTCAGAGGCATCCGTCTGTACCACAAACTCCTTTGTGAAGTTCGGGGTCACTAGCACCGGTAGTACACAAAGGCCCTGCTTTAACTTCTGAAACACCTCCTCAGCTTCTGGATTCCATTTAACCATAACCGACCCTCTACCCTTCGTCAGGTCAATCAGAGGGGTGGCAATGGTGGCAAAGTTGGGTATAAACCGTCTGTAATACCCGGTAATGTCCAGGAAGGCCCGAACTTGTTTTTTGTTTACCGGTTGGGCCATGTTTGAATTGCCTCAACCTTATTGGTCTGAGGCTTGACCAGTCCCCGGCCAATCACGTACCCAAGGTATTTGGCCTCCTCCAGGCCTTTGGCACACTTTTTTGGGTTGGCTGTGAGACTTGCTTCCCTAAGGGAATCTACCACTGCTTGTACTCGGGGCAGGTGCGATTCCCAGTCTGGGCTGTAGATGACCACGTCATCCAAATACGCAGCTGCATAGGGACGATGTGGCCTCAAAGTTTTGTCCATCGTTCGCTGGAATGATGCAGGGGCTCTGTGCAGACCAAAAGGCATCCGCTTATACTAAAACAAGCCCTCAAGAGTGGTAAAGGCAGTCTTCTCCTTGGCCGATTCAGTTAGCGGTATTTGCCAATAGCCTTTTGTTAGGTCTAGGGTCGTTATGTAGCGAGCCTGTCCTAACCTGTCCACGAGTCCGTCGACCCGAGGCATCGGGTATGCATCAAACTTGGACACACTGTTGAGTTTCCTAAAGTCATTACAAAACCTGATAGTGCCATCAGGTCTTGGGACCAGCACTATGGGGCTCGACCACTCACTGTGGGACTCTTCTATTACGTCCAACTCTAACATATTTTTTATTTCCTTCACGACTGCCTCTCGCCTGGCCTCTGGGATTCTATATGGCTTTATATTTACCCGAACCCCTGGTTCTCATGAGGGTGGCATCTCGCAGTTGCTCGGTACAGAAATCCAAGTCGGGTACCACATTTTGGCTACTCTCATTGTCAGGGTCAGAGGTGTTCTCCTGTTCGTTTCCTTCGGGCTGGGAGCTAGCTTCCAGGTCCTCCGGCTCCCCAGCCATGACAGGGAAAGGAAGAGGATCACCGGCTTCCTCGATCCCACCAACAATGTCCTCTTCCTTTTGGCAAAAAGGGTCTGGTGAGAGTTCCCTTGCTTCCCCAGCAGAGGGAGCTCTATCTACCAGCCTCCCTTTGCTCTTCCATAAATTCCAAAAATTGAGAAAATCTCTTCCCACTAAAGCTTCATGGAGCAGTGAAGGTACCACCCCCACTGAATGTGTTACACTGCCCAAGGGGGTATCAACCTCAACCACCGCTGTCTGGTAGTCCAGAGTTTCCCCATGGATGCAAATTACCCCAATAGTACTGGGGTAGTTTTGTTGGGTTTACACAACCACTCCTGACTAGGGTAACCACACTACCAATGTCTAGCAGGGCTGTAAGTGGCTTTCCATCCACAGAAATAGCACACATCTGTTTTTCAAGGTGACTCTGACATGATGCAGTACATGCGACCTGTGCAAACAGAGAAATGCGTCTTTTCATATCAGCATAATCGCATTGCATAGGTTCATCATTTATAGGACAATTTGCAGCAATATGCCCTAATGCATGGCAATGAAAACACCGTATATGCTCTACCCCCAGTCCTCTTAACGGTCCCAGTTCTTTGGCCAGTCTCCAGGTCTAGGACCCACAGTCTCATCCACTGTAACAACAGTCTTATCAAACTTCCCCATGCTCTTGAATAAGAAGAAAATGAAAAAGAAAAAGAAAAGGAAAAAGAAATAAAAAAAGATAAAAATGTGAATAAAAATAATAAAATTAAATAAAAAAAAAATAATAAAAAAATAATAATAAATAAATATAAAAATAAGAAATAAAAAAGAAATGAATAAATAAATGAGTAAAGAAAATTAAAAAATAATTAAGAAAAATAATAATAGAAGGTGAAAAAAGATAAGGAGAAAATAAATAAGAAAAAGAAGAAAGGGAGAAGAAAATAAATTGAAAAAAAATAAAAATTAAATATAGTGATGGAAAAATAATGAGTAAAAGTAAAAATGGGTGAAAATAGGTACAAAGTTGGATTAAGTAAGAGGGATGATTGAAACAAAAAAGTTGGGTAAGAAGAGAAAGAAGGGGAGGGGGGGAGGAATGGGATGGGAAAGGAGGAGGGGGAAATAAAGATTCTCACACAAGCCGAGCACTGAGCAACCCAATGCTCAAAGCAAGAGCATACAGCCCCGGACCACATATGGGGTCAGGGGCTGATATTGTGCTGGGGAGCGTCGGTGGGCCAGAAGAGCCAATCCAGAAAATGTCCTCAAGCTGGTTAGTATGTAGAGTATTATTCAACTTAATATTATGTTGTAAAAAGAAAGAGGAAAGGAACATATAAATTTATAGTTGGGTACTCATAGTTGGAGGCAACCATCAGGTAAGTCCGACCATTACATCCGGCTTGGGCTTCATCTGTACATACAAATTCTAATGAGGGATGACACATAGTTTTATTATAAAATAATAAAGTAGGTGAGGTGCACAAGGCTGAAAGGTAATATACAGTCCTATCACGGATTGCTAGTCTAACATATATCCCATTGAGCTATCAACCAGCAAGGAATACAAATGGGTTTTCAAGGAAAGAAAAAAAAGGGGAAAAAACGAAAAAGGCACAAGCAAGGACAAAAAAAAATTGAGCATAAAAATACAACTGGAAAACCAAGTACAGGGTAGGTACAGCAAAAAATTAGTTCAATAATTCCCTATCAAATTTCCCAGATGAAAATCCTGGTAAGAAGGGTTTGAAATTAATAGCTTGGTTAAGACCAGGGGGTGAGGTGGCGTTGAGGGTTGAGATCCATCTCTGCTCATTCTGAAGGAGGCATTTATCAAAATCGCCTCCTCGGGGGCTGCGGTGGACCCTGTCCAAAACAACCACCTCAATTTTTGGTGTGGTACCACCGTGAACTTGAGCGACGTGTCTGCCGAGCGGGAGATCTGGATCTTTGTCCCTCATCGCTTTCAAATGTCGGTATAGTCTTTGCCATAATTTTTGTATGGCTTCACCCACATAGAAGCAATTACAACTACATATCAGTAAGTATACTATTCCAGTAGTTTGGCAATTCGCATAATGTTTCGGTCGAAGTTTTTGACCATTTGGTAGATAAATGTTTTTTCTAGGGTTCATGTATTTACAATATGTACAATTTCCACATTGAAAGGTTCCAAATTCTTTACAGGGGTCACCTCTAGTGGTACCCTGGAATTCACTCTGCACGAGCATATCCCGTAGGGATGTAGCTCGTCTATAGGTAATTGCTGGTCTAGGAGGTACGAGTGGTCCTATTACGGGGTCTGCTGTTAACAGGTGCCAATGTTTTTGACAGATTTTGAAAATCTGGGCATGACCATCAGAGTATGTGGTAATGATACGATGGTCACTTTTCACATTCCTCTTTTGTTTGGGTCCTAATAAGTCATGGCGACTTAAGTTCAGAGTGTGTTTGAAGGCCTTTTTAAGGCATTTATGGCTGTATCCCCTAGCGAGGAGACATTTCCTCAAGTTGTTTGCTTCTTTTTTGTAATCGGACTCATTAGAGCTGTTACGTTTAATCCTCAAGTATTGTCCGTACGGAATGGATTCAACCCAGGGCCTAGGGTGAAAGCTGGAAGAGTGTAAAATGGTGTTAAATCAAATATTAAATAAAAATACATAAATTAACAATGATAAAAACATCAACTAATGATGTAACTTGAATAAGTGAAACAAATCAGATGTGATATCAGCAAATGAAACCAATATAATATAAAAAACATCCAGTGAGTGAATCGTGACTAATCCATAATAAAGTCCATAAAAAGTGTTCCAGTATGTTGTTTGAAGTGAACCTTCACCAATACAGATACAACACCCAAAGTGCTATGGATGGATGGCCGCTTACCCCAAGATGTTGACCCTTTTAACTAAAAAAGGGTCAGATATCGCTTATCGCAAGATGCCACTTGCTAGTAAAAGGATTGAGATCCCAAGTCCATTCGACTCCCCAGGATAAGTTCGATTGGAATATGCAGATGAAACGAATAATACCAAAAATAGTGTAATCCCATTTATTAAAATATAAATCAATAATAAAAAAGGCCAAATGGCTCCTTACATTACGTGGTGCCTTAACCCGGCACTGGGACTGAAAGGCATGTAGAAGCCAATTCGTTCCGTCCGTCCGTGTGGAGAGCTGGCGTGCGTTCCACCTGCTACAGCGGCTAACCAACGAGGACCGGAATTAAGGTATTAAGGTATTAAGGTACAGCGGCTAACCAACGAGGACCGGAATTAAGGTAAAAAACGTGACCAAGTACCGCCTCGACGTACGTTTTGTTAAATCGTCATCAGGACGCTTCCTGATGACGATTTAACGAAACGTACGTCGAGGCGGTACTTGGTCACGTTTTTTACCTTAATTCCGGTCCTCGTTGGTTAGCCGCTGTAGCAGGTGGAACGCACGCCAGCTCTCCACACGGACGGACGGAACGAATTGGCTTCTACATACCTTTCAGCCCCAGTGCCGTGTTAAGGCACCACGTAATGTAAGGAACCATTTGGCCTTTTTTATTATTGATTTATATTTTAATAAATGGGATTACACTATTTTTGGTATTATTCGTTTCATCTGCATATTCCAATCGAACTTATCCTGGGGAGTCGAATGGACTTGGGATCTCAATCCTTTTACTAGCAAGTGGCATCTTGCGATAAGCGATATCTGACCCTTTTTTAGTTAAAAGGGTCAACATCTTGGGGTAAGCGGCCATCCATCCATAGCACTTTGGGTGTTGTATCTGTATTGGTGAAGGTTCACTTCAAACAACATACTGGAACACTTTTTATGGACTTTATTATGGATTAGTCACGATTCACTCACTGGATGTTTTTTATATTATATTGGTTTCATTTGCTGATATCACATCTGATTTGTTTCACTTATTCAAGTTACATCATTAGTTGATGTTTTTATCATTGTTAATTTATGTATTTTTATTTAATATTTGATTTAGCATTCTATATGTGATTGTTTATATACTGTATCAGTTATAATTTATACATTCACTAGCGCCCCCTTGTTATACAATTCCACATTGCACTTTATGGGTATCCATTAAGTTTTTTAGGGGTGCAGCTTAATTAGCATATATATATAATTTTTTTAAATTTTTTTAATTGGCGCAAGTTTTTTTTTACGTAAAATGGTGTTGCCTGCGGTAGGTTTCCGGAACAACTTGCAGGATAGCATATTTTCCTTATCTCTAAAGATTTCCACATCTAGGAAAGTTATGTTATTCGGGTCAGATACCATTGTGAATTTCAAATTAAATTCATTGATATTTAGGGCAATAAGGCACTCCTCAAGCAGTTGCTGGGAGCCAGTCCAAACAACGAAGATGTCATCGATGTACCTGTGCCATAAAGCTACATTACACAGGTACATCGAGAGATCCTCGCTAGAAAAGATGGCACGCTCCCATTCCCCCAGGTACAGATTGGCGTAGCCAGGGGCACAACTGGTGCCCATGGCTACGCCCTGTACCTGGAGGAAACATTGACCGTCAAAAGTAAATACATTGTGTCTCAGTACAAAGTCCAGAGATTGAACTATGAATTCATTGAATGAATGTTCATGATGACTAATTTGTGACAGAACATGTCTGACACAAGCCACGCCTAGGGAATGAGGGATCGAGCTGTAGAGTGCTTCTACGTCAATGCTGACGAGGATAGAGTTTGTAGGAATCTGTACTCCATCAATGATACGCAATAAATGAGGCGTGTCTTTGACATAAGAAGGGATACTCAAAACAAAGGGTCTTAGATTCTCCTCCATAGAGCCGTGAGAGGTTTTCAGTAATAGCTCCATTACTGGATATAATGGGACGTCCAGGGGGGTTAAGAGAATTTTTGTGAATCTTAGGAAGGGAGTAGAAAGTTGGTATTCAAAGGAAAGGGAGTACGAATGAAATCCAACGTTTGTTTGGAAATAATATTGCGTTGAAATGCCTCATCAACCATATCATAGAATTTTTTGTTGAAGGCGTCCACAACACCACTGCTAACCGGTCGATACCAGTCGTGATTCTTTAAGATATTTTGACACATTTCACTATATTGAGGGTTGTCCATAATGACAATGTTCCCTCCTTTGTCTGACAATTTAATAGTGATCTGGTGATTTTTGGATAAGTCTTTAAGGGCTACCCTCTCATTAGGGGTAAGGTTGGTACGGTTATGTGGTGTGGGTACAAGATTGTTGATTTCATGACTAGTATTTTTAAGAAAGTTAGCTACCCCCTGATTAGAACTGGGTGCTGGATATAGGGATGATGTTTTTTTAAGGGAAGTTTTTGGAATGTTTAAAACCTCCGAGTGGGTTGTATTGGTGTTGAACAAAAGTGAGTCAAGGTCCAAGGCGTCAATGAGATCCCTTGGTTCGTTTTCATCAAGTAAAGATTTGAGATTTCTTATAGCCTGTCCTTCGCTGTATGTATGGAATTCCCGTGTATCTGGGTCATTCTTCTCAAATATGCTTTTAAGGAGTAATTTACGGGCATAGAGATGGAGATCTTTAATAATCTCAAATTTATCAGTAGACTTATTAGGACAAAAGGTAAGCCCTTTTGAAAGGACCGAAATCTCATCGGTAGTAAGGACGTGTGACGATAAAGTAATAATATTAAGTGCCGAAACTAAGTCGGGATTAAGTTGTGGGGGATTGGTAAGTTTCCTGAATTCTTTGTGAACATCATGGGAACTTTAGGTGTAATGAAGGTGTTAGTACCTTCAAGTGATTCATGTGTAGGAGGGGAAGCATCCAAGGCCACTGATGTGGAGGTGCTAGGTGCTGATGGGAAGGGAGTGCGGGGGTGCTGTTTTGGAGGACGTTTTTTATTGTTGTTAGTAGTGGAGGAATTCTCAAAGTCACGATTTCTTTTTGATGGTCTGGTGCGTCTCCCCTTCATTGGCACGTATGACACGCTCAATGACACAGAGGATGTATCCGACATGTCAGATTGTGCCGGGCGTTGACTATAATTTTTACGTTGAAATCTAGGATTAATATTGGAAGACCATCTATAGGCTCATCCCTCCTCGAAGGCCTGTTTATCACGCATATATTTGAATTCCTTTTTGGCCAAAATAGATTTGTTAAATAATTCAATATGGGTCTTGAGTTTCTCATTCAGGTCCTTATATGTGGAATGGGTCTGTAAAGGTTTGATCCTAGAATACATTTTGTCAATGTTCATGTTGATATCAGTGAGCCGTCTCTGGTATTCATCAGAGAGGAGTTTCATCATACCAACTGAACATAATTTTAGATTAGCTTCCCACGCTTGTTTGAACACCGGATTCAGATTTTCAAAGGTAGGGAAAATCTGGATTCGGAGTCCAAGGGGGTTTAAATCATCTTTTATATATTCATCAAAGGTTTTTATATGCCAATGTATCAAAGATTTTTTCTCCAATCACTTCGTTAGGTTGGCGAAAAGGAAACTTAGCTCAGACTCTAAGGATTTGTTTTTACCATAATTAGATTGTAATTGTTCAGCAAACGACTCCCATGATTCACTATAGAGTTCAGCCATGATGGTGATGCACCTACGTACTGTACAAAGAGATACACGAGAACAGAAATAATATAGGAAAAAGCAAACACAAAAACACAAAAACACAAAAAGAAAAAGGGGAAAAACGGGAAGAGAGAATAACTTGTCTATGTGTGTTTTGTTGTAACCACCCACACGCGAAAGGCGAAAAAGGAGATGGGGAGATTTGAGCAAGATTTGTAGAAAAAACACACACCACTGGTAGCTTCAAAAAATGGGTGGGGACTTACGGGTATCTACTACCCAACATTTTAATGTAATAGGTTTAGGAATGAAGCAATTTAAACCAGTAGATAAAGGGCAATTACCACTAATTCCAATCACATCCCGATTAATTTGAAAAATTAAAAGAAAGGTTTCCCCTGGGATGGTATGGATTGGAAAAATAACATGGATTTGCCACCAAAGAGTATATATAAAAGTAAAAAAGTTTTATTTATACAGATTTTCACATAGTTTTAGCCAAGATAATATAAAAGGGTTTAAGACAAGAACTGACATGCATTTATGTTGAAACCAAATACATACAATCGCCCTATGTTTTTGACATATAAGTCAATTATACGTAGCGGCGAAAAGCAACCGACGTGTTTCGGATATTGGTAGCTGTGTTCGTAGCAGCTTCCATTAAATTTCCTTCTTCAGGGTTTATGTATTGGTTGTACATGGATTGATATTTCTGAGAAGAGAAAATATAGTATATAATAGCAGTGTATTACGATACAAAATCATTGCATATCTTCAAATTCTAAGCATCGCCCAAATATGGGCGATTTAAAACACACACAGAAAAAAAAGGGAGGGGGAAGGGGGGGTTAAGGGGAGGGAAGAGGGGCAGAAAAACCATTAAATAATCGTTGGCGATATAGAGATGCATGTTATACATTCCATAATCATGTTTGTGTGAGAATACTTACATCCCACTAAAGTTCAAATGTCAAAAATGCATCCGTCTAGGTTCAAAACAGGGGAGCCAGCCAGTTGGAAGGACTTTCCTGATGGAGTAGAGGCCCAAACAATTATTGTACAGCCAGGATTCCAAATTAATAGTCGCACGGCTTTAACAAAGAAAGTGAAAGCAAGCAGGACGTTCCAGAGTTGGACTCCAACCGGCCCATCAAATCTCACAAGGAAGCCCGAAAGTGAGGGAGGGCTAATCGCTGGTTTCTATGAAAAAGCATATATATATGTAGATAATTATATGTGAATATGAAATTAAGCAAATAATTGAGCAAAAATTCCCATCCCCAGAGGGGAATGCATAGGCATCCCCCTGGGGGGAACAATTAGGTTAAAGTTTAGGTTTAGTATAGAGGGTTTCATACTTGAAGGACCAATATGTATTATGTGTCCACTCCCTGGCTGTGCAGCAAACTAACAGACCTAAATAGAACTTTATGTATGGAAACATGGCTGACAATACAGCCAATCAAAAATGTTTTCAAAAGATTGGCGGCAAAAATTTGGCGCCAAAAAATTCCCACCAAACGGCGGGAGGAGTTGGGGGCAGGATCCGGCTATTAATGAGCCGTACTTCTCTTTCTGTAAAAAAGAGAAAAGAGAAACCTAGAAACGAAGGCGAGAGGAGCCCTCGCATGGAAGGGCCGCCCTCGGTCCGAGCGGCGTCCGGCGTCACCGTGTGGATAAACAGTGACGTCAGACGCCAACCCGACCGCCAGCACAAAGGAAGGGTGGAATTGTGCGGCGAGGGGAGAAGTCCCGCGGCGCCTGCATAACAGCTAAGCAGGCGCCGCGGCGAGAAGTTAAGAAGTGAAAGTGAACCACCCTGACCACCTCAGCTGACGTGAGGGGGATTTTAAAGACATCTATGCTTATATAGAGTAATACTAAAGCATAGCATAATGCCCTGTCAAGGATAAATAAAAATATGTGTAAAACAAGTAACAGATTGTCCACTAAGAAGGGGAGAAGGATAAGAAATCGGGAAACTGAAGAAAGCAAATGGGATAATGAAAAGTTAATAAGAAGAAAATGAAAAAGAAAAAGAAAAGGAAAAAGAAAGAAAAAAAGATAAAATGTGAATAAAAATAATAAAATAAAATAAATAAAATTAAAATAAAATTAAAAATAAAAATAGTAATAAAAATAAGAAATAAATATAAAAATAAGAAATAAAAAAGAAATGAATAAATAAATGAGTAAAGAAAATTTAAAAATAATTAAGAAAAATAATAATAGAATGTGAAAAAAGATAAGGAGAAAAAAGGAGAAAATAAATAAGAAAAAGAAGAAAGGGAGAAGAAAATAAATTGAAAAAAAAAATAATTAAATATAGTGATGGAAAAATAACGAGAAAAAGTAGAAATTGGTGAAAATAGGTACAAAGTTGGTAAGAGGGATGATTGAAACAAAAAAGTTGGGTAAGAAGAGAAAGAAGGGGAGGTGCAGCTGGTCTGTCGTCACTGGCCAGCTTGCTACTCAGCTGTTCCCACAGTGCTCACCGTTCCTGTCTCCCCTTCCATCTGATCGCCGCCAACAGGCTTACCGGAGTGTCTGTTCCTTATGACTCTGACATCAGCTAGTTTGGTGGCCGCCTTTTCTTCCCTTTCCATGCTATAGGAAGATATGCTGATCGAGAACAGACTGGTTTTAGCTCCGTTTTGCAATGGATGCCAGGTGATATTATCATTCACAAAGTTCCTTTTTTTCTTGTGTTTTTATCCAGTATTTTTTATTAACTGTTTTCTGAACTTGTGGAAGCATCAATAAATGGTTTAATAGCAATTTAAACAGTCTGCCTTTCCTGCCCATTGAGCGCTGTTTTTTTTGTGTTCATTGTATATTCCTGTGTCCCAGCCATGGTATCCGTGCAGCACTGGGTTTAGTGAAAATCTCTTCATGAACTGTCGTGCCCCCCTACCATTATCTGGACTATCTTCTACTACTGTTTAGCGCTGGTGATTTTTTGGTGTATCTTTTGCAGGTGGTAGGAGGCACGTACCATCTTTGGTTCCACTGGCACTGGAGGTGTGGACGCCTTTCTCAGTTCCACTAGAGCCTCTGCGTACTGCCGGTTCATCTCCTGCTGGGCCGCCTGTTGTGATGCAGCGGACTCTGCGACTTGGTGGTACATCTCCTGCTGGGCCACCTATTGTGCTGCAGCGGTGTCTGCGACTTGGCGGTTGGTTTCCCACTGGACTGCATTGGCCTGTAGCAGGGCCTTTAACATTTCTTCCAGACACGACTTGAGAATGAATCACAGTGCGACGTGGAGCTATTTACAAGGCAACTCCAAGTTGCCTGCAGGACAGGAGACATTCCAGTGGCCAATCAAACAAGAATCAGCTCTGTGGGAGGGAGGGGGGAGGGAGAGGTTTTCCTGATAAATGTATGTTTTCTTCCTGGAGAGTTGCTCCTATTAAGACAGTGAGAGGCGACTCCCATTGAAATGAATGGTTACAGGTCGCCTAGGAGTCGGATTGAAGTAGTACAGGGACCTTTTTTGAAGTCGGAGCGACTGCAGTAGTGTGCATAAGGACGGCTCCATTAACTTACATTGATTTCTTCAGCCAGCGCGACCTGAGGCAACTAGGGGCGACCTGGGGCAATTTGGAGTCAGATCCAAAGACGCCTCTGTGTGAATGGGCTCTAAGGGCCCATTCACACAGGGGCGGCACGACTTTGGGGGCAACTGGGCAAGGCGATCTGAAGACGACTTCAGAGGCGACTTGCAAAATGACTTCTGTATAGAAGTCAATGCAAGTCACCCCGAGTCGCTCCCCAAAGTCGTACAAGAACCTTTTTCTAAGTCGGAGCGACTTGCATCGCTCCTATTAGAACGGTTCTATTGAACAGAGCGGGCGCGACTTGTCAGGCGGCTGAGTCGCCTGACGAGTCGCCCCTGTGTGAATGGGCTCTAAAATTAAATCCTTGCTGCCCGGCGCTAAACTAAACAAAATAGTCTCCTCTCTATACAGTGCGGGGCTGGTCCCCATCACCCACAAAACATGCGGTAAAGCAAACATTTCAGTCCAACATACATAGCTCCTCTCACTCAGGTTCCTCCCTGAGTCTCCAGCCAGAGCACTGCTTTGCTCTCTTCCTGGTCTTTGTGTGGACTCAAAGTGGACCAGAACATCAGGACCGGAACCCAGCCTGCCCCAGAGGCTGGAAAAACCCGGGCCGGATCCCGGTTCAGTCCCTTACAATGGAACGAATGCGAGGTGAGATGTAGCGATTATCATTTATCTCACCTCGCATACCGTCACAATATATATATATATATATATATATATATATATATATATATATATATATATACATATATATATACACACACACACAGTGGGTACAGAAAGTATTCAGACCCCCTTAAATTTTTTACTCTGTTATATTGCAGTCATTTGCTAAAATCATTTAAGTTCATTCTTTTCCCTCATTAATGTACATACAGCACCCCATATTGACAGAAAAACACACAATTGTTGAAATTTTTGCAGATTTATTAAAAAAGAAAAACTGAAATATCACATGGTCCTAAGTATTCAGACCCTTTGCTCAGTATTTAGTAGAAGCACCCTTTTGTTTTAATATAGCCATGAGTCTTTTTGGGAAAGATGCAACAAGTTTTTCACACCTGGATTCGGGGATCCTCTGCCATTCCTCGTTGCAGATCCTCTCCAGTTCTGTCAGGTTGGATGGTAAACGTTGGTGGACAGACATTTTTAGGTCTCTCCAGAGATCCTCAATTGGGTTTAAGTCAGGGCTCTGGCTGGGCCATTCAAGAACAATCACAGAGTTGTTGTGAAGCCACTCCTTCGTTATTTTAGCTGTGTGCTTAGGGTCATTGTTTTGTTGGAAGGTAAACCTTCGGCCCAGTCTGAGGTCCTGAGCACTCTGGAGAAGGTTTTCGTCCAGGATATCCCTGTACTTGGCCGCATTCATCTTTCCCTCGATTGCAACCAGTCGTCCTGTCCCTGCAGCTGAAAAACACCCCCACAGCATGATGCTGCCACCACCATGCTTCACTGTTGGGACTGTATTGGACAGGTGATGAGCAGTGCCTGGTTTTCTCCACACATACCGCTTACAATTAAGGCCAAAAAGTTCTATCTTGGTCTCATCAGACCAGAGAATCTTATTTCTCACCATCTTGGAGTCCTTCAGGTGTTTTTTTAGCAAACTCCATGTGGGCTTTAATGTGTCTTGCACTGAGGAGAGGCTTCCGTCGGGCCACTCTGCCATAAAGCCCCGACTGGTGGAGGGCTGCAGTAATGGTTGACTTTCTACAACTTTCTCCCATCTCCCGACTGCATCTCTGGAGCTCAGTCACAGTGATCTTTGGGTTCTTCTTTACCTCTCTCACCGAGGCTCTTCTCCCCCAATAGCTCAGTTTGGCCGGACGGCCAGCTCTAGGAAGGGTTCTGGTCATTCCAAACACCTTCCATTTAAGGATTATGGAGGCCACTGTGCTCTTAGGAACCTTAAGTGCAGCAGAAATTTTTTTGTAACCTTGGCCAGATCTGTGCCTTGCCACAATTCTGTCTCTGAGCTCTTCAGGCAGTTCCTTTGACCTCATGATTCTCATTTGCTCTGACATGCACTGTGAGCTGTAAGGTCTTATATAGACAGGTGTGTGGCCTTCCTAAACAAGTACAATCAGTATAATCAAACACAGCTGGACTCAAATGAAGGTGTAGAACCATCTCAATGATTATCAGAAGAAATGGACAGCACCTGAGTTAAATATATGAGTGTCACAGCAAAGGGTCTGAATACTTAGGACCATGTGATATTTCAATATTTGTTTTTTAATAAATCTGCAAAAATAACAACAATTCTTTGTTCTTCTGTCAATATGGGGTGCTGTGTGTACATTAATGAGGAAAATGAACTTAAATGATTTTAGCAAATGGCTGCAATATAACAAAGAGTGAAAAATTTAAGGGTGTCTGAATACTTTCCGTACCCACTGTATATACAAAGCCGGGATGTATATATACACTAAATACACTGCAGCTAACTGAATAAACTGCCTGCCTGAAGTATATTAGAAACAGTACACCAGGAACGGTCTGCATTGGGATCTAGCTAAACTGGATACAGTCTATAATTATATATACAAAGCTAGGATGTATGTATATATATATATATATATACAGTGGGGATCGAAAGTTTGGGCACCCCAGGTAAAAATGTGTATAACGAAGCCAAGGAAAGGATGGAAAAATCTCCAAATGGCATCAAATTACAGATTAGACATTCTTATAATATGTCAAAAAAAGTTAGATTTTATTTCCATCATTTACACTTTCAAAATTACAGAAAACAAAAAAATGGCGTCTGCAAAAGTTTGGCCACCCTGCAGAATTTATAGCATGCACTGCCCCCTTTGCAAAGCTGAGACCTGCCAGTGTCATGGATTGTTCTCAATCATCGCCTGGGAAGACCAGGTGATGTCAATCTCAAAGGTTTGAAATGGCCAGACTCATCTGACCTTGCCCCAACAATCAGCACCATGGGTTCTTCTAAGCAGTTGTCTAGAAAATTGAAACTGAAAATAGTTGACGCTCACAAAGCTGGAGAAGGCTATAAGAAGATAGCAAAGCGTTTTCAGATGTCAATATCCTCTGTTCGGAATGTAATTAAGAAATGGAAGTCATCAGGGAACAGTGGTAGTTAAAGCAAGATCTGGAAGACCAAGAAAAATATCAGACAGAACAGCTCACAGGATTGTGAGAAAAGCAATTGAAAAGCCACGTTTGACTGCACGATCCCTCCAGAAAGATCTGGCAGACACTGGAGTTGTGGTACACTATTCCACTATAAAGAGATACTTGTACAAATATGGTCTTCATGGAAGAGTCATCAGAAGAAAACCTCTTCTACGTCCTCACCACAAAAATCAGCGTTTGAACTTTGCAAATGAACATATAGACAAGCCTGAGGCATTTTGGAAACAAGTTCTGTGGACCGATGAGGTTAAAATAGAACTTTTTGGCCGGAATGAGCAAAGGTACGTTTGGAAAAGAAAGGGCACAGAATTTAATGAAAAGAACCTCTGTCCAACTGTTAAGCATGGGGGTGGATCAATCATGCTTTGGGGTTGTATTGCAGCCAGTGGCACAGGGAACATTTCACGAGTAGAAGGAAAAATGGATTCAATAAAATTTCAGCAAATTTTGGATGGTTACTTGATGCCATTTGTGAAAAAGCTGAAGTTAAAGAGAGGATGGCTTCTACAAATGGATAATGATCCTAAACACACCTCAAAATCCACGGGGGATTACATCAAGAGGCGTAAACTGAAGGTTTTGCCATGGCCTTCACAATCTCCTGACCTCAACATTATTGAAAACCTATGGATAGACCTTAAAAGAGCAGTGCGTGACAGACAGCCAAGAAATCTCAAAGAACTGGAAGACTTTTGTAAGGAAGAATGGGCAAAGATACCTCAAACAAGAATTGAAAGACTCTTGGCTGGCTACAAAAAGCGTTTACAAGCTGTGATACTTGCCAAAGGGGGCAGTACAAGATATTAACTCTGCAGGGTGCCCAAACTTTTGCAGACGCCATTTTTTTGTTTTCTGTAATTTTAAAAGTGTAAATGATGGAAATAAAATCTAACTTTTTTTTGACATTATAATAATGTCTAATCTATAATTTGATGCCATTTGGAGATTTTTCCATCTTTCCTTGGCTTCGTTATGCACATTAATACACATTTTTACCTGGGGTGCCCAAACTTTCGATCCCCACTGTATATAAATATATATGTAGCGGCCTCACCCCTCTCCCTTGCTTTATCGGTTATGTGGCTGTTGTCTAGGGGTACCTGGGAGAGAGAGATGATACACACCACGGCCCGTGTCCTCCTCTTACTAGGAGATGAAGGCCAGAAGATTGGGCTTTCGTGTAGATGTCCTAGAGTCAAGTCCAGTCCTTCGTCCCTGACTAGTTCGCTTAGTAACACAAGTTCCACACAGTGAATAGGTACAACTTATTGTTGCCAAGCAATAAAACAATCATTCTCCTTTTAAATAATGGGGGTACAGATCGAGGCACAATCCTTTCCCTTCTTGCTGCTGCCCACTGTGCTGTCACCAGTGGTGAATAGTCACTGCCACTGACTAGGTAATATAGAACGTAAATTACTTTCGCTCACTTTGCCCCTGTTAGAGGGAGAAATCCGTCCAAGGGAAAAGTGGAGGCCTCTCCATCACCAGCGATGCTGCGCCGGACTCTCCGGAGAAGTTACTGCGCACCAGTCCTCACAAACTCAGACACGGGCACCCAAGGCGTTAGGGCCCCCTCAAATTCCTCCACCCTCGCGGAACTCAGTCGAAGGTACTGAGCCCCAGGCATCCACCATAGTACCTCACCCCAGGCTAAAGGTGCCTGAGATGGACTCCATCTCTGCTCCAGCTAGGCCAAGGGCGCCTAGGCCTGGAACACCGGAACGCCAGCACCCAAGCTGAAGGTGCCTGGGCGCGGCCATGTCCTCCGACTCTCTCCCCAAAATCCAGGCCTCTGCCCCTTTTATGACCTCTCCATTTGCATCACAGCGGGTTCCCGCCCCGCTGTACCAGCTCCAGGGGAGGACAAAAAGGCACGGTTCGCGGTGTGTGTTCCACTCGGGCCCAAGGCAACAGCGCCACCCAGGGACCCCAAGGAACTTTACACCACCAGAGTCCTTACAAAATTCAAATACCCGCTACACTCTCCCCCTGGTGATTTGACACTGGTCCCCAGTGTCTGGTACAAACTCACACCCCACGAAAGGTGGTGTCATAAGTTCAGCCCAGAAACCAAACTACACAATTTAACCCGGAATTGTGCCACGACCTGAATGGGAAAGGAATACAACTATAAAACTTTTCAATAAAAACACTTTAAATATTTCACACATTTACATTCCTCTGGCTATCTAAAGACCACCCATTCTCAGTAGTCTTGACAGACGAATCTCCTGCAGAGGGAAAGAAAAGAAACATACATCCTACGAACATATGTGTTTGCTTGGAATGAATGAGTCTATCCTAGGAGAAACCTATTCACTCCAATGAGTGCCGTGTAATGTAGAAAAAAAAAAAAAACCAATCGTTGCGCAACACTGCCACCTGGTGACAGTGCCGCGGTCAAGACACTCATTACTTCCAGATGGACTTTCCGCTTGAACATTTTTCTCTAAAACCCAAAGTCACTGATTTCTTGTGAGTGTCAGAAGAAGAAAGGGAGAACAAACAAAAACAGCTCCCATATCTCCAAAGAGTAGAATTGCCCAAATACAAAAAAAAAACGAGGGCACAGTCTCTGTTCTGGAAAAGGCACTCTGGAAAGTTCAACCAGGAATAGAAAAGAAAGCAACCGAGAGTCTTTTCCTCTCTTCTTCTCTTACAGATAAAACCTTGGATGAGGCAATGATATAGGCTTCAGACGATCATCAAAAGCCTCCACATGGTACTCAACACTCTTTCCTTCTTTGCGACAGATCACCACCCTGTCCGCATGAATGTGTCTTCCCAGCATCCACTTAGCTTTACAGTCCTGAAACTTCTTGGTGACCGTTGGTGAACAGGAAAGGTACCGCCGTGCTTGCTGTACCTTCAGTTTGTCCCACACAAAGGCATCATACCATCTTTGCCGAAAGACCTCCACCTCATAGAGCAGTTCCCGAGGCAGATACGGGTATTCCCACCCATATTCCTGAGCAACCTTCTGACCAAAGAGACGCTGCAACCTTGACAAAGGTGGCATAGTAGCTCGGTCTCCTTCTCCGGGTGGAACAATCGCTTCTGGGTGGCTGTCATGGAAACCCTGTCAGGAACAGACGCCCTGGACTTCCTGGTTCCCGCCCCCGCAGGTGACGCCCGAAGGGCTATTTAAACTCCTCACTTGCAGACAGTCCCTGCTGTCTGCTCTACAGCGTTTATCCCAAGTGACCTGATCTGCCTTGTTTACCTGTATCTGACCCGGCTTCCTGTGACCCTCCTGCTATCTGCCTGTACCTGACCATCGGCCTGTTTTCTGACTTCGGTATTGCCTGATCCTTTTGTGCCTCGCTGCCTGCCAGTTTACCCGACCCCGGCTTGTCTGACGATCCTGCCTGACCTTGGCTCTTGTTCACCTGCTGCTGCCTAGTGGTTCCAGTTTACCTGCTGTGCCTCCCGGTCCAGGTCATCTGCTGAGTTCCTGGTTCCTGTCTGCTCATCTGCTGGTTCCTGTCTGCTCATCTGCTGGTTCCTGTCTGCTCATCTGCTGGTTCCTGTTCACCTGCTGCTGCCTAGTGGTTCCAGTTTACCTGCTGTGCCTCCCGGTCCGGGTCATCTGCTGAGTTCCTGGTTCCTGTCTGCTCATCTGCTGGTTCCTGTCTGCTCATCTGCTGGTTCCTGTCTGCTCATCTGCTGGTTCCTGTTCACCTGCTGCTGCCCAGTGGTTCCAGTCTACCTGCTGTGCCTCCCGGTCCGGGTCATCTTCTGAGTTCCTGGTTCCTGTCTACTCACCTGCTGTAGTTCCTGGTTCCTGTCCACTCACCTGCTGTAGTTCCTGGTTCCAGCCTCCTCACCTGCTGGTTCCTGATCACCTGCGGTAGTTCTTGATCCTGCCAGGCACTTGTACCCCTTCCACCTCCGTGCTTCCTGTTATACCACCAGGGGCCGCCGGTGGGAGCCGTAAGGGAGGCCTCCTTGTGCTAACCGGGCTCGTCACCATCAGGTACGTGACAGTAGCAGACAGCCATGTCTGAGCCCGAGCAGGGAGCCTCACCTATGGAGGAACTATGCCGACACCTGACGGGACTGACCGAGGCCGTTAAGAGCCTCCAGCAAGGCTACACTCACCTGGAAGGACAAGTGCGGGCCCTCACCAACCCCGATGGAGCTCAAGGGGGTCCACGTGCCTCCACTTCTTCCGCCGGGGCAGGAGCTGCGCCCACGGTGGTCATGCTTCCCCCTGAACCCAGGGTCCCTACACCCGAAAGATTCTCCGGGGACCGGAGCAAGTTCAGGGCTTTCCGGAACTCTTGTGAGTTGTACTTTGCCTTACAGCCCCGCACCTTTTCCTTAGAAGCTACCAAGGTGGGCTTTGTAATTTCGCTGCTTTCCGGAGACCCACAGAACTGGGCCCACCGCCTGCTAGAACGCAAAGATGCGTCCTTGGACAGCCTTACACTTTTTTTTGATGCCATTGTCCAATTGTACGAGGACCCTCAGCTCTCGGTCACTGCAGAAAACGCCCTGCGGACCCTTCAGCAGGGACGCAGAGCAGCGGAAGATTATGTAGCTGAATTCAGGCGCTGGAGCGCAGACACCAGCTGGAATGACGCTGCCCTCCGTCACCAGTTTCGCATAGGCCTTTCTGACCCATTGAAGGACGAACTGGCTATGGTAGGAATACCAGAAAATTTGAACCTACTGATCGATCTGACAATTCAGATCGACCGACGCCTGAGGGAACGGAGGGTTGAGAGGGCCACGGGCTTCACCCGGCCGACCTGGATGCTTCCCCGGGTCCCCAGTCATCCGCACCCAGCTTCTGCAGCACCCTTGACCTCCTCGTACGATGCTCCTGAACCCATGCAGCTTGGGGTCCTCCGCCCTTCCCTTACTCCGGAGGAACGCCAACGCCGACGCGCGCACAACCTGTGCCTGTACTGCGGGGAGCCCGGTCACTTCGTTAGGAACTGTCCCCTGAAGTTCCGTAAGTGCTTGTCAGTATTCCCTGCTGTGATCAACCCTCAGACTAAATCCCCCTCTCACTTCGCTCTTTCTATCTCCCTGCAGCTCCCAGGAAGGACCCTGCAAGTCGTCGCAATTATTGACTCTGGGGCTTGTAGTTGCTTCATGGACTCAACTTTTGCCCGTACTCAACTTATTCCTCTACTTCCCAAGACCCATGGACTACGGGTTCACCTGGCTGATGGGTCCCTTATCAAGTCGGGGCCCGTGGTCGAAGAGACGGCTCCCCTACCTGTCACTGTCTTCTCCTCTACCGGGGTGCACCGAGAATATCTACGGCTGGATATTATCTCCTCTCCACTGTTCCCCATAATTCTCGGTATGCCCTGGCTACAAGCCCATAATCCTACCATTAACTGGGTCACGGGGGTGATCACGTTTCCTTCCTCCTACTGCCAACGGTCCTGTGGCTCACACAAACCCCCTGGGCCTGCCACCTTAATGTGTACCGACACTGAGGCCGGAATACGTCAGGCCATCCCTGACGCTTACCTGGACTTTCTCGATGTGTTTAGTAAACAGGGGGCAGAGACACTACCACCCCACCGAGCCTACGACTGCCCCATTGATCTACTTCCCGGAGCAGCTATTCCTTTCGGTAGGATCTTCCCTTTAACGGAGGTGGAACAGGGGGCCCTGAAGGACTACATCGATGAGAACCTTTTAAAGGGGTTCATTCGCCCCTCTACGTCGCCAGCAGGTGCAGGCATTTTCTTTGTAGAAAAGAAGGACCATACCCTCAGGCCATGTGTGGACTACCGTGAACTAAATAAGGTCACCATTAAAAATCGTTATCCTCTTCCTCTGGTACCAGAGTTGTTCCAAAGATTGGGAGCTGCCATTATTTTCACTAAGCTTGACCTCCGGGGAGCCTATAACCTGGTCCGAATCAAGGAGGGCGATGAGTGGAAAACCGCCTTCCGCTCCCGGTTCGGACATTTCGAATATTTAGTGATGCCCTTCGGGCTGTGCAATGCCCCTGCCACCTTCCAGTATTTAATTAATGATGTTCTTCGGGACTTTTTAGATCTCTTTGTGATTGCTTATTTAGATGACATACTAATCTTCTCTTCCTCCCTTGACTCTCATTGCAGGCATGTCAGAAGTGTGTTAGACCGGCTTCGGCAGCATAAACTATATGCGAAGGCTGAGAAATGCGAGTTTGAGCGGGAGAGCATAGCATTTCTGGGATTAATCATCTCTGGCGAAGGCATCAGGATGGACCCACAGAAGATCACCGCAATCTTGGACTGGCCAGCGCCAGTGGATAAGAAGGGAATCCAACGGTTCTTTGGATTCGCCAACTTTTATCGTAAATTCATCCGGGGGTTCTCCGCCATCATTGCACCCATTACTCAGCTAACCAAGCAAGGTACCCGCTTCCACTGGTCCCCTGAGGCCCAAAAGGCCTTTGAGGATCTCAAAGGGCTCTTCACCTCTGCATCCATCTTAAAACACCCAGATTCCTCCCTACCATTTGTACTTGAGGTAGATGCTTCTGAGGTTGCAGTAGGGGCAATATTGTCACAGAGGCAAGGAACCAAGGCTTTGCTTCATCCGGTGGCTTTCTTTTCTCGCAAATTATCTGCGGCAGAAAAGAACTATGACGTGGGAGACCGGGAACTCTTGGCGATTAAGTCCGCCCTGGAAGAATTGAGGTACTTACTTGAAGGTGCTGCTCACCCGATCTTAGTATTCACCGACCATAAGAACTTAGAGTACCTGAAAACTGCAAAAAGACTAAAACCACGACAAGCCAGATGGGCCCTGTTTTTTTCCCGGTTCTCCTTCCATGTGACATACCGCCCCGGTGCCAAGAACACTAAACCTGACGCCTTGTCCCGAATGTTTCATGGATCCAAAGAACTCTCCTCACCCGATACAATCCTCGCTCCTGGGAATTTTCTCCTACTTCAGGAGGACCTACTCTCCCGGATCAGACAAGCCACCACTAGACAGGAACCCTCTCCTGAACTGGATCTGCAAACCAAGGATGGATTGCTCTGGCACCAAGACAGGATATTCATACCAGAAGAACTAAAGATAACCGTGCTAGAGCTCTGCCACGATCATGCCCTTGCTGGGCACTTTGGCGTGGCTAAGACCACTGAGTTGGTACAACGTGCCTTCTGGTGGCCTCGACTACGCGAGGATTGCAGGAGGTTTGTGGAGTCCTGTACTACATGTACCCGGAATAAAGGGTCCAGATCCAAAGCCTGGGGACTACTGAAGCCCTTACCCGTTCCAGAGAGACTGTGGAAAATGCTTTCTATCGACTTCATAGTTGAACTCCCCCCGGCTGAGAATCACACCACCATCTTTGTGATTGTGGACCGTCTGTCCAAGATGGCACATTTTGTTCCTATGAGAGGGACCCCCTCGGCCCCGGAAACTGCACAAATGTTCATTAAATAAGTCGTCAGGCTCCACGGGGTACCTGCTAATATAGTCTCCGATCGGGGGGTACAATTTACCTCCCGTTTCTGGAGGTCCCTCTGAAAGACTCTGGGAATAGAGCTATCATTCTCTTCGGCTTACCACCCTCAAACCAACGGACAGACTGAGAGAACAAATCAGACCCTCGAGCAATATTTGCGTTGTTTCTCCTCCTTTGCTCAGAATGACTGGCTCTCCCTGCTTCCGCTAGCGGAGTTCTCCTACAATAACTCCATCCACTCCGCAACTAACCAGACCCCATTTTTTGCGAACTTCGTCTTTCACCCCACATTTCTGCCCAACTCTCTCCCTGAGTGCTCAGTGCCCGCAGTTCTGGAAAAAGTGAATTTCTTCTCCTCTAACAACCAGCTTCTATGCGAAGCCATGGCAAGAACTCAGGAGTATAACAAGACGGTCTACGACAGGAGGAGACGGGGTGAATTAGCGCTGGCACCGGGCGACCAAGTATGGCTTTCCACCATCAATCTAAGATTGGCTTGCCCGTCCAAGAAATTGGGCCCCAAGTTTCTAGGGCCTTTTCCTATCAAAAGGAAAATCAACGAGGTGGCCTACGAGCTGGAGCTCCCCGACTCCCTGAGGGTCCACCCTGTTTTTCATGTTTCTCTATTGAAACCGTCAGTCTCCAACCCATTCTCAGGTCGGACCCCGACTCGCCCTGATCCCGTCATCATAGACGGGGAACAGGAATTCGAGGTAGAAGCTATTTTAGACGCACGAAGAAGAAATAGCCAGAGTAAATTTTTAATAAAATGGAAGGGTTACGGACCAGAGGAGAACTCCTGGGAACCCGAAGAGAACATTCACGCCAAAGACCTGATACAAGCCTTCAGGAGGTCTCACCCCGAGAAGTTTGCTC
Organism: Rana muscosa; assembly: GCA_029206835.1. Lineage (NCBI taxonomy): Eukaryota > Metazoa > Chordata > Amphibia > Anura > Ranidae > Rana > Rana muscosa. The sequence continues at coordinate 272,767,237 of CM055117.1, forward strand.
CTAGGGGCATCCGGAGGCTGCCCCTTGGGGGGGGCAATGTCATGGAAACCCTGTCAGGAACAGACGCCCTGGACTTCCTGGTTCCCGCCCCCGCAGGTGACGCCCGAAGGGCTATTTAAACTCCTCACTTGCAGACAGTCCCTGCTGTCTGCTCTACAGCGTTTATCCCAAGTGACCTGATCTGCCTTGTTTACCTGTATCTGACCCGGCTTCCTGTGACCCTCCTGCTATCTGCCTGTACCTGACCATCGGCCTGTTTTCTGACTTCAGTATTGCCTGATCCTTTTGTGCCTCGCTGCCTGCCAGTTTACCCGACCCCGGCTTGTCTGACGATCCTGCCTGACCTTGGCTCTTGTTCACCTGCTGCTGCCTAGTGGTTCCAGTTTACCTGCTGTGCCTCCCGGTCCAGGTCATCTGCTGAGTTCCTGGTTCCTGTCTGCTCATCTGCTGGTTCCTGTCTGCTCATCTGCTGGTTCCTGTCTGCTCATCTGCTGGTTCCTGTTCACCTGCTGCTGCCTAGTGGTTCCAGTTTACCTGCTGTGCCTCCCGGTCCGGGTCATCTGCTGAGTTCCTGGTTCCTGTCTGCTCATCTGCTGGTTCCTGTCTGCTCATCTGCTGGTTCCTGTCTGCTCATCTGCTGGTTCCTGTTCACCTGCTGCTGCCCAGTGGTTCCAGTCTACCTGCTGTGCCTCCCGGTCCGGGTCATCTTCTGAGTTCCTGGTTCCTGTCTACTCACCTGCTGTAGTTCCTGGTTCCTGTCCACTCACCTGCTGTAGTTCCTGGTTCCTGCCTCCTCACCTGCTGGTTCCTGATCACCTGCGGTAGTTCTTGATCCTGCCAGGCACTCGTACCCCTTCCACCTCCGTGCTTCCTGTTATACCACCAGGGGCCGCCGGTGGGAGCCGTAAGGGAGGCCTCCCTCTGCTAACTGGGCTCGTCACCGTCAGGTACGTGACAGTGGCGAGGTGCGTTCACCACCTCGGTAGACCTGGGCCTAGGAGCCCGCAGTGATTGACGTTGCACTCCCGCAACAGGAGCAGGTGAAATGGAGGTTGAATCCAGAAGGGGAACTCCAGACAGAGGACTAGCTTCCTCCATCAGCGCCGGGGCCTCCACCCGAGGTGTACTATCTCCAGTAGACATGGGCAGGTCTCTTGCAACATAGGACGAGGGTAGCTTCATCTTGTCCCATCCCTTCTGTTGGAAGATTTTGTCTATCTCCCCATCATCGCCATTGTTAGACAATGAATCCAGGTCAGAGGTGTCGTAGCACTCAGCGGGCAGATAATTCCCAGTCACGGAACTATCCCCCTTGACAGCCTCTACCGACTGTGGGCTACCGCCACTTTCTACCACGCAGACAGTCCCAACCCCTGGCTCACCTGGGCCTTTGGAAGAATATGGATGTCCAGGACTTTTCCTACCGGAGCCATCCAGGCCAGGCAAGCAGTGGGGCGAAGCTCTTCCACGACCACATGAGGCCATCACTAGGCCGACTTTTCTCTTCGCCGGCCGGAGCAGGGAGCTGCTGGTGACCGAGGCAGCATCCTCGGATTTTTCTCTTTTTACCTCTGTTTGGGCAGTCCCTTCGCCCGGATCAGTGGGCACGGGGAACACACCAGCATCGATCTCTCCCTCCGGAGTGGCAGTCCCTGTGAGGTAGTTGAGGTGGAAAGCCCGAGGCTTTTCTGTGGATGGTTACACCTCGAAGAGGAATTCTTTGCAGACCTCACAGCGCCCGAAAGGCTTCAGCTGGACCACCAGTCCCGAACAGCCGGGACAGATCACACCGAGGGCCTCCATGTCTCTGCAGGTGTACAGAGCCAATCGCCCCCGGGGCCTTAGTCTTATCCCCGTATCCATAATCGGAGCAGCCAGAGAAGACATATCCGCGAAGGAAGGAACGGAAATCCACGGAGCACTTGAAGCCATCCTCTCTCTTTGCTGCTCCATTGCGCACTGACCCACCTGCGCCGGAATCTCCACGTGCGTATGTCCACGTGGCCAGACTCCTCCCACGTTCTGCACTTGTTCGCGGGCTTTTCCCTTGCCCCGCCCATGAACTACGCAGTTGTGAGTTGCCTCGTGGCACGTTGGCCAATATGGCCGACCTACTCGGAACTCCTCTGGGCAGCAAAGTTCAAATTCAGACACCATACACATATCCCGGATACGATGCCCCCACGTGTAGCGGCCTCACCCCTCTCCCTTGCTTTATCGGTTATGTGGCTGTTGTCTAGGGGTACCTGGGAGAGAGAGATGATACACACCACGGCCCGTGTCCTCCTCTTACTAGGAGATGAAGGCCAGAAGATTGGGCTTTCGTGTAGATGTCCTAGAGTCAAGTCCAGTCCTTCGTCCCTGACTCCTTCGCTTAGTAACCCAAGTTCCACACAGTGAATAGGTACAACTCAGTTTTATTCTTCTTGCCAAGCAATAAAACAATCTTTATCCTTTTGAATAATGGGGGGACAGATCGAGGCACAATCCTTTCCCTTCTTGCTGCTGCCCACTGTGCTGTCACCAGTGGTGAATAGTCACTGCCACTGACTAGGTAATATAGAACGTGAATTACCTTCGCTCACTTTGCCCCTGTCAGAGGGAGAAATCCGTCCAAGGGAAAAGTGGAGGCCTCTCCGTCACCAGCGATGCTGCGCCGGACTCTCCGGAGAAGTTACTGCGCACCAGTCCTTATGAACTCAGACACGGGCACCCAAGGCGTTAGGGCCCCCTCAAATTCCTCCACCCTCACGGAACTCAGTCGAAGGTACTGAGCCCCAGGCATCCGCCATAGTACCTAACCCCAGGCTAAAGGTGCCTGAGATGGACTCCATCTCTGCTCCAGCTAGGCCAAGGGCGCCTAGGCCTGGAACACCGGAACGCCAGCACCCAAGCTGAAGGTGCCTGGGCGCGGCCACGTCCTCCGACTCTCTCCCCAAAATCCAGGCCTCCGCCCCTTTTATGACCTCTCCCTTTGCATCACAGCGGGTTCCCCGCCCCGCTGTACCAGCTCCAGGGGAGGACAAAAAGGCACGGTTCGTGGTGTGTGTTCGGCTCGGGCCCAAGGCAACAGCGCTACCCAGGGACCCCAAGGAACTTCACACCACCAGAGTTCTTACAAAATTCAAATACCCGCTACATATATATATATATATATATATATATATATATATATATACACCGTATATACTCGAGTATAAGCCAAGTTTTTCAGCCCTTTTTTAGGGCTGAAAGTATAACCCTCAGCTTATACTCGAGTCAGTACCTGAAAATCGTGAAATTCCACGGCCGGCGTCCTTTGTTTAAATCTAGCGCCTTTCTCCCTGTCCCTTCCGCGATAGGCGTTTCCAGCAAACACTTGTGTTGAGTGTTGTGCCTATCACGAAGGTCCTCTTGTCCGACGTCCCTGATTGGCGGAGCACTGAACACAGTGCCTGCTGGGAAACGGAGTCCGAGAATGAGAGGACCTCCGTGATAGGCGCAACACTCAACACAAGTGTTTGCTGGAAACGCCTATCACGGAAGGGACAGGGAGAACGGCGCGAGATTTGAACAACGGATGCCGGCCGCGGAATTACAAGATTTTGAGGTACACTGACTCGGGCACAGGGAGGCTGCAATGGACACAGTAAGGGGGCACAGTGAGGTGACAATGGGCACAGTGAGGTGAAAATGGGCAGTGAGGTGGCACAGTGAGATGGCAATGGGCACAGTAAGGGGGCACAGTAAGGTGGCAATGGGCACAGTAAGGGGGCACAGTGAGGTGGCAATGGGCAGTTGGGCAGTGAGGTGGCAATGTGCACAGTGAGGTGGCAGAGTGAGATGGCAATGGGCACAGTAAGGTTGGGCAATTGGCACAGTGAGGTGGCAATGGGCACATTTCCTCCCCTCGGCTTATACTCGAGTCAATAAGTTTTCCCAGTTTTTTGTGGTAAAAGTAGGTACCTCGGTTTATACTCTGGTCGGCTTATACTCGAGTATATACGGTATACTAAATACACTGCAGCTAACTGAATCAACTGCCAGCCTGAAGTATATTAGAAATAGTACACCAGGAACGGTCTGCAGTGAGATCTAGCTAAACTGGATACAGTATATATATATATATATATATATATATATATATATATATATATACACACACACACACACACACACACACACATACACAAAGCCGGGATATATATATATTGTGACAGCAGGAAGGTAAAGTCACCTGGTTGCATCCAGGGGGGTAGATATATTTCTCCCAGATTCAGGCTTTATGCTGACTTATACAACTAGGGTGGAGAGTTGTATAAGCCCAGTTGAGGCTAGTAGGCTCATGGATGACTCATACCTCTAGGGAGAGTGTGGGGCGTCGTACAGACAGGGAGTTGATGAGGCCAGCTGAAGCTTGTCAGCTCATTTAGGCCTCTATAAGAACTCCCAGATTCATTAGGTGTTAGCTCATGCCTGGAACCAGACCTGTGTGGACTGTCTAGGGAGAGTGAACCCCTGTGCGGTGAGGCAAAGCCTGTGTGGCTATTAGTGATGAGCCGAACACCCCCGGGTTCGGTTCGCACCAGAACCCGCGAACGGACCGAAAGTTCGAACGAACATTAGAACCCTATTAAATACAATGGATGCGAACGTTCGAATTCTAAAGTGCTAATTATAAAAACTATTATGCATGTTATTGTCCTAAAAAGGGTTTGGGAACCCGGGTTCTGCACCAGGGGACATGTATCAATGCAAAAATAAGTTTTAAAAACGGTCGTTTTCCGGGAGCAGTCATTTTAATGATGCATAAAGTGAAAAAAAAAAAGTCAAATATTCCTTTAAATATCGTACCTGGGGGGTGTCTAAAGTATGCCTGTGAAGTGCCACGTGTTTCCCGTGTTTAGAACTGTCCCTGCACAAAATGACACTTCTAAAGGAAAAAAAAGCCATTTAAAACTGCTTGCGGCTTTAATGTAATGTCTGGTCCCGGTAATATGGATGAAAATCTTTAAGAAAAATGGCATAGCTACCCCATGACCCCCCCCCTACCCCAGCCCATTACCAGCCCCTTTGGGTCTTGTATGGATATTAAGGGGAACCCCGCACATAAAATAAAAAAGGCCCTATATACTCTGAACAGCCGTATACAGGCGGTGCATACAAGACAGGGACTGTAGGTTTGTTCTTATGTAGAATCTGTTTGTAATTTTGAACAGGTACATTGTTGAAGTGTAGCTCCAGACCAAAAATCTATTTTTAAACTTTTTGGAAAACATAGGTAAGGGTTATCACCCCTGTAACATTTGTTTTGCTGTCTGTGCCCCTGTTCAGAACATTTCACCTCACTTTCCGTCCTAATGACAACTGTTTTTGAAATGTGGTGTTTTTCTTGAAACAAGGATTGCTGATAAAGCATCAGTACAGAGGAGACACCTTTCTCCCATATTTATTCTTACAGGAGAGAATTTTCCTTCCTAGTGGTAGATTTCCTCTCACTTCCTGTTGTCTTCTTGCGTTTGCAAGTAGGAGTCGTTTGTAAGTTGGATGTTTGAAAGTAGGGACCTGCCGTATATACTCTGCAGAAATAGGCCCCTTAGTTGTTGGTGTTGGCACAACACTGTAAGCACTCACAGTTACTCTTGGTTGGTGCTGGAACGCCCTGCTGTCAACTATTATATCAGGAATTTTAATTACATATAATTGTTGAACAGTGGTAGTAAAAATTGGGCCTTTGATGGTGGTGCTGGTGCCACAACACTGTAAGCCCTGACAGTTACTCTTGGTGGGTGCAGCAATGGGCCCTGCTGTGAATTATTAGATCAAGAATTGTAATTACATGCCCCTGTTGAACAGGGGCTGAAAAATTGGGCCTTAGGCACTGGTGGCACAACACTGCAACCCTTCACAGATACTGTACTTGGAGCACAGCAATGAGCCCTGTTGCAAAGTATTGCTTCAAAAATTGTAATGACACGCCCCTGTTAAACAGGGGCTGAAAAATTGGGCCTTAGGCACTGGTGGCACAACACTGCAACTCCTCACAGATACTGTACTTGGAGCACAGCAATGAGCCCTGTTGCAAAGTATTGCTTCAAAAATTGTAATTACACGCCCCTGTTAAACAGGGGCTGAAAAATTGGGCGTTAGGCACTGGTGGCGGCACCCATAAACAAAAATGATCTTCCAAGCTATCATCATCAATCGTATCATTGAGGACTCGGAGGAGGAGGATAGCCAGTCAACATAACAGCACAGGCACTCAGCATCAGCATCAGTCTTGAAGGGATGTGACATTTTAAAATCAATTAGTCTGTTATATCAGCATCAGGTGTGTGGTAGCTGGTGGTGATCCAAGACTGGTTCATCTTGATGAAAGTCAGTCGATCAACCGAGTCGGTGGACAGGCGCACCCTGTGATCCGTGACAAATCCTCCAGCAGCACTGAATGTGCGTTCCGAAAGAACGCTGGATGCAGGACAGGCCAGTAGCTCAATTGCATACTGTGCAAGCTCTGGCCAGTGATCCATCCTCAAGACCCAGTAAGCCAGAGGATTTTCGGTGGGGAAGGTGTCCAAGTCTGACCTTGCCCCTAGATATTCCTGCACCATGTTTATCAGACGCTGGCGATGGTTGCTGGAACCGATCATACTTTGGGGCTGCGGACTAAAGAATTGTCTGAACGCATCGGTCAGACGGCCACCTTCCCCACCGCTCCTTCTTTGACTGGCCGAAGCCTCAGCAACTCGTTGTCCAGGACCAGGAGTTTGCAACCTCCCAGTCTCTGGGAACGCGTTGCACAGACCTTTCTGCAAGGCCTCCCGGAGTTGTCTCATCCTCTGCTCCCTCTGCGACGGTAACATAAGGTCCGCAACCTTACCCTTGTACCGTGGATCAAGGAGAGTGGCCAGCCAGTAATGGTCCCTCTCCTTGATCCGAAGAATACGAGGATCCTTCCGCAGACTTTGCAGGATCAGGGAGGCCATGCAGCGTAGGTTTGCTGAGGCATTCGCTCCGGAGTCCTCTGGGTCACTAAGGACGACATGATCCGCAGCCACCTCCTCCCAGCCACGTACAAGTCCACTGGTTTCTTGGGACTGTAAATCATCCCTAAAAGACTGCTGCTGATGATGCTGAGTGCCAGCCTCCACCTCCATGCTGACACAATCCTCCTCCTCCTCCTCCTCCTCCTCCTCCTCCTCTTCCTGTGCGATGGGTGGGACAGAAGGAACACTGTCTGGGTAAAGGGGGCCTTGAGAGGCAAGGAAGTCCTCCTCTTCCTGCCTCTGTTCTGCCTCAAGTGCCCTGTCCATTATTCCACGCAGCGTGTGCTCCAACAGGTGGACAAGAGGTACAGTGTCACTGATGCATGCACTGTCACTGCTCACCATCCTCGTGGCCTCCTCAAATGGTGCCAGGACAGTGCATGCATCCCTGATCATGCCCCACTGGCGTGGAGAAAAAAAACCAAGCTCCCCTGACCCTGTCCTGGTGCCGTAGTCGCACAGGTACTCATTGATGGCCCTCTGCTGCGTGTGCAGCCGCTGCAGCATGGCCAACGTTGAGTTCCACCTGGTGGGCATGTCACATATAAGGCGGTTCTTGGGCAGGTTCAACTCCTTTTGCAGCTCAGCCAGGCGAGCACTGGCATTATAAGATCTGCGGAAATGCACACAGACTTTCCTGGCCTGCCTCAGGACATCCTGTAAGCCCGGGTACCTGCCCAAGAAGCGCTGCACCACCAGGTTAAGGACGTGAGCCACACAGGGCACATGGGTCAGTTGTCCCTGTCGGAGGGCGGAGAGGAGGTTGGTGCCATTGTCGCAAACCACCATTCCTGGCTTAAGCTGGCGTGGCGTCAACCACCTCTCGGCCTGGCCCTGCAGAGCAGACAGGACCTCTGCCCCAGTGTGGCTTCTGTCCCCCAAACACACCAGCGCAAGCACGGCATGGCATCTTTTTGCCTGCGTACTTGCGTAGCCCCGTGAACGGCTACGGAGCACCGGTGGTTCATAGGACAAACCACAGGAAGAGGCCATGGAGGAAGAAGAAGAGGAGGGGGTGGAGGAGAGAGGTGTGTCACAACCAGTAGTAGCATTTTGGAGGCGTGGCGGTGGGACAACCTCCAACACTACTGCACCTTGTCCTGAATCCTTCCCAGCTGCCAAAAGAGTGACCCAATGGGCCGTGAAAGAAAGGTAACGTCCCTGTCCATGCCTGCTGGACCATGAGTCAGCGGTAATATGCACCTTACTGCTGACCGCCCTGTCCAGCGAGGCCAAGACATTGCCTTCCACATGCCGGTAGAGAGCCGGAATAGCCTTCCGTGAGAAAAAGTGGCGTTTGGGAACCTGCCACTGAGGAACCGCACATTGCACAAACTCACGGAAGGGGGCCGAGTCTACCAACTGAAAAGGCAGCAGTTGAAGCGCTAGCAATTTAGCCAAGCTAGCATTCAACCGCTGGGCATGTGGATGGCTGGGAGTGAACTTCTTTCGACGGTCCAGCAGCTGGGGCAGGGAAATTTGCCTGCTAGAATCGGACGTCGGTGTACTGCTAGCAGAGTGGGCGCAAGTACTTGGCTGTGACACACCTAATTCTACACCTTCATTCCTCTCAGTGCATGTTTCAGAGAGGACTGAAGTTATAGTGGGGTTGGAGATCCCAGCTGATGCGGTGCAAGGAGAGGTCCGCTTGGTTCTTTGGTGTGGGTCTTTGAGGTAGGCTTGCCAACGAGCTGCATGGCAGGTCAACATATGTCTGGTCAGGCATGTGGTACCCAAGCGGCTGATGTTTTGGCCACGCGATATACGCTTGAGACATATGTTGCAAACAGCAGCTGTGCGATCTGATGCACTAGCCTCAAAAAAGGCCCACACCAAAGAACTTTTTGAATGACGGGCAGAGGCAGCGCCCTGCACAGGCGGAGCTCTGCGGTGTGATTCCGTCGGTGTACTGCCCTTACGCTGGCCACCAAAGGGCATCCTGCCTCGTTGGAGATGTGCCTCCTCCTCATCCTCCTCCTCCTCCTCTCTCCTATTAGGCACCCACGTGGAGTCATTGACCTCATCATCCCCTCCCTCCTCATCACTGGAGCCAATCTGGCAGTATGCTGCAGCTGCTGGAACATGACTGCCAGATTGGTGTCCTTCTTGAGCATCCCCTCTGTCTGCTCTCACGCTACTGCCTTCCTCTAGCTGGGTTTCATCATCAGACCCTTCGAAACGCTGGGCATCCTCCTGGAGCATGTACCCAACACTGTGCTGAAACAGTTCGGGGGACTCCTCAGGAGGAGGACATGGTGGGTCTAGGGAAGGAGTGACTGATGATTTGTCTGACATTGATACCAGGGAAGACGACGCTTTGGCAGCTGCTTTTCCAGTACCCTGAGCCTGGGTGAGAGAGGATGAGGAGGAGGAGGAGGGCTTGGTCATCCACTCTACCAAGTCTTCGGCATGATGTGGCTCAACATGTCCAGCTGCCGAAAAGAAGGACAAGCGTGTCCCATGGCCATGTGCTGATGACAATGCACCGCGTCCACGACCAGCACTGTTGCCCCCAGACACAGAGCCTGCTTGCCCTCTTTTATTGCCTCCTGACTGTCTGCCTCTCCTTGTTTGCCTTCCAGACATTCTAATAGATGGCCTGCAGGGAGATGGGAAAAAAGCAATAAGGGCTACCTTCAGGTGTCCTTCTCTGTCCCTTGAAACAAGGACTTTCACAGTGAAAGAAACTGACACTGTCCCTACCTAGAGTTTTCTGTCCCTAGAATAAATGTTTTTTTTAATCACAATATAGCACAAGGACAATTCACTCAATGTCTCTCCAGGTCCCTGGAAACAAGGACTTGCAGAGTGAAAGAAACTGACACTGTCCCTACCTAGAGTTTTCTGTCCCTAGAATAAATGTTTTTTTTAAGCACAATATAGCACAAGGACAATTAACTCACTGTCCTTACAGGTCCCTGGAAACAAGGACTTGCAGAGTGAAAAAAAAAAAACACTCTCCCTACCTACAGTTTTCTGTCCCTAGAAAAAATGTTTTTTTTAAGCACAATATAGCACAAGGACAATTAACTCACTGTCCTTACAGGTCCCTGGAAACAAGGACTTGCAGAGTGAAAGAAAAAAAACACTCTCCCTACCTACAGTTTTCTGTCCCTAGAAAAAATGTTTTTTTTAATCACAATATAGCACAAGGAAAATTAACTCACTGTCCTTACAGGTCCCTGGAAACAAGGACTTGCAGAGTGAAAGAAACTGACACTGTCCCTACCTAGAGTTTTCTGTCCCTAGAATAAATGTTTTTTTTAAGCACAATATAGCACAAGGACAATTAACTCACTGTCCTTACAGGTCCCTGGAAACAAGGACTTGCAGAGTGAAAGAAAAAAAACACTCTCCCTACCTACAGTTTTCTGTCCCTAGAAAAAATGTTTTTTTTAATCACAATATAGCACAAGGAAAATTAACTCACTGTCCTTACAGGTCCCTGGAAACAAGGACTTGCAGAGTGAAAGAAACTGACACTGTCCCTACCTAGAGTTTTCTGTCCCTAGAATAAATGTTTTTTTTAAGCACAATATAGCACAAGGACAATTAACTCACTGTCCTTACAGGTCCCTGGAAACAAGGACTTGCAGAGTGAAAGAAAAAAAACACTCTCCCTACCTACAGTTTTCTGTCCCTAGAAAAAATGTTTTTTTTAATCACAATATAGCACAAGGAAAATTAACTCACTGTCCTTACAGGTCCCTGGAAACAAGGACTTGCAGAGTGAAAGAAACTGACACTGTCCCTACCTAGAGTTTTCTGTCCCTAGAATAAATGTTTTTTTTAATCACAATATAGCACAAGGAAAATTAACTCACTGTCCTTACAGGTCCCTGGAAACAAGGACTTGCAGAGTGAAAGAAACTGACACTGTCCCTACCTAGAGTTTTCTGTCCCTAGAATAAATGTTTTTTTTAATCACAATATAGCACAAGGAAAATTAACTCACTGTCCTTACAGGTCCCTGGAAACAAGGACTTGCAGAGTGAAAGAAACTGACACTGTCCCTACCTAGAGTTTTCTGTCCCTAGAATAAATGTTTTTTTTAATCACAATATAGCACAAGGAAAATTAACTCACTGTCCTTACAGGTCCCTGGAAACAAGGACTTGCAGAGTGAAAGAAACTGACACTGTCCCTACCTAGAGTTTTCTGTCCCTAGAATAAATGTTTTTTTTAAGCACAATATAGCACAAGGACAATTAACTCACTGTCCTTACAGGTCCCTGGAAACAAGGACTTGCAGAGTGAAAGAAAAAAAACACTCTCCCTACCTACAGTTTTCTGTCCCTAGAAAAAATGTTTTTTTTAATCACAATATAGCACAAGGAAAATTAACTCACTGTCCTTACAGGTCCCTGGAAACAAGGACTTGCAGAGTGAAAGAAACTGACACTGTCCCTACCTAGAGTTTTCTGTCCCTAGAATAAATGTTTTTTTTAATCACAATATAGCACAAGGACAATTAACTCACTGTCCTTACAGGTCCCTGGAAACAAGGACTTGCAGAGTGAAAGAAACTGACACTGTCCCTACCTAGAGTTTTCTGTCCCTAGAATAAATGTTTTTTTTAAGCACAATATAGCACAAGGACAATTAACTCACTGTCCTTACAGGTCCCTGGAAACAAGGACTTGCAGAGTGAAAGAAAAAAAACACTCTCCCTACCTACAGTTTTCTGTCCCTAGAAAAAATGTTTTTTTTAATCACAATATAGCACAAGGAAAATTAACTCACTGTCCTTACAGGTCCCTGGAAACAAGGACTTGCAGAGTGAAAGAAACTGACACTGTCCCTACCTAGAGTTTTCTGTCCCTAGAATAAATGTTTTTTTTAATCACAATATAGCACAAGGACAATTAACTCACTGTCCTTACAGGTCCCTGGAAACAAGGACTTGCAGAGTGAAAGAAACTGACACTGTCCCTACCTAGAGTTTTCTGTCCCTAGAATAAATGTTTTTTTTAAGCACAATATAGCACAAGGACAATTAACTCACTGTCCTTACAGGTCCCTGGAAACAAGGACTTGCAGAGTGAAAGAAACTGACACTGTCCCTACCTAGAGTTTTCTGTCCCTAGAATAAATGTTTTTTTTAAGCACACTATAGCAGAAGCACAAAACACACTGACACTCTCCCTACCTATCCTTCTCTTTCCCTAAACTAAAGGAATCCAGGTTAAGCAAGAAAGAAATAACAGTCACTGTCCCTGCCTATGCTACTCTATCCCTGCTCCGGAACACACTACACTAGGCCGCAGTGCTGGCGGCCTTTTATAGTGTGGGGCGTGTACTAAACACCCTCAGCAATAATTGGCCACAGGCATCCTGCCTGTGGCCAATCATTGCTCTCCTCGCTGCCGGCGCTGTGATTGGCCAAGCATGCGGGGTCACAGTGCATGCTTGGCCAATCACAGCGCCTGGATGACACTGCGATGGCGTAGTGCATTGTGGGCCGTTCGCGTCACTCGAATTTGGCGCGAACGGCCCAAATCGTTCGATCTTCGTCGAACGATCGAACAGCCAATGTTCGAGTCGAACGTATGTTCGACTCGAACACGAAGCTCATCCCTAGTGGCTATTTGTTTGGACTTTTACTAAACCAGGGACTTAGGGACTAGGACAGCACCAGGCTGATCCCAGTTGTTAGTTTAGGAAACCTGCATGTTTAGTCAGAGGTCAAATTGACCAGGATTTATTTTGTTTATGTTTCTTTTGCTTTGCTGTGTTTTTGTCACTGTAAATAGAAAATAAACCGCACCTTTTCGATTTTGAAAACCACAACCTCCGTCTACTGGGCCTGTTTTTGTGTGGGGAGCCCATCCCGGGGGTCACACACACCCGCTGCCGAGCTAACTCCCTCACAGTTGGTGGAGAATGCGGGCAGTTTTTTTAAGCCAGCATGGAGGAGATACTGAAACAGCTGGCTCTAGCAAATGCCAATCAACAGCAGACAAATGCAGGTTTGCAAAAGAGCCTTGCAGCTCATCAACAGAGCCTTGCAGCTCAACAACAGAACTTCGCAGCCCAGCAGCAAGCTCATCAACAGAGCCTTGCAGCCCAGCAGCAGACAAACGCAACTTTGCAACAGAGTCTGGAGGCTCAGCAACAAGCCCAGCAGCAATCTGAGGCCCGCTTCATAGACCTGTTGCAGAAGCAAGAGCAGAGACTACAACAACAGATGGAAGCAGTAATGCAGCAACGTCCGCAGACCAGTGAGGAAAGCCGTCCCACTAATACCGCGTCCTTTGGGGTGAGTCGTTTATTGACAAAAATGACTGGAGAGGATGATCCAGAGGTTTTTATGACCACATTTGAAAGGACCGCTGAAAGAGAAAAGTGGCCTGAGGAGCAGTGGGCTGGACTGGTGGCTCCTCTGTTAACTGGTGAATCGCAGAAAGCTTACTATGACCTAGAGCCTAACCAAGCAAAAGACTATGTGGTGCTAAAAGCTGAAATATTGGCAAGGCTGGGTGTCACCCAGGCTGTCCGGGCTCAGCGTGTGCATAACTGGACTTTCCAGCTTGGAAAACCCCCCAGGTCTCAAATGTATGATCTCATTCACCTGAGCAGAAAGTGGCTACAGCCAGAGACTTTGTCCGCACCAAAGATTGTGGAACGTGTTGTAATGGATCGGTTTTTGAGAGCTCTTCCTACTGCCATCCAAAAGTGGGTAAGCCATGGAGACCCAGAGACGGCCGATGGTCTTGTGGATCGTGTGGAGAAATACTTGGCTACAGAGAACCTGACGGCCTCTTCCAGAGACACTCGGACTTTTCACCCTAAGACCAGACCATCCCCAGGGGCGGATAAGAGGATTCCAAGGGGTGAGGGTGGAGAGAGTGAGAGGGTGGGAGCTCTACCCAAAGTTTGGCGAGAACAGCCTGGGAAGTCAGGGGCTCAAGAGGCAGCCAAAAGGATTGTTTGCTACCGCTGCCGGCAAGCGGGACATATTGCAGCAAATTGCCCGGTTGTGGAGGAACCCATGCAATGTGACTTTCTGACGGACAGACGTCAGTCGCTGTGTGCGACAGTCGCATGCACTGCCATTCGGGGAACTGAGAAACATTTATGCAAAATGTGTATTAATGGTAGAAATGTTGTGGTATTACTGGATTCAGGTAGCCTTGTGACCCTGATAAAGGCTGAATTAGTTAAAACAGAGGTCTCTGGGAATAGCAAGGTAGCTGTTATTTGTGTGCATGGGGACACCCGAGAGTATCCAGTGACTACAGTGTGTTTCGAGACCCCCAAAGGTACCCTCTCTCATCCAGTGGGGTTAGTATCTCAATTACCGCATGATGCCATTGTGGGAAGAGATTTTCCGAAGTTCTGGGAACTGTGGGATGTTCCTGAGCCCCCCACTGGTGCCCCTATGTACCAGGAATGTGATAGCCAGAACTCCTCTGAGAGTGGTGAGGACTCTCCAGAATTTCCCTTGTCAGTATTGGCAGGGGAGACTCAAGAAACTGGAGAGGAGCCCACCTCCTCAGACGAAAACCTACCGTCTGTGGAGTTTTCTGATCTGGAGGATCACAGGGAAAATTTTGCCACAGAACAGTTAAAAGACCCCGCCCTAATAAAGGCACGGGAAAACGTAGTGGAAATAGATGGCGAGTTAGTGAACCCAGATAATACCTGCACTTACCCATACTTCAGCGTAGAGAAGGACCTACTGTATCGGGTGGCAAAAAGGGCAGAAGAAACCGTTGAGCAGCTTGTGGTGCCCAAACCTTACAGGAAGTTGGTGTTGGAGTTGGCCCATGGGCACATTCTTGGAGGTCATCTGGGGACAGAGAAAACCCGAGAGAGGGTATTACAGAGATTCTATTGGCCTGGGGTGATGAAGGACATAGAAAATTATTGTTCCTCCTGCCCTGTGTGTCAGAGGTCGGCCCCGATGCCACATTTCCGTAGCCCGCTGGTCCCTCTACCCATCATTGAGGTCCCGTTTGAGAGAATCGCAATGGATTTGGTAGGTCCTATAATCAAGTCCGCTAGGGGGCACCAGTACATATTGGTTATAATGGACTATGCCACCCGTTATCCAGAAGCGATCCCTCTCAGAAATACCTCGGCCAAAACCATAGCCAAAGAGCTATCTCTTGTTTTTAGCCGGGTGGGTATTTGTAAAGAACTGCTTACGGACCAAGGTACACCCTTTATGTCCCGGGTTATGAAAGAGCTGTGTAAATTGTTCAAAGTGACGCAATTGCGTACATCTGTGTATCACCCCCAAACCGATGGGCTGGTTGAAAGATTCAACAAAACCCTAAAACAAATGTTGAAGAAAGTGGTGGATAGAGATGGAAAGGATTGGGACTGTCTACTTCCTTATTTGATGTTTGCTATTAGGGAGGTGCCCCAATCCTCTACGGGATTCTCCCCCTTTGAGTTACTGTATGGGAGACACCCAAGAGGGCTGTTGGATATTGCCAAGGAAACTTGGGAAAGTGAGAGTTCTCCCCACAGGAGTGTGATTGAGCATGTCGCCCTGATGCAAGATCGAATTGCACAGGTAATGCCCATCGTGAAGGAACATTTGGCCCAAGCGCAGTTGGCACAGCAGAGAGTGTACAACCGTGGAGCAAAGACCCGTACCTGTCAGGGTCACCTGTGGCCAGGTGACAGATGCACACCGTAGGGGGACAGGAGTGCACCGCGAGGTAGTGAACCCTATGGCTGGCTTCTGTGGGTAGGAAACTGGGTGGTTGTGGAAAGCGGGACCAGAGGAGCACAACCGGGATCCCAACGGAAGCGAGAGCCAAGATTCCCCAGGGCGCGGAGTCTAAGACCCAGCTGGTCTTCTCCAGGGCCTCTAGTGGTGAGGATGTTACGCTGCAGGCTGGGACCAGGTCGCGGCCCCTGGAGTTTCCTAGCTCACGCCCCGTAGGATAAGGGGAAGCAGCGGCACACGATAGAGAGAACCGAATAACAAGCCGAAGGTCAGGGGCCACAAGCAGACAAGGATAACGAAGAACGAGCCGAAGGTCAAGGGTCACGAGCAGACAGGGATGGTCGGGGACAAGCCAATAACGTAACAGAGAGACAGACGTAGCACACGGCAGGCAGGAACCCAAACACACAATGCCTAACAAACACGTTGATCAGCAAAGCAGGCTTGCAGTGCACAGGTTAATATAGTGTTCAGTGATAGGGCCTGGGGTGGAGTCAGGCTGGGAGGAGATTATAAAGGAAGCCAGGTGAAGGAGGTCTGGTCTCTAGATGAACACATGAGGAGGAAGGTAAGATGGCAGACAAACACTACTGCATATCCATGACAGTACCCTCCCTCTTATGGGCCCTCCCCCGCCTGGACCCAGGCTTAAAGGGAAATCTCTGATGAAACCTTCTCAACAGATGAGGTGCAGCGACATCAGATGCAGCGATCCAAGACGCCTCCTCAGGACCAAAACCTCTCCAATGCACAAGGTACTGAAGAATGCCTCTGCAGAGCCGAGAATCCAGAACTTGTCTAACCTCGTACTTAAGATTATCCTCAGAGACTGAAAACGAGGTAGGGAGATGACAAGAAGATCTATTGAGGACCAAAGGCTCTCTAGGAATAAGCAAGGGCATGAGACGATCAACAGGAATCTGAGGAGGGTCCCCTAGACCCTTAAAGGGGAACTGGTCATCTTGCACAGGACCATCAGACTGGGCAGATGTCAGTGGAACCCTGAAGTCAGGTTGGTTAGAAGGTGACATGTCGCCGGAGTCAAGCTGAATAGCTGAAGGACAAGCAGAATGTCCCGAACAAGAAAAAGTGAGAGGCTCACTGGGCATGGGCTGGACTGGCATAACTAGTACAGAGGCAGAGTGAATAGCTGAGTCAGGTGTAGCGACTACCTGAATCGCATCGCAAGACGTAGCGACTGCAGGACTTGTAGACAAGCTAGCCTGGCTGTGCGTCCAAGGGTGGTTAGGGACAGAGAAATGTAAATGGTTATGCAACCTGGAATGAATGACCGGCTCAGATTCACAGGGGGCAACCTTGGGTAGGCAGGACGAGGAACAGGAGGGACCCCAAGCCAGGATCTGTCCAGTAGTCCAGTCCACATGAGGAGAATGGAGCTGTAACCATGGGAGACCCAAAATTATAGGCGTTGAGGCCTTGGGTAAGATAAGGAAGGATATCCACTCCTGGTGGAGTGTACCCACCGACATCTTAACAGGGAGGGTCTGGAAGCGGATAGGTCTCCCTGGGAGAACAGTACCATCAATCGCCAAGACCACCAATGGCGTGGTGAGGGGCAAAAGAGTAAGTCTCATGGACGATGCGATTTCCCAGTCCATGAAATTACCAGCGGCTCCGGAATCCAGATATGCTGAGACCGAATGAGAAGAAGCACCAACATGAAGGAACACAGAAAGCAGAAGACGAGAAGGGGAAGGTGATATTTCTGGGTCCAATACTCCACTTTCCAGATGAAGTGGACCCGGACGTTTTTCTGGACAAAGAGAGCAAGTGTCACGAAAATGACCTTTGCCCCCACAGTAAAGACACAGACCAAGAGTTCTGCGCCTAGCACGTTCCTCGGGGGATAGCCTGGTCCGACCCAGCTGCATGGGTTCCTCAGCTGGTAGGAGATGCTCTACGGGTCGAAGAGAGGGGAGCTCAGGCTGACTAAGAACCAAGGAGTGCTGGCGTTGCTTTTCTAAGGTCCTCTCCTGAAAGCGAATATCGATCTGGTTACACAAGGAGATAACGCCGGCCAGATCAGTGGGGATGGTTCTTCCTGCTAATTCATCCTTCACTCTATCAGACAGGCCATGCAAAAAGGTTGCGACTAAGGCCTCATTGTTCCAGCTCAACTCAGCCGACAGTATGCGGAAATGAAGGGCATACTGTCCCACAGAAGCAGACTCTTGGCGGAGACGTAAAAGGGTGCTGGCCGCTGAAGAGACACGAGCCGGTTCTTCGAAGATATTCCGAAAAAGTTTCAAGAAGCCAGACAGGCTAGAAACCACTGGATCATTCAGTTCCCACAGAGGGGCTGCCCAGGCTAAAGCTTCACCAGAGAGGAGGGAAATGATATAGGCTACCTTAGCCCGATCAGACAGGAAGTTTTGGGGCTGGAGCTCAAAATGAATCGTGCATTGGCTAAGGAACCCCCTGCAAGCCTTGGAGTCCCCAGAGAAACGGGACGGAGCTGGCAGTTGTAGCGAGTGTGTGGCTGCGAGTGCAATAGGTGCAACCGCTGATTGTATTTGAGGTTGCGGATTCAGGGTTCCCAAGGAGGCCTGAAGCTGCTCGAAGCGAGAAGCCAGATCCTGGAGGAATCGCATCACCTGAGTCTGATTCGATTCCTGGGTTTCAAGTCTGCAAACTATGCCCTGCAATGGATCATCCGCGGGTAGCGGGATGTCAGCCGGGTTCATGGCTGATCAAACTGTCAGGGTCACCTGTGGCCAGGTGACAGATGCACACCGTAGGGGGACAGGAGTGCACCGCGAGGTAGTGAACCCTATGGCTGGCTTCTGTGGGTAGGAAACTGGGTGGTTGTGGAAAGCGGGACCAGAGGAGCACAACCGGGATCCCAACGGAAGCGAGAGCCAAGATTCCCCAGGGCGCGGAGTCTAAGACCCAGCTGGTCTTCTCCAGGGCCTCTAGTGGTGAGGATGTTACGCTGCAGGCTGGGACCAGGTCGCGGCCCCTGGAGTTTCCTAGCTCACGCCCCGTAGGATAAGGGGAAGCAGCGGCACACGATAGAGAGAACCGAATAACAAGCCGAAGGTCAGGGGCCACAAGCAGACAAGGATAACGAAGAACGAGCCGAAGGTCAAGGGTCACGAGCAGACAGGGATGGTCGGGGACAAGCCAATAACGTAACAGAGAGACAGACGTAGCACACGGCAGGCAGGAACCCAAACACACAATGCCTAACAAACACGTTGATCAGCAAAGCAGGCTTGCAGTGCACAGGTTAATATAGTGTTCAGTGATAGGGCCTGGGGTGGAGTCAGGCTGGGAGGAGATTATAAAGGAAGCCAGGTGAAGGAGGTCTGGTCTCTAGATGAACACATGAGGAGGAAGGTAAGATGGCAGACAAACACTACTGCATATCCATGACAGTACCTTTTCCCCGGGGGATAGGATATTGGTACTTGTCCCTACGGTTGAAAGTAAATTCCTTGCCAAATGGCAAGGCCCCTACGAGATAATGGAAAAAGTGAGCGAAGTGAATTACAAGGTCAGACAACCAGGAAGGCGAAAGCCCGAACAGATATATCACGTTAATCTGTTGAAAGCCTGGAGGGATAGAGAGTCCCTAGTCGCAGAAACTTGGTCACCAGCTCAAACTGGTTGCGTGATTCCGGAGGTTGGAATAGCAGCCACCTTGTCACAACCCCAACAACAGGAGGTTAAGGAGTTTGTGCTTCGCAACAAGGAGGTGTTCTCTGAGCTGCCGGGACAAACATCTGGGGTAGAGCATGATATTATTACCCCGCCCGGTGAAAGGGTGAAGTTAAAACCCTATCGGATCCCAGAGGCCCGACGGGAGGCAATACGGGAGGAAGTACAGAAAATGCTGAACTTAGGGGTGATAGAGGAGTCCCAAAGTGATTGGTCTAGTCCCATTGTGTTGGTGCCTAAACCGGATGGGAGCTGGCGATTTTGTAACGATTTTCGTCAGTTGAACAAAGTTACAAAATTTGACACCTACCCCATGCCACGTATAGATGAGTTGATCGACCGGCTGGGAACAGCCCGATACATGACGACTCTTGACCTCACAAAAGGGTATTGGCAAATTCCCCTGGCCAAGTCGGCCAAAGAGAAAACCGCATTTGTAACCCCAGACGGGGCGTTCCAATATAAGAGAATGCCGTTCGGGTTACAGAATGCGCCGGCCACATTCCAGCGGAAAATGGACCAGATACTGAGGCCCCATCGGAAGTATGCTGCGGCTTACCTGGATGACGTAATTGTCCATAGCACAGATTGGGCCTCACATCTGCCAAAAGTGCAAGCAGTCCTAGACTCTATCCGGGAAGCGGGGTTTACGGCTAACCCCAAGAAGTGTACCATTGGGCAGGAGGAGGCCAAATATCTTGGGTACACCATTGGCAGGGGAGTGATAAAACCCCAACTCAACAAAGTCGAGGCCATCCAGAGTTGGCCACGTCCCAACAGCAAGAAGCAGGTACGGGCCTTTCTGGGAATCGCGGGTTATTATCGGCGCTTCATTCCCCACTTTGCTTCTAAGGCTGTGCCCCTAACCAACCTGACGAAAGGGAAAGGGTCGGTCATGATTAAATGGACCCCCGAGGCTGAGGCAGCATTCCAATTCTTGAAACAAGCCTTATGTAGCCAGCCAGTGTTGTACTCACCCGACTTCTCTAAAGACTTTGTCGTACAAAGTGATGCGTCAGATGTGGGGTTAGGAGCAGTATTGTCCCAGGTCTGGAACGGGGAAGAGCACCCAGTCATTTACCTCAGCAGGAAGTTGAAGTCCCATGAGGTAAATTACGCCACGGTTGAAAAGGAGTGTTTAGCGGTGAAGTGGGCTCTAGATTCCCTTCGGTACTATCTGCTAGGTAGGCACTTTGACATGGTTACGGATCACGCTCCGTTAAAGTGGATGGCTCAAAACAAGGAGACAAATAGAAGAGTGAATAGGTGGTTCCTGGCCCTACAGGAATTCAACTTCACAGTAAAGCATCGCCCTGGCGTTCAAATGGGGAATGTGGATGCTTTGTCTCGAGTACATGAATGCCTGATTGCTGGTGTTCCAACCCCAAGGTTAAAACAAGAGGGGGGGGTATGTGACAGCAGGAAGGTAAAGTCACCTGGTTGCATCCAGGGGGGTAGATATATTTCTCCCAGATTCAGGCTTTATGCTGACTTATACAACTAGGGTGGAGAGTTGTATAAGCCCAGTTGAGGCTAGTAGGCTCATGGATGACTCATACCTCTAGGGAGAGTGTGGGGCGTCGTACAGACAGGGAGTTGATGAGGCCAGCTGAAGCTTGTCAGCTCATTTAGGCCTCTATAAGAACTCCCAGATTCATTAGGTGTTAGCTCATGCCTGGAACCAGACCTGTGTGGACTGTCTAGGGAGAGTGAACCCCTGTGCGGTGAGGCAAAGCCTGTGTGGCTATTTGTTTGGACTTTTACTAAACCAGGGACTTAGGGACTAGGACAGCACCAGGCTGATCCCAGTTGTTAGTTTAGGAAACCTGCATGTTTAGTCAGAGGTCAAATTGACCAGGATTTATTTTGTTTATGTTTCTTTTGCTTTGCTGTGTTTTTGTCACTGTAAATAGAAAATAAACCGCACCTTTTCGATTTTGAAAACCACAACCTCCGTCTGCTGGGCCTGTTTTTGTGTGGGGAGCCCATCCCGGGGGTCACACACACCCGCTGCCGAGCTAACTCCCTCACAGTATATATATATATATATATATATATATATACTAAATACACTGCAGCTAACTGAATAAACTGCCTGCTCAAAGTAAATTAAATGACACTCTCTCTCTATCTCTCTCCCCGCCAGGAACACACTACACAAGGCCGACGTGCAGGCGGCCTTATATAGTGTGGGGCGTGGACTTAACCCCCTGAGCCATATTTGGCCAAAGGCACCTTGCCTTTGGCCAATTATGGCTCTCTTTGATGACAGCGCTGTGATTGGCCAAAGCATGTGGGTCATAGTGCATGCTTGGCCAATCATCAGCCAGCAATGCACTGCGATGATGCAGTGCATTATGGGGCGTGACGCGCCGCTCGAATTTGGTGCAAACGCCCCATAATGTTCGATCTTTGTCAAATGATCGAACAGCCGATGTTCGAGTCGAACTCATGTTCGACTCGAACAGAAAGCTCATCCCTATTCTCCACCAGCCCACCTGGCTGCAGAAGCCCATTGCACTAGACTTCCAGGCTAACTTCCCAAAGCAGTCCTCCAGACTGACTTTCCTTCTCTCCAGCCCACCTGGCTGAGTCTGCAGGAGATCTCCCAGGGAAGGTATGAAGACCTGGCACAATGCAGTCTTCAGGGATAACTGGCTACTTGTGGCAGTCTCCCCCCTTTAAGTCCCCAGTAGTGTTGCTGTACTCACACTGTTCTCACACTTGCTCCTGTGCCTACAGGAAGGGCTTCCTCTGTGAGTTGTGGCAGGATCCTTCCAGCACCCGAGCCCCAGACCAAGGTCACCACTCCCAAACTAGGGGCCACCCTTGAGGGCCACCGACAATCTTCACAGCACTATATCTCCATCTTCCACCCGACTGTCCTGCTGCCATGGCCCATGCCTATTTATGAGGTGGCCTGCCTCATGCCGCCCCTTTACTGGGGATTGGTTGAGGCCCTCATAAATATTCCAAACAGCTCCTCCCAACCTCCACCCAATAGCTCTAGAAGTTTCTATACCTTTCTAGACAGGGGGAGGGGGCACCTGAGGAGCTGTCAGGATAAGTCACCCAACCCTGACTCACTGAACCTTGACTCAGATTCACAGCTCAGGCTCAGCCCTGAGCCAAACTATATTTTCCTACACTAACAAACCTACCATAACAAACCTACCGTACACCTAGCACACACTACAGGGTGGTGGGAAAAAATGATGTAAATTAAGAATGCTTTTAGAAATAGACTTTTTAATAGTTTATTTTTATAAATTAACAAAATGGAAAGTAAATGAACAGAAGAGGAATCCAAACTAAACCAATATTTGGCATGACCACCCTTTGACTTCAAAACAGCGTCAATTCTTCTAGGTACAATTGCACACAGTTTTTGAAGGAACTCGGCAGGTAGATTGTTCCAAATATCTTGAAGAACTAACCACAGATCTTCTGTGGATGTAGGCTGCCTTATATCCTTCTGTCTCTTCATGTAATCCCAGACAGACTCAACGATGTTGAGATCAGGGCTCTGTGGGTGACAGACCATCATTTCCAGTCAAGATCGCTGCCGACCCCAGAAGAAGAGAATCAGGGCCACTCTGTACAATACCACTGCACAGAGCAGGTAAGTATAACATGTTTGTTATTTGGCGTCAGAGGGGGGTGGGGTCACCCGTTTAGATCACCAGATGGCACCGCCCTTTGCTAGAAAATTACTCAGAACCCCCAAACACTATATATGTTTTTTTTAGCAGACACCCTAGGGAATAAAATGGCAGTTATTGCAACTTTTTATCTCGCACGATATCTGCGCAATAATTTTTCAAACGCATTTTTTGGGTAAAAAAAAAACAGTTTTGTGAATCAAAAAATATTAAAACATTTAAGGTAGCCCAATTTTTTTGCATAATGTGAAAGATGAAGTTACGCCGAGTAAATAGATACCTAACATGTCACCCTTCAAAATTGAACACACTCGTGGAATAGCACCAAACTTCGGTCCTTAAAAATCCTCATGGGCGACGCTTTACATTTTTTTACTGGTTACATGTTTTGAGTTACAGAGGAGGTCTAGGGCTAGAATTATTGCTCTCGCTCTAACGTTCACAGAGATACCTCACATGTGTGTTCTGAACACCGTTTTCATATGCGTTCGTTTCTGCATACGAGCTACCGGGGACAGGGGCACTTTAAATATTTTTTTTTTATTGTTAATTTTACTTTAAACTTTTTACTTTGACACTTAAAAAAAAATATATAATTTGATCACTTTTATTCCTATTACAAGGGATGTAAACATCCCTTGTAATAGGAATAAGCATGACAGGTCCTCTTTACAGAGAGATATGGGGTCAATAAAACCCCACATCTCACCTCTAGGCTGGGAAGCCTGAAACCCAAAAAAAAAAAAAAAAAAAAACGATCACCGCTTCCTAGCCGGGCGTAACGTCATAACATCGCGCCCGGCCTCCAAACGATAATAGAGACTCCGGCGACCATCTTGTCCGCCGGAAATCTCTATGGTAGGCAGACGGGGCCGGCGGATCCTGTCACCGACTCACCGATCGCACAGGTGAGTTGGTAGAAGCACCGGAGGGTGGCGGGAGGGGGGATGTCCCCTCTCGCCGCCTGTAAGAATGATCAGGCGGCGGAACAGCCGCTATGATCATTCTTACGGTGCACAGAATCGCCGGCTCAAAAAAATGATATCTGAATGATGCCTGTAGCTGCACCCATCTTTCAGATATCCTGGCTCAAAGTCAAGGACGTCCAGGGACGTCCATCTGGTAGGAAGTGGTTAAAAAAATTGGCTCAGGGTTCCCCTTAATATCCATACCAGACCTTAAGGGCCTGGTATGGATTTTGGGGGGACCCCCACGCAATTTTTTCATTTTCATGTTGCTTCAGGGTTCCCCTTAATATTCATACCAGACCCAAAGGGCCTGGTAATGGACTGGGGGGGGAACCCATGCCGTTTTTTTCAATGAGTTTTATGTATTTTAGTGTATTTAGTTTTAGTATTGCCGAGACACAACAATTCATTACAGCCGCGATCAGTTTTAAATTACTTTTTTTTCCTTTAGCTATGTCATTTTGCTGCGGGACTGTTCTAAACATGGGGAAAATGCGCCACTTTACAGGCATACTATAGACACCCCCCAGGCACGATATTTAACCGCTTCAATACAAAGCATTTTCACCCCCTTCCTGCCCAGACCAATTTTTCGTTTTCAGTGCTGTCGCACTTTGAATGACAATTGCGCGGTCATCCAACACTGTACCCAAATGAAATCTTTATGGTTTTTCCCCCACAAATAGAGATTTCGTTTGGTCATATTTGATCACCGCTGCGATTTTTATTTTTTGTGCGATAAACAAAAGAAGAGCGTCAATTTTGAAAAAAACTCAATATTTTTTACCTTTTGATTTAATAAATATCACAATTTAAAAAAAATAATAATAATTTTCCTCAGTTTAGACCGATATATATTCTTCTACATATTTTTGGTAAAAAAAAAAATCGCAATAAGCGTTTATTGAGTGGTTTGCGCAAAAGTTATAGCATCTACAAAATAGGGGATAGATTTATGGCATTATTTTTTTTTTTTTACTAGTAATGGCGGCGATCTGCGATTTCTATTGTGACCGTGACATTGCGACGGACACATCGGACACTTTTGACACGTTTTTGGGACCATTCACATTTATACAGTGATTAGTGATATAAAACTGCACTGAATACTGTGTAAATGTGACTGTCAGGGAAGGGGTTAACACTAGGGGGCAATCAAGGGGTTAATATGTTCCTTAGTGAGTGATTCTAACTGTAGGGGGAGGGGACTGACTGGGGGAGGAGACCGATGTGTGTTCCTCTGTTCTGGGAACACACATCGGTCTCCTCTGACAGGACCATGGTACAGATCCATGGTCCTGCCGTGATTGCGGGCAATCGCGGGTGCCCGGCGGACATCGCGGCCGCTGGGCACACGCTCCGGGTCCCGGGCGATGCGGCGGGCGTGTGCCCCCTACCGGCCCCTGAAGCTCAGGACATCATATGATGTCCACCCGGAGGGAGGGAGGGTTCCTGCCGACGTCATATTACTATGACTCGGTAAGGAAGTGGTTAAAAGGAATATTTCATTTTTTTTGTTTCACTTTAAGCATTATTAAAATCACTGCTCCCGAGAAAACTTCAGTTTTATAAACTTTTTTTTGCATTGATACATGTCCCCTGGGGCAGGACCCAGGTCCCCAAACACTTTTTATGACAATACCATGCATATGGTTCGTGTCCCATAGACTTTGACGGTGTTTGCGTCTTTAAACACATTTTTTGCCTGTTTGCAAGTTCTGGTGCGAACCGAACCGGGGGGTGTTCGGCTCATCCTTGGTCATCAGTAGGGATGAGCAGAACACCCCCCCGTTCGGTTCGCACCAGAACCTTCGAACGGACCGAGCGTTCGCACGAACTTTAGAACCCTATTAAATACAATGGACGCGAATGTTCAAAATCTAAAGTGCTAATTATAACGCCTAATATGCATGTTATTGTCTTAAAAAGGGTTTGGGGACCCGGGTCCTGCCCGAGGGGACATGTATCAATGTAAAAATAATCTATTTTTTCGGGAGTAGTGATTTTAATGATGCATAAAGTGAAAAAAAAAAGTGAAATATTCCTTTAAATATCGTACCTGGGGGGTGTCTAAAGTATGCCTGTGAAGTGCCATGTGTTTCCCTTGTTTAGAACTGTCCCTGCACAAAATAACATTTCTAAAGGAAAAAAAGCCATTTAAAACTGCTTGCGGCTTTAATGTAATGTCTGGTCCTGGCAATATGGATGGAAATCATTGAGAAAAATGGCATGGCTACCCTATCACCCACCCCTACCCCAGCCCATTACCAGCCCCTTTGGGTCTTGAATGGATATTACCCTGCACCCAAAATAAAAAAAGGCCCTATATACTCTGAACAGCACTATGCAGGCGGTGCAAAAAAGACACAGACTGTAGGTTTGTTCTTAAGTACAATCCTTTTGTAATTTGGAACAGGTACATTTTTTAAGTGTAGCTCCAGCCAAAAAATCTATTTTTAAGCTTTTTGGAGAACATAGGGAAGGGTTATCACCTCTGTAACATTTGTTTTGCTGTCTGTGCACCTGTTCAGAAGATTTCACCTCACTTTCCATCCCAATGACAAATGTTTTTGGAAAATTAGTTTTTTTTATTGAAACAAGGATTGGTGATAAAGCATCAGTGGAGAGGAGACACCTTTTTCACATATTAACTCTTACAGGAGAGAATTTCCCTTCCTAGGGGTAGATTTCCTCTCACTTCCTGTTGTCTCCTTCCGTTTGCAAGTAGGAGTCGTTTGTAAGTTGGATGTTTGAAAGTAGGGGCCTGCCATATATACTCTGCAGAAATTTGGCCCTTAGGTGTTGGTGTTGCCACAACACTGTAAGCCCTCACAGTTACTCTTGGTGGGCGCTGGAACACCCTGCTGTGAACTATTATATCAAGAATTGTAATTACATGCCATTGTTGAACAGTGGTAGGAAAAATTGGGCCTTTGGTGGTGGTGCTGGTGCCACAACACTGTAAGCCCTCACAGTTACTCTTGGTGGGTGCATGACCAGTGTAATCGAGATATTCCCAACACTTTACCCATACCATTCTACCCACTTAAATTACATACCCCTTATCTTAACCAATCTATAATAATTTGCCCACACCAGAGTTGGAGTATAACTGGCCATAACAGCCTTTTTATTAAAACATAATTAGATAAAACTCCAATATAAAATAATACTTTCACTTTAATAACTTTAACAGTTTAACTCCCAGTCTGTTGGTCTCTGACGGCACCCGAACTTTTAACACTTTTTCCACCAATACACTGCGGGACCAAAATGTTACCATACCAGGCCTCCAGCCGTATCACAGCTCGGAGACAACCCCTTCCCGCAGTGCAACCATACCCGTATTCCAGCAGACACCGTTCCACTGGAATACACCAGAGGGGCACATACCACCGATGAGCCCCCCACCACTTCCATCACATCTGTTTTATGCCACCGTCAAAGACCAAAGACACCGCCACAGCCTGCAAGGGTAACCCCTTACCCTTAAGGGCCCCTCCACACCTGCAGGGCACACTGGATCCCATCCTGAATCCTCAATGCCCACAAATCCATCCCCACATCAGAAAGATGCACACCATCCCTCCGTAAGTACATGCCCACATTTACCTCCAACTCCATGTGCCTTACCACCAGCCCCCCGTTATTGGCAACAAACCTACCCACCAGTTTGTTAAACTTGCTTCCCGCCTTGTTAATCTGTGCCACTGATCTCGCCATCTGCCACGAGGTGCCCGCTACAACGTCAGACTACACCACCAACGTCCCCAAGGAAGACCTCTCTAAGCACCAAGAAATACGACTTTATGGCTGAGAACAGAGCCCCAATGGCTCTGATCCCCAAGTAATTTCCCCCCCACATGTAGTACCAAAACGACCGGCCGTCTATCCAACCGGGCGTACCGATACACCTCTGGCACCACCTTACTCCAAATTATGCCCGGGATGCCTATGCCCCTAAACGCAAGCCTCCCTCCTGGGTATCCCCAACTGCCAGCCCTCCTGTCTGACGTCTGCCCTCTTCGCCCCCCCCCAAAAGACATATGAATACCCCAACATCCAGACGAGGCGTGTTGGACCTCCATCTGAAACGAAAATACCACAACATCATTCAAACCCCAGGAAAACACCCCATCATTGCCAATGACCACCCTTGCACACCCCTTCAATTCCCACATATTCCCACTCACATCAGCTAATAAATGGGGGCGTACATAAGAACGAAAACCTCCTGGACTCCCATCTCCCAATCCGTTTTACTGCCGCCTCATCCAACCCGCACTGGGCAGCCTCAGGGGCCACCCTGATGCGTAAGGAGTGTGAAGCGAAATGCACGCAGTCGCGCCCCGCCGCCCCAGGCATTAAACGGAAAACTGCCACGCATTAAAAACCGTACTAGAAACGATCCATCCCCATGCACCAAAAAAGGCCCACCCCCGGCCGGCCATTCCTTCACCACCCTCACTGAACAGGCCTGAGCCCCAGGCAAGGAAAACAGCTGTACAGTCACCCCTTTTTGGCCTCCTGAACCGCAAACTCACCCTATCGCCCCAGAACTCCACGTCCTGTACCAGTAACCCCCCAGTCCTCAGTTTTGATGGGCACACAAGCTCCCCCACCCTAAATGCCCCACAAAATGCAACAGAAAATGCTGTATAGAACAACTTAACCTCATAAACAGATGAACACACCCCGGCCAATGCCTCGCAAATCACCTGTAAAAGAGAAGACACAGGCCTCTCTGTATCCTTATGAGGGAGATCCTTTTGACGCCCCTTTAACGCCTGTCTTACCCAGAAAACCGTAGTGAAATCCGGCATGCCCTGGAGTTTGAACAGAAACGCCAAGCCTGCCAGCTTCTTCTCGATCCCTGACACCGAACCTCCTGCCTCCATGCACCGAGTTACAACATAAACTACCAGCAACTTCGTCTCGGACACGCCCAGCTCAGCATCCGCTAGCCGTATGAATGCCGCCCACTCACTCCAGATTTTTGTATATGCCACCCATGTCGACCCACTTACCGACTTCCTGATCCTGAAACCGGGACAGTGAATCCGCTAGTGTGTCGTCAAACCCCGGGAATATGCACAGCATAGCGAAAAACGTTCAACTGTAAGCAGTGCAATACGAGGTGGCCCAGCAATCGCCCACCGGTCTTGATGACACGGCAATCTGGTCGATGACTTGCACCACCCCCATATTGTCACAATGCAATCTAATCTTCAGGGCCTTACACCTTGCCCCCCACAGCTCCGTAGCCAATACCACCGGAAACAGTTCCAGCAATACCAGGATACGAATGAACCCCGCTTCCACCAAAGACTTGGGCCAGGCCTCTGCACTCCATTGCCCCTGTAAAATGCACCATAACCCGTGGACCCTGCTGCATCAGTGACCCATGCTAAATCAAAATTGCTCACCGGGCCCCCCCATCGCCCATTGTAAGTTTCCAAGAATGTGTGCCAAATGAAATGCATAGTGGCCCACACCCCAGCCATAGCAGCCGACAGCCGACGACAAAAAACCCAACCCATGGGAATAATCCGACACGCAAAATTCAACTTACCCAGCAAGGAATGAAGTCCACGCAGTTGCACCTTCCTCTTCCCCATCATCTCCCTAATCTCACCTAATAAAATTGCACACACCTTGGAGGAGGGAGGGGGAGGCCCACAAACAAAAATTGTCTAGGAAATGGACCACCCGACACGTCACGCACCACCCCTACCAAAAAGGAGCTGAATTTTCCTAACATGGCGCTTGAGATAGAGCATCCCATGGGCAGACACCGATCCACATAAAAAGCCCCCTCCCAGCAGCACCTGACCAGCCAAAACTGTCCAGGTGTACCGGCAGAGGACAGAATGCTGACTCAATGTACACCTTCGCCATGAGTGCCCCACACTGTGCACACTTCAGCATCGGTTCCTTCTCAGGCACTACCCCCAGCGGTGACACCACCAGATCCCCGAGTGGGCACTCCCGAAATGGCCCCCCATACGACCTAAAGCCACCTCTTTAGCCAATGTTTTCCCGAAACCGCCCCCGGACTAACCAGTGCCGACCTCAAATTTCGCGCCAAGGGCGGCACGACCTCTAGAGAGCACAGAATTTTAAAACCCTCCGAGAAAACCACTCCCAGCAACTCAGCCACCGCCCTATCTGGATATCTACTTAGCAACCGCATACTTACCGCCTTCACCGGTGTCATCCCTCTTGCGAGCAAAATCCCTGGGAAGCTTTCCTTCTTTGAAGCATTGAGACAAGGGGTGCTTCCCCCCGCATCCCGAGCATTCATGTTTAAAACTACAGTACCCCCCAAACTAGCAGGATCCTTCGTCAAACTGCCAGAACACCCCCATGGGTTTTCGGTCGGTGGTACAGAGGCATTTGTCCCCCCGACCCGCCCCCCCTGAAAAGCTGGCTCAGTGGACATCAAACGCAGCCAAAGGCTTATATCCTTATGATCCCAACGAAGAGCCGGAAGAACTGCCCTACACTGCCTACACTGCTCGACTTCCCGCAGACAAGCAGTCCCACCATATCCCCCTGGGCCTCTTCTATCACGTCCATATAACAGCACAGTGCCGACTCCCGAGCAATGTTCAGAGGTTTTCTCACCTATCACGCTGGCCAAGATGGCGAACGCCTGCAGCCAATTCCCAAATTTTCTAGGGATCAATCGATACCTCCCCTTCTCATCCTCCTTTTTGGAATCGTCCGGCTTCCCTTGTCCAAATACAATTTTTCTAGGGGCAGTAATGAGAAAATCTCGACACTCACCTTTCCAATTTTGTCTCTCACCCCCTGGTCAGGTGAGCCCTCAAGAGCCCTTCAAAGCAAACGCAAACCTTACACTCAGCGGCATCGGCGATACGTACTATAACCGCCCTGGCCGCCACAGCAGGATCCCCTGCGTTCACACCCACAGCCCTACTCACCTGATCACCTCCAACATGTTCCGTCACGGGCCCCGCAGTGGACACGGGTGACACCACCTTAACCGCCCCCCTTACCTGCCCGCCTACCCACAGCACCACTTGCGGGGGACCCCCTTCACCCTGAAAATCGCTGCCCCAAATCCCTCAATAATCTGCAATGGGGCCCCTGCCCCGGGTGAGGCTGGCTGGTTGCCCGCCACAGGTGCAACAGCATCACTGACCACCGGCGTGGCCCCCACACCATTGGCAACGCCCCCCGACCCCACACCCAACAACTCACACATTGCATTCGTCAAATCCACAAGAGAAATGATAGTGGTAGACTTACCGGGCTGACAGGGCATGTCCCCCACAGCCACAGATCTCGCCTCCCCTGGTGCTGCGACCCCTCTGTGATCCTCCTCTTCCGATCCGGACAGCTCCCCTTTTGACCTCCGATCCCGGGCTGGAAGCATGGGTGTGATGAGCCCCCCAGGCGAAGCTTGCCTGGAGGCCGCGACTCCCCTTGGCACCGAATTGAAGTCCCCTCCTGAGGATCCACCACCACCTCCCTGCAGTGCCTGTGCCCTCTTGATGAGCCCCGGTTAGGCCGCGACACCTGATCACTGCTGTCCTGCACTCCCCTCAGCCCGCTACGTCTCCCGTCACCGCCAGCCTTGTCTGGTAGAGGCCCTGCGGACGTGGCACCGCTTCTCCCCCGCTGAACCTCCCCCTCACTGCCGCCTGCACAGAAGGGGGATTGCACTTTGAGGTCCTCCGCCGTGAGGGCGAAGCACGGGCGCCATTACAGCCCGTAGCCCCGCCCCCGAGCCCTGCCATTGCCGCGTGTACCGTCCGGCTCACCCCACGTCTGAAGCAGGCGCGCGTTTTCCCATGAGGGGGCCGACGAGTCAGTCTGTGGGCTCCTGGGCGGGGGGGGGGGGGTGACGCCGATCGCGGAAGGGGGGGCAATTTAATTTTTTTTGAAGGAAGGAAGTTAAGAAGATCACCAGGAGGGGGGCACAGATCGCGGGAGGGGGGGCCGTGTATGGTTGCTGAGGGCACCAACTTGGTATCCCAGCCTTAGTCGCCGCCGCAGCCCGCAACCGAGTGAGGATCAAAACCACGTCCGCCATTTTGTCTGTGGAGAGAAGAGAAAAACTTCCTCTCCCTTGCTGTCTCCTCACAAAATGTTCCCGGGCGTTCCCCCCCCCTTCATATTTAATGCGCTCCTCCCCTCCAGCACATATTACTCCAGTCTCCTCCCTCTCCAAACTTCCCAGCTTTTTTAACCCTGTGTTGCCTTTACTCTCCACCTTGTCATGCCCGGCCCTCCATTATTCTTTCTTTCTGTCTTTTCATTCCGGGCCTCCCTGGAATGGGCCCTGCTGTGAAATATTAGATCAAGAATTGTAATTGCATGCCCCTGTTGAACAGGGGCTGAAAAATTGGGCCTTAGGCACTGGTGCTGGTGCCACAACACTGCAACCTCACAGATAGTGTACTTAGAGCGCAGCAATGAGCCCTGTTGCAAAGTATTGCATCAAAAATGTAGGCTTTAGGTGAATGCTATGCAAAGCACACAGTAGTACACTAAGTGAAACACTGACTGTCTGCAGCTAGCACAATCACCGGCCTGCCTGTCACAGTATAGAGAATAACTGTATCCAGGTGAGCTTTAGGTCATCGCTATGTGTTCTGTCTCAACTACAAAGCGATAAAGTTCATCTCCAGGTTTAAGTAGGCCTTACTCAAGCTGGTTTGATATTCATCCCTTGCATCGATACAGGCAGTTTAACTCAATGAATAAACTCACAGTTAGGACGACAGACGATGAATCCTTTCGAATGTTCCGTTTAATGATGGATATTCATAGGTAGAAAAACGTTGCAGTTGTAAGCCACATGTAAGATGTTTAGCATGGAAGATATACAGGAGTAATGACCAGAATCAGGAAGTGGAGGAGATGTATAAAGAACTACGGTGAGAGAGAGAGAGTTCAGCTAGAAAGAAGGGGACAGATCTTAAAAGACACAGAGCAAGAATAATAGTGTAACACAACACTCCCCGTCTGAAATCTTTAGATTTCATAACCTCAAACTAAAACATATATTTTCAAAAAGTCCAATACTGACGAATGTCCTGGAACCTGTAATGAAAAACGTGCAACAAGCAAATAATAAACGTAAGTTCAACAGGATGAAGAACAGTCTTTAAAGAATTTCAAAGTTCTGAGTAGAACCTGTAGATGGCAGCAATGTACTCCCCGCCGTGCCAACAGCATGGCTAGTCCTTGCACAAGTCACTCACCTGGCAAAAGGAGTACTAACTCTGTAATTGGTCGACTAAAGTTTTGTGTCGATCCTCCCTTGGTTACCTTGTTTTTTACCTTCCGGACTTTGTTATCGTCGCTGGGCATAACTTTAGTAATAAGACCCATAGGCTACTCATTCCGACAAACTTCCTTGTCTTTTAGAAGGATGAGGTCTCCAACCTTAAGATTCGGCTTAGATGCTTGCCATTTGTTGCGACCTTGAAGGTGGTGAAGATACTTTTTCTTCCAGCGATGCCAGAACACATTGGCTAGATGCTGCACCTGCTTCCATTGATGCTCATAACGGTGTGACCGCAGCTTCTGTTTTGTACTTACAGAAGTGTGGAGTAAGGTGTTCACAGTTCTTATTTCCTTATCATCTTCAGGGTTTACTAACCCATAGGTGGTGTCAATAGGGAGTAAGTAAGAGTCCTCACACAGAAACCTTGGAAGTGACAGCCATAAGCTGTCCTGAAGAGCGGCAGGTGACACGGCTCTGGTCCCACAGTCAGCTGGGTTGAGTTCAGTGGGAACGTGATGCCATTGACTTGGTAGAGAGAATCTCTTGATACGTTCAACCCTGTTGCTGACGAACACATAAAATTGTTTTGTTTGGTTGTTTATGTAACCAAGTACTACCTTACTGTCTGTATAGAAGGTGAAAGAATCATTTTTAGTGTCCATTTCACTTCGTATGACCTCTGCAATTTCTACTGCTAGCACGGCTGCACAAAGTTCAAGTCTTGGTATGGTATGTGCAGGCTTGGGAGTGAGTTTTACCTTGCCTAGGACAAAACTACAGTGTGATTCTCCATTCAGTTCAGAGGTCTTCAAATAGGCTACTGCAGCAATAGCTTCAACTGATGCATCAGAGAAAATATGAATCTCTCTCCGGTTAGCGGTTGAAGTGGATCCTGGAACATAGCAACGGGGAATCTGAAGTTTTTCTAGTGACTTCAAAGAATATCTCCACCTTTCCCACTTGTGTTGATTCTCACTAGGCAAGGGAGTATCCCAGTCTATGTTCTCAGTAGACAACTGTCTTAGTAAAATCTTACCTTGAATGGTAACTGGAGCAAGGAAACCCAGTGGGTAATAGATGCTATTCACCACGGACAGGACTCCTCTCTTAGTGAAGGGTTTGTCACAAGTTGACACTTGGAAGGTGAATTTGTCTTGCTTGATGTTCCACAACAAACCCAGACTTCGCTGTACAGGAGGCACATCTGTACCTAAGTCAAGGTTTTTTAGACTAGTGGCATAGTCCTCAGAGTGAAAGGCATTCATAAGTTCCTGGCTGTTGGATATAATCTTGTGCAGTCTAAGGTTTGCTACAGACAGCATCTCCTTTGTTCTGGTGAGAAGATCAATTGCTTCTTTAGCAGTTGGAAAGGACTTAAGTGTGTCGTCAACGTAGAAGTTTCTTTTAACAAATTGACGGGCATCAGATCCATATTCAACTTCTCCAGTCTGAGCTGTTCTCCTTAGCCCATAAGTTGCCACTGCTGGGGAAGGACTGTTACCGAAGACATGTACCTTCATGCGATAATCTATAACTTCCTTGTTGAGGTCATTGTCCTTGTGCCATAGAAACCTGAGGTAGTTTCTGTTGTCTTCTCTGACGATGAAGCAGTGAAACATCTGTTGAATGTCGGCCATTACTGCTACAGGCTCTTGTCTGAAATGAATCAAGACTCCTATTAGACTGTTGTTCAAGTTGGGTCCAGTAAGGAGCATGTTGTTAAGAGAAACACCTTCGTGCTGAGCACTGGAATCAAAGACAACTCTGATTTGGTCTGGTTTGCGTGGGTGATACACGCCAAAGGATGGAAGGTACCAGCATTCTTCTCCATCCTTTAGTGGGGGAGCAGGCTCTGCATGATCTCTGTCAAATACATTTTGCATAAAGTCCACAAAGTGCTTTTGCATCTCTGGTTTCCTGCTTAAATTTCGCTTTAAGGAGGAGAATCTAGTGATGGCCTGCTGTAAGTTGTTGGGCAATCTCTCTCTTGGGAGACGAAAGGGTAGGGGGTGCTACCCAGTTATTGGAGTCATCTTGAAAGAACTCATTGTCCATTACCTTGATGAATTCTTTGTCTTCCATTGAAGGAGCCAGTATGTCATCTTCACTGGTTGCTTTAAACACTGTAGAGCCGAAGTCGCCATCATGGCAGGAGAAAGGGCTTGTGTCACCTGAGATACCATGTTGCCATCCGTGGCTGGCTATCTTCTTTTTCACCCAGTAGTGATGTGGGCATGGCTCAAAGTAAGTGTTTCGGCCATTTGGCAGAACATTTGTCTTGAATGACGAAATGTTGGTAGGTCTTTTCATTTTGCCTATGCAGACATTGCCTATGATGACCCACCCTAGATCCATGCGCTGGGCAAATGGGGCATCTGGGGGTCCACTGACTTGTCTGTGTACCTTGTGAACTCTTAGAATGTCTCTTCCTAACAGAAGAAGGATCTGAGCATCTTTGTCAAGCGGCGGTATCTCATTTGCTATTACCTTGAGGTGAGGGTGATGGAAAGCAGCAGCTGGAGTAGGGATTTCTTCCCTGTTGGCAGGTATCTGATTGCACTCAACAAGTGTAGGTAAGGGTAATTGCAAGTTACCTTTGAGAGAAGATACCATGAGTCCATGAGCCCTTCTTCCAGAAACCTCTATAGTTCCACTACAGGTACCCAAGGTGTAAGGATGAGCTTCGCCTTTTATTTCAAATAGATTGAACAATTCCGATTTTGCAAGTGATCGATTGCTCTGATCGTCTAAGATAGCATATGCCTTTAGAGACTTTTCTGGTTGATCCTTGTGGTATATGTTCACCAAGCATATCTTAGCACAGGACTTACCACAGTGGTCTTCTCCACAAACTTCAGTGCAGGATGAAGAAATGATGGTAGAATTAGGCACTTGGTCTGTATTCTCCCCGCCATGCGTTAACCTGGGAGGAGTGTTGGCAGGTTGTGCAGAGCTGGGCTCAAGAGGATGGAGGGCTTGCACATGTTCTTCAGAGCCACACTCTATGCACTTGATGGACACATTACAGTCCTTGCAAAATGTTCTGTAGAAGCACAGCACCTGAAACATACCCTAAATGTCTTTAAAAGCTCCTTGCGCTCTTCCAGAGGCTTTTTTCTAAAGCCGATACATTTATTGAGGGGGGGGGGGTGGTTTCTTGTGTATGGGACACTGTCTGTTAGGGTTTTCAATCTTCCTACTCTGTTTGTTCGTGGCCAGAACTGTGGTAGGAGTGGGAAGGATGTCAGTCTTTTTCACGGACACTGGGCCTCTATGGTTTCTATAGTTGCCCTGAAGACTGGTACTCTTAGGAAAGGGTGAGAAGAGGCTGTACTCACCGTAGGAAAAACTTGGATCGTTCTTGGTCTCTGCAATTTTCCTGATGAATTCACAGAAGAAAGAGAATGGAGGGAAGGAAACCTTGTTCTCTCTTTTGTATGATGACCCTAGTGCAGTCCATTTCTCTTGCAAACCATACGGGAGCTTGGAGACAATTGGGTTTACCCCTCTTGGAGTGTCAAGGTAACTGAGTCCAGGTAGTTTTGGGTCTGTCTTGGCTAGCTGAAGCTCAAGGAGAAGGTCAATCAGTCTCTGGAACTCCTTGTTGTCCTTACCGGATATCTTCGGGAAAGTTTCCAGACGCATGAACAAAGC
Organism: Rana muscosa; assembly: GCA_029206835.1. Classification (NCBI taxonomy): domain Eukaryota; kingdom Metazoa; phylum Chordata; class Amphibia; order Anura; family Ranidae; genus Rana; species Rana muscosa. Next base: position 272,804,172 of record CM055117.1, read on the forward strand.
ATTTTCTATAGCTTCTGGACTGCCATAACTTTGCTCTAGTCGCTCCCATGCAGCTGTGAGGCCTGCAGTAGGATTGTCCATGAAAACCGATCTTAATGGCTTAACACGTGCAGCAGATAGAGGACCAAGCCATTTGATCAGCAGATTCAATTCTTGATCAGCTGTAATGCCAATATTGCTAATTGTAGTTCTGAAGGCACATTTCCAACTTCTGTAGTTCTCAGGTTGGTCATCAAAACTTGTAAGACCAGTCTTTGTGAGCTCTCTGCGAAGCATGTACCTCACAAACTCTTCTGTCTCAGTTGTCTCCGCCTTTATGTGAGATGCTGTTGGCTGTATGGTGCTGATTGCGTTATCTTTGACATTGTTGTTAAAGGACACAGGGAAATATGGTGCAGCAGATGCATCCAGGTGAGTTGCTTGCTTGAAGTCAGTTGTTCCAATGGTACGTTGATTCAAGGCTGTACCGATGACTGGAGATTGATGACTTGCCTGAAGCTTGCGCTGATGCTCTGTGACGTATGAAGGCAGGCAAGGTAGACAGGTAGGAAATACAGTGGAGTGATTTTGAGTGCAGGAAGTTGTTGGAACCTCTTTAACTTGAAGCTGTGAAGGAGTCTCTATGTAGTCGGGAGCATTGGAGACAATGGAGTGTGCACTGCAGTGGCTTAGGACATAGTCTTTAGTGCGTTTGAGGGGGTCTTCCATATCTGCTATGTTTAGGTTAATGCTGTCTTTCTCACTTGCACCTTCGTCTGCACTGATAGCTTGCTGTAGGACCCTTAGCTTTGCCATAGCTGCGTCATGTTTACACTGTTCATTTAAGGTTTCCATTGTTGCTCTTTGTCGTGCTGACTGCGCTTCCAACTCTGCCCTTTGACGTGCTGACTGCGCTTCCGACTCTACTCTCTGAGCTTCCAACTCTGCTCTTTGACGTGCTGACTGCGCTTCCAACTCTGCTCTTTTTTCTGCATATGCCACCTGCACTTTACTGGCTTCAACTTCAGCGCGGGCATTAATAAGTCGCTCACTGAGTGTTGAGTATCTTGAACTATGGGATCTTGACGAGTTTTTAGAACGTCTGGTGGAAACAGATCTGTGAGATGCAGTGTCCTGTAACAGCTTTATTTTTGCTTCTGCCTTTAATCTGGTTTGCTGGATAAAACTGTCTCTTTCAATATTGAGAGCATTGACGCGCTTTAATTGCATCATCGCATTTTCTGACTTCATGTTTTGTAAGACATTAGTGAATTTGATGCTGGTAAGCTGATAAAGTTCATATGAGGCAGAAAGTTGTTTAATGGCGCCCTCTAGTGTCAGTAGTTCACGTTCAACAGACACTGTATTGGCTTCAGCAAGGATTTTCTCCCAGACTAATTCCAAGCTATTTGACAATTCAGTCCTTGAAGCTTCATAATTCTCCATTTCTTTCCAAGTGGGTTTAACTGAGCGTTTGGGTAACTCAGTTTCTTCAGGAACTTGTGGGGAGGTAGATGTGAGTTCACATGCAGAAGCTTGGTCACTCATGATAGCAGACTGTCTGTGAAAGCAGGCAGGATCTGTGTGCTGAAATATGACACTGAGCAGATTGTCTCAGGCTATAAGGCTGCCATGTGCTGCTCTGTCCCTTCTGTCTTGCTATGAGGGCCGTAAATCTTGTCTGTTTCAGTACTGACATGCAGAAATCTTGTAATTAGGCTGTGAAACTCCGTTTTTCTACTGTTCTGTCTCAACTACAAAGCGATAAAGTTCATCTCCAGGTTTAAGTAGGCCTTACTCAAGCTGGTTTGATATTCATCCCTTGCATCGATACAGGCAGTTTAACTCAATGAATAAACTCACAGTTAGGACGACAGACGATGAATCCTTTCGAATGTTCCGTTTAATGATGGATATTCATAGGTAGAAAAACGTTGCAGTTGTAAGCCACATGTAAGATGTTTAGCATGGAAGATATACAGGAGTAATGACCAGAATCAGGAAGTGGAGGAGATATATAAAGAACTACGGTGAGAGAGAGAGAGTTCAGCTAGAAAGAAGGGGACAGATCTTAAAGACACAGAGCAAGAATAATCACATAGTGTAACACAACACTATGCAAAGGACACAGTAGTACACTAAGGCCCCTTTCACACTGGGGCGGTTTGCAGGCGCTATTGTGCTAAAAATAGCGCCTGCAAACCGAGCCTAAACAGCAGCTGCTGTGTCTCCAATGTGAAAGCCCGAGGCCCGAGTTGATACTTGAAATGTGAATGTGTCTTGTTTGACATCCCAAAGAAATTTGAGGCTACGCTGCGTAAGGGGACGATTTGTTCCTTGGTTGAATCCCATTACACTAACAGCATTGTCATCAGAGGGAAAGGCCTTCATTACCTTGTCACTGTTATGCCGCGTACACACGATCGGAATTTCCGACAACAAAACCGTGGTTTTTTTTCCAACGGATGTTGGCTCAAACTTGTCTTGCCTACACACGGTCTCACAAATGTTGCTCGGAAATTCCGATGGTCAAGAGCGCGGAGACAGACAACAATACGACGAGCCGAGAAAAATTAAGTACAATGATTCCGAGCATGTGTCAAATTGATTCCGAGCAAGCGCAGCACTTTTGTGCGTCCGAAATGGCTACACACGGTCGGAATTTCCGACAAGAACTTTTCTTGTCGGAAAAATTGAGAACTTGCTCTCAAACATTTGTTGTTGGAAATTACGACAGCAAATGTCCGATGGAGCCTACACACGGTCGGAATATCCGACCAAAGGCTCACATCGAACATTTGTTGTCGGAAATTCTGATCGTGTGTACGCGACATTAGAGACAATTTTGTGAAGCCTGAGGTTGGCTGTGGCAAGCATATCCTAGGTTCTTTTGAGAAGATCAATTGCTCCTTCTTTTGAGCCTGTCATCAAGGTAGGTATTCTTTTCCACAAATTCAGATGTGAATCCTTTTTCACCTTCTTGAGCTATCTTTCTCAGCCCATAAATTGCTACAGCAGAAGAAGGGCTGCTACCAAAAACACGCACCTCCATTTGGTAGTCTCTGACTCCATTGTTGCAATACCATCAGAACCTCAGAAAGCTTCTGTTGTCTTCTTAAACCATGAAATAGTGGAACATTTGCTGAATGTCAGCCATAACAGCAACTGGTTCTTGTCTGAAGTGGAGCAAACCTATAAGGTTGTTGTTCAGATTGGATGCCAAAATCTCTAAATCTACAGGCATCCACGATCTAAGTGTAGCCAAGTCCCGGGCCTCCCTGGGCCTGATAGTGACCTCCAGAATTAGGGACAGCTGACATCCTTCTGTGTAGAGTGGGTTACGAGGCATAGTGGGTGCAATGTAAGGTAGATTAATGGGCGCTAGACACTTCTTGAATGCAAAGAGATTTATTTTCTCTTAAACAGAACTGTGAGAGAGGGGGATAGGGCCAGGACACCCTTTAGTAGTTGCAATGTTATTTGGCAGACTCCAAGACTTCTATAGGTAGACAGCCATGCAGGGAAAGGCACACATCCGGGCGCCACATCTGCATGTGTAGACACGCTGTCTTCTATGGCAAAAATCTTGAACAGTTTCTAACAAGGGTTGCAATGAACTCTTTCACTTCCTCCACAATTTCATCTTTCGATCTTTACTCTACTGAGCTCCCAGTCTATCACCTAGACCCACTGATCCATTGCCACTGGATCTCCTGAGCTCTTACAATCTTCTCACTGAGTATCTTCCTCAAGCGTCACCCCCGTGTCCCTGCTGGGTCCCTAGCTTGGCACTCAAAGATATTCCTCAAGCCCCCCCTAACTGGCCTGCTCGGTCCCTGGCTTGGCACACAAGACTGCTCTGCAAGCGTCACCTCCGCTGGTTGGATCCCTGGCGTGACACCTGCTGAAATTTCCCAATTCTTCACCATCCCTGGTTGGTGAGAATGCTGCTCTGGTACTTGCTTCGGCAACTCACGGTGGTCCCTGATAATAAGGTGGATGGTCCCTTAGTTACGACAGCTTTACCTCTACCTCCGATCACAACATATTCTCCGGCAGAACCCTCACTTCTGGTTAGACTGCAAGCTGCAGTCCCAACCCTATGCTGCTCTCTTGCTTCTGGATAGGCTCTCAGACAGCCTAGCAGCCAGATGTCCCTGGGATAGGCCTCAGGCTCTGGCCTAGAAGCCTATACACCAATACAACACATGTCTACCCAGACAGCCATCCAGGTGGCACAGAACCCTAATCACATGACCTCACCCAAACAAATAGGCTCTCCCAGCAGGCCAAGGGACCCAAGAAAATCCTTGCCCATTGGCTGAGATAGGGAAAATTATTAAATGAACTAAAAAAATGGACTTTAGGCGGCACATGAATGAATAATGTAAAAAACTAGGGGTATTTATTATAGCAAAATTGTAAAAAAGTAAATCTAGACATTCAGAAATGACAATCTATTGGTTCTTGATACAAGACTCAGGCTAATGCTCTAACAACGCTTCAAAGATGTGTGAAAACATAAATGCATTCAAATATGAATGAGATACATATACAGCAAACAGAGGCTAGTAGAACAGTAAACATAAGAAGCAGGTGGCGTTAGCCATGGGTCCAATGTATCGGCTGTAGTCTTGGATTGCTCTACCAGTTTCGGGAATTAACGCTTCTTCAGGAGCATAATAGTCTGTTGGACATACATGTGAACAAAACATAAAAAATATTTAACATCTTTTTAATACACGAAACATAATATAAAACAGCATAAAAAACAAAAGAAGATCAGAAAGGAAAAATTGCTGACCCCACATAGCATGAGTGCCAAAAACAAACCAACCAGCAAACACCAAACATGGCAAGTGGACTAGCCCTCATGCTGGGGCACTAAGGGATAACAATTATACTATCGGTTGTGCTTTGAAAGGAAAGGGAAGAGAAAGAAAGAGGGGGGGGGGAGGTAGAGGGGAGGGAGGGGGGGGAAGAGATGAAGGCAAAATAAAAGAAAAAAGAAAGAAAGAAAAGAAAAAGGAGAAAGGGGGGAGAAGGGAACAGGACATCAAGAGAGTGGGGGGGGGGGGAAAGGGGAAAGGGGGGAAAAGAACAAATGGGGAAGAAAGCTCCCTATAGCAGTCAGTAGGATAAAAGGTATTGGATACATGGGTATACTCACAGGCCGAATGTGTTGCAAGGTGTAACACAAACCTGGTTAAAACTAAATAGGCTATTTGTCTGTAGCAAGTAGCCGATAATGGTAAAAATCTAGAAAGGGAGAATTTTTTTTTTTTATATACAGGTCTCCTTATTGGCAAAAATGACATAAATGGCAAGATAAAAAGGAATAAGGACAAACAGATTTGAAATACCAAAAATGGCCAAAACATGTGGGTGCTCACCACAATAATCGACAGCTGGATGAATTGCTGGTAAGCAGCAACAGAGAATATCCTCCAAGACTTTGAGGCTGTGAATACAGATGCAGAAAAATGTAGATGCACCAGTATGAATCCTGGTGTATAGGCTGGGCAGAGAGTATCTATCCACAGGGAGCCTATGGTAGTATAAATGGCCAGGCTGGAAGATAAACAGAGGTAAATATTATCCACTAATCAAAGCATAAGCGACATATTAGTACTACAAAGCAGTGGCAGGAAGGACATACCTGGGAGCCTGTACATTGAATGTGTTGACCAGTCTGGAGAGATCCTAGCAATGTGCTGTCCTGTTTGAGCGGTGTGCACCGCTCTTAAGTGTCCCCACAGGAAAAACGTCACCTCAAGAGGAAATGACGCTATCTCGGGAGATCAAGAGGCCAACGCACATGCGCCGTGGACGAGGCGAACCTCAGCTAATGAGACGATGGCGTGGGCGGGACCCTCGTGGCCAGGAGGCGGCACGAGGATCGCCCGAGCAACGTGACCCCGGTCACACCAAACAGACCGGGGCCATGGTGCCCAAGGATCTCACACTAAGGGCAGAGTGTCCAGATTGCCGTGAATGGGCGAGAAAAGAGGGGAAGGGCACTCTAGCAAAACAGCGATGCAGGGGCAGCAAAAAAGGGGGTAAATCAGAATCAGCAATCAAAAAAAAAATGCTTAGACGCACCTACATTTTATTTAAAAAAATACACATACATAATACTATATATACACAACCAGGAATTCTATTAAGCCTAATAAGCCTAAACAGAAAGGACAGAGGTGGGGGGGGGGGGGGTAAAAACTACCTTGATCTTAAACCTGTGTGTATCTGAATATAATGAATGTTGGAAAGATTTTTGTGGACAGTTTCCTGCACTGGTTTATGATTAAATGTAACAGATATTTCACGCGGTCCAATGGAACCTACATGATAGAGAGGTGGGAGCCAATAAGAGCGTCCAGAACCACAAAGACCCAATGGATAAGATGGTCTATCACTTTGGAAAAGGGAAGGGGGTGGAGGAAGAAATGTTATGAATTTGAATTAAATAATTTGGGAAAGTGATAAGTGATGGGTAATGACGTATGGTGTTAAAGAATGGAATAGTGAACCATTGGGTGATGATAGTGAAACTGGAGTGGGAATGAGGGGGGGTTTTTGGGAAAAAGGGGGGGCAGGAAAGGGAGGGGGAGGGGAAAAAGGGTAATGGGGAGAAATAAGGAAAGGAAAGAAGGAAAAAGGAGGGGGGAGGGGGAGGGGGAAAGGATAGTGTGGTGAATAAACCCAAATATTGGGGGAAAAAACAAGTGTATGGGTTGTGGTGACAGCAACCTATGAGTCAGAAACTCATTGTATTGACAAAAATTGTGACATAGTAATTTAAGTGACTTGACGAACCTCTAAATAATGGTGACTAAAGTGCATTTGGTGTATTAGGGCCCTTAAAATAGGGGGGGGGGGAGGGGGGGGGGAGAGGGAAGGGGCCAGGGGACACATTGGACTCCAAACTGTAATACTCAAATCATATAGTTAGCTTGTTCCATGAGACCGCGGGAAACAAGTAAAGATCAAGGAAAAGGGGGAAAAAAAGGGGGGAAGAAAAAGAGATATATCCCATATTATCAAAATATATATATTGTAGCAACATGGTTGTAACGGCACCCCAAATACGAAGGGGTTAACGCCGTATAAGATGTTCCCTCTCCTGGACACCCATTCAAGAACCAATCTTCCACAGCCAGGCGACCCTTTCCCATAGGAATTAATCCTTCTGGAAGAACGAGACACACGCTCTGTATCTTCCCAAGATCGAATGAATTTTATTGAGAAACATTGTAACTTTTATATACATCTAATACACATTAGTTTAACATGAACAATGGCCCAGCTCCACCCACACATTACAAGACTCCACACATTATTTTGACGTCTGCTAGGAGACAACAGGTTCTAATAATCCCCTTTATGTTTGAATGACTATGCATGACCTTTGTATTCACCAGACTGTCTGATACTTTACAATACACACAAGGACAGACTTAATTTCCCCAATCCACATCACCACAAACAATGAACAGGTCTTCTAGAAGCTGGAATTCATTAACATTACACTAGACAGGTGATTGAGGCTGAACACCTCAGTATCTCTCAATTAACCTGTTGAGTTCAGAAACAGTAAATAGTCCTTTACAGCTATCCTTGGGGATATGCTGGATAAATATTACAGACCCATTTTAGGTAGCCCAAGATATATTTCTTAATGTCCATTATTTCCTGGCTCACCCTGTGTCCAAAGTGACCCTCCTGTCACAATGGTGATCTATAGAAATGGCTTGTATGACTGGTTTTCATTGAGACCAGGAGGGGATGTAGCATTGAGTCTTTCAACCCATAGAGTTTGCTTCTGAAGGAGGGTTCTATCCCACTCTCCCCCCCTGGGGCTTTTGGGGACGACAGCCAAGACAGAGAAAGAGACAAAAGAGGTGTCAAAGCGGTGATATAGATCGAGGTGACGGCTGACTGGTGTCAACATTTTACCGTTGCCCGAATAATAGATATGGTCATTGATTCACTGTCTCAGCTGTCGGGCCATTTTACCCACATATAACACCCCACATCTACAGGTCATGAGGTAGATGACACCTTCGGTGCGGCAGTTTGCCGAAAATTTGGGGGAGAAAGTTTCCCCATTGGGGAGTATGCTAATCTGACAGGGTTGGACCCAATTGCAGAAGGAACATTTACCACATCTTGAGGTGCCACGAGGTACTTTGGCACTGGTGTTCTTGTTCCTAGTGTAAGGGCTCGCGGTGAGTTTAACCCTTAAGGAGTTAGCATGTTTGAAAATTATTTTGGGTCGTTCCCCTACGTATTTCCCGAGTATCGGGTCCTCACGTAGGAGGTGCCAGTGATTTTCAAGCATATGTCGGATATCTAGATGGTGGCTGGAAAATTTGGTGACCAATTTGGTGGTAAGTTGAGGGGGGGTGATTTTGGTTTTATACAAGAGCTCATTTCGAGTTTGGCCGATGGCTTTGTTGTAGGCCTGTTGCAACAGCGTCTTGCTATAGCCTCTAGCAAGTAAGGGAGTTTTTAGTAGTTTAGCTTGTGTTTGAAAATCGGACAAAAACGTACAGTTGCGTCGCAGCCTGATATATTGGGAATAGGGAATGCTGCGTATCAGAGCTTGGGGGTAAGCACTAGCTGCGTGCAGCAGCGTGTTGCCTGCCGTGCTTTTACGGAACAGGTTAGTGGCCAGGGAGTTGTCAGAATTTCTAAAAATTGTTAGATCAAGAAATGTGGTGGTGTACATATCACAACTGAAAGTAAACCTGAGATTGAACTGGTTTATGTTGAGGTTTTGTGTGAATTCATCAAGCAGGGCTCTGGTGCCAGTCCAGACAATGAACACGTCATCAATGTAGCGCATCCAGACTAGCACGCGGTCGGTAAACCTGCTCATGGATTCACTGGAAAATAGGTCTCTCTCCCACCCCCCCCCCAGGTACAGATTGGCGTAGCCAGGGGCACAGCAAGTGCCCCTGGCTATACCCTGCACCTGGAGGTAGTGGGAGTTACAGAAACTGAACCAATTGTGGGTAAGAATGAATTGCAAGAGCTTGATGATGAATTCATTATATGGCCATCGATGGTGGTCTTCTTCATGGAGGAAGGTGCGTATCGTCTCGACTCCCCGCTCGTGAGGGATGCTGGAATACAATGCCTCCACATCCAAGGTCACAAGCAGGGAGCCGGGAGGAACGACCATCCCCTCAATCTCTTTAAGAAGGGCTAGAGTGTCCCTAATGTAGGAGGGGAGAGCAATCACATGAGGCATTAAGACCGAGTCCACCAATTTGCTGGCGTTCTCAGTCAGGCAGCCAATCCCCGAAATGTTCGGTCTCCCAGGAGGTGACAATGAATTCTTATGCACTTTGGGTAGTGCATAGAATGTCGCCATCCTGGGAGACCGAACATTCAGGTAATCGTATACATCCTGGTCTATAAAGGCCCTTGGCAAAGGCATCATTGATGATATCCAAAAACGCAGTTCTATAAGAAGCAGTGCGTGTTAGAGTGATAGGGCGATACCACTCAAGATTCGCTAGAATCTTATAACACATACTTTCATAAAAACTCCTGGTCATATGGACTATGTTGCCTCCTTTGTCCACCCCTTTAACAATTACATCAGGGTGGTTCTGTATCTTCAAGAGGCTCTGTCGTTGTACTCTAGTGAGATTGCTCTGTTTGGCCAAAATCGCAAAACGTTTTATGTCACTAATGACGCTGCATAGGAAAGCCCATGCTTGCGAGCTAGTGGTCAGGTCTGGAAAGTTCCTCGATTTGGGTTTGAATTTTTTAACAGGAGATTGAATAGAGTCAGGTAAGATCTCACCAATTTCATCCACACCCGAACTTTCGTCCAGTAGTAGCATCAGGTCCCGAAGGGCTCTGAAATCCTCCATTTTGAAGTGTTTGATACTTTCAGAGAAGTCCTTCTCTTCTTTGGTGCGAATGCGATCCTTGTCGAACATAAATTTAAACGTGAGGTTCCTAATGAACACGTGGATGTCCTTGATGAGGTCGTATCTGTCTACATTTTGAGAAGGGCAAAAACTAAGCCCGAAGATGGCTGAGATACCCTATCTATTCCTGAGTAAGTGAGTGAGTGAGTGAGTGAGTAACTTATATAGCGCTACAAATGTGAACTAAATCGCCTCAATCTGTCCTTGCAATGCCCTTGTCTTATCTAATGCCACCAGATACCAGGTCATCTAGTGACAGAAGAGAGAAGTGCAGCAACTCCAGGATTAGGGTGGAATCAATTGATCTCCTATCAGTTGGCCAAGGCAACTATAACTTGGCAGATACATTTAAGAGAAACCCCGCCTAAACATCAGGGTGTTACATAAGATTAATCTATCTAGCCCTGTAAAGAAGATTTTTTTTTTTTTTTTTTAAGCCGGTCCGTTCTCCAGCAGTGGGAAAGCTCTGCAGAGGAGACAGCCGACAACGGCTGGGAAATGAATGGAAAGTGACATCCCCCATAGCATTACTATGGGCCTTCCATTGTTGGCTGCCTCCTCTGCACCTGCCTCCACAGAGAATTGGCTTGAGAAAAGGTATGTATAGCGATTTCTTCTTTACAGGGCTGGAAAGGTTAGTCTTAGATCCTGGATGTCTGTAGATTTACGGATTTAAGTGTGATGCCGCGTACACACGATCGTTTTTAATGTCATTTAAAAAAACGACATTTTTCTCGACGTGATTTTTCATGTTTCCTCTCAAGCCTGCCTTGCATACACACGTTCATTAAAAAAAAACGTTCGAGCAAAGCGCAGTGACGTACAACACGTACAATGGCACTATAAAGGGGAAGTTCCGTTCAGATGGCGCCACCCTTCATGTTAGTAAAGTTTGTTGAGCGACGATTCACGCTTTTCAGCCTCGTGCTTTTCAGTCCATTATAGCGTGACGAATGTGCTATCTCCATTACGAACGCTAGTTTTACCAGAACGAGCGCTCCCGTCTCATACTTGATTCTGAGCATGCACATTTTTTTTCCCCTCGTAAAAGCATACACACTACCGTTTTTCACGACGTTAAAAAAAAGTCGTGAAAAACGACGTGAAAAAATAGAGCAGGTTCTAATTTTTTTTTAGGCCATTTTTCACGTCGTTAAAAATGCTCTGGAGCCTACACACAATCGTTTTTAATGCCCATTTTTAAAAATGCAATTTTTAACGTCATGAAAAATGATCGTGTGTACGCGGCATTAGGGTGGATCTATACTTTAATAACCAAAAGCTCAACAGCTGTCAGTAGACTTCCCCGCTAAGAGCTGAAATGTAAATAAAAGAATGCTGGCAATAGAAGATTAAAAAAAATAATAAAAACAGCGAGGAGTCCCCCCTCCAAAATCCATAGCAGGCCCTTATCCGAGCATGCAGCCCAGCATGCCAGGAAATGGGGGGACGAGCGATCTCCTGAACAATACTAGGCCAAATGCCCTCAACATGGGGGTTGCTTTGGGGCAGGGGGGGACAAAGCGCCTTGTCCGCATAATGATGGGGACAAGGGCCTCTTCCCCACAACCTTGGGATGTGGTTGTGGGGATCTGAATGTGGGGGGCTTATTGGAATCTGGAAGCACCCTTTAACAAAGGGGCCCCCAGATCCCCCCCCATGTGAATGCGTAAGGGGGACCATAGTGACCCTACCTATTCACCAAAAAAGTGTATAAAGTGAATAAAGACCTTTATTTTTAAAAAAATATTCCCCCGGTGTAGATCTATCATCAAGCACGACGCCTGCTACACCGCTGGACCCCCCCCCCCCAAAAAAAAAACCCTCCAGTCTTGTCAAACATTCCCGCCAACTGCCTGCTCCTAAATTGGTAAGAAGCAGAGTCACCCGATGATGTCAGTAGATGACCCTGCCCCCTTGTGATATAACCGACCAGGGCATGCTGGGTCAATTCCAGCCCCTCCAAAGATGCATACCTACTGAGATCCAATGGCTGCAGATTCTTGGGATTAGTTACATCTAGTCCTCTCTGTCCTGGCCGCACCTGCACATTACAGCCCCTGCTGAAAATTGTATGGGGTTCGTCTACCTTCAAATCTAGCCTCAGCTGACAAAGAGAGACAGCCCCAATAGCAACAGAAGTCTATAGAGCTGTAATGTGCAGGCATTGTCAGGACAGAGAGAACTTATGGCTTTTTTTGTGCTGGAACATGTCAGTATGATCCAATGACAGCCACATGCAGTTCTGCGATATACCTGACTATAATTTGACAGGAATTTACTGTGTATAAAGAAAGCAAGCACTATGGCCCTGGAGGTCCTACAGCTTCTTTGCTCATACCAAATTGAATTACTGTACAAAAATATAGGGCTCATTCAGTTATGCTGCTAAGTTTCATTAAATGAAAGTGACTGATTACAAAAGGGCAGGAGGAATAATACAATTCTAATAGATTGTATCCTGTGAACTTTATCGTATCAGTTTTCTGTAGCCTGTGTTCTACTATATGTATCCATAAAATCAGAACTGGTCCAAGACATTGTGCTGCCTGGGTCCAAGAATGAAATGTTGAACCCCCCCCCACCCCCCAAAGAAAAATCACGCTTACCAAAAGGCCCCCACATTTTTTTTTATATCATGATGATAATTAACCACTTGACAACTGGGCACATAACCCCCTTCCTGCCCGGGTGAAATTTCAGGTTTCAGCACTGTCACGCTTTGAATAACAATTGCGCAGTCATGCCACGTGGCTCCCAAACAAAATTGACGTCCTTTTTTCCCACAAATAGAGCTTTCTTTTGGTGGTATTTGATCATTTCTGCGGTTTTTATTTTTTGCGCTATAAACAAAAATAGAGTGACAATTAAAAAAAAAAAAAAACACAATATTTTTAACTTTTTGCTATAATAAATATCCCAATTTTTTTTTTTTTAAAAACAATATTTTTTTTCAGTTTAGGCCGATATGTATTCTTCTACATATTTTAGGTAAAAAAAATAAATAAAATAAATCGCAAAAAGCGTATAGTGATTGGTTTGCGCAAAAGTTATAGCGCCTACAAAATAGGGAATGGAATTGTGATTTTTTTTTTACTAGTAATGGAGGCAATCTGCGATTTTTATTGTGACTGCAACATTATAGCGGACACATTGGACACTTTTGACACATTTTGGGACCATTCACATTTATACAGCGAACAGTGCTATAAATATGCACTGATTACTGTATAAATGTGACTGGCAGGGAAGGGGTTAACACTAGGGGGCGAGGAAGGGGTTAAATGTGTTCCCTGCTAGATGATTGTTACTGTGGGGGGAGGGGACTGACTGGGGGAGGAAACCGATCTGTGTCCCTATGTACAAGGGACACAGCATCGGTCTCCTCTCCCTGACAGGATGTGGATCTCTGTGTTTACACACAGAGATCCACATCCCTGGCTCTGTGACAGCCGATTGCGGGTACCTGGCGGACATCAGGAAGTTAGATTTACATGCAGCAGCACCTTGTCATTATGCAAAATTATATGACATACCATTATGTTTACATACCTCCCAACTTTTGAACTTTAGAATGAGGGACACTTGAGGAAGGAAGTAACCTTGCATAGCATGGCGTGGCAAATTTGGGCGTGGTCAAACTTCTGACAGTGGGAGGAGCTTAAGGGGCATCATTAAACGGGGTTCTGAAATTAGCTATATACAGAGTGCAGGGTTCTAAAATGAGCTATATACAGTGTGCAGGGTTCTGGGATGAGCTATATACAGGCTGCAGCAGAGGTGAAATTAGAACCTTCAGTGCACTGGTGCAAGAAACCATGAAGGGCCCCCCGACCTCCGGCCTTGGCCATTCCCTCCGAGCCCAGAGCCCTTCCCACTGATGCCACGACCCTTCATGATCCCACAGCAGATCCCTTTCACATGTTGTGCAGTCCTGTAGTCTTAGTCCCCGCCATGGTGGCGGAAGAAAAGGGGCCCAGTCGCAAGTGCAACCTTTGCTGGTAGTTCCGCCAGTGGTGTTAGTTAGGGATGAGCCGAACACCCCCTGGTTCGGTTCGCACCAGAACCTGCGAACAGACCGAAAGTTCGCACAAACTTTAGAACCCTACTTAATACAATGGGACTCGAACGTTCAAAATCAAAAGGGCTAATATGTAAGTTATTGTCCTAAAAAGGGTTTGGGGACCCGGGTCCTGCCCCAGGGGACATGTATCGATGCAAAAAAAAAGTTTAAAAAAAACTGAAGTTTTTTCAGGAGCAGTGATTTTAATGATGCTTAAAGTGAAAAAAAAAAAAGTGAAATATTCCTTTAACCACTTAAGCCCCGGACCATGTCGGGCCATTAGGACCAGGCCTGTTTTTGGGATTCGGCACTGCACTGCTTTAACTGTAAATTGTGCGGACATGCAATGTTGTACCCAAATGAAATTTGCGTCCTTTTCTTCCCACAAATAGAGCTTTCTTTTAATGGTATTTGATTGCCTCTGCGATTTTTATTTTTTGCGATATAAACAGAAAAAGACCGAAAATTTTGAAAAAAAATTATATTTTCTACTTTTTGTTATAAGAAAAATCGAATAAACTCAATTTTAGTCATACATTTAGGCCAAAATGTATTCAGCCACATGTCTTTAGTAAAAAAAATGTCAATAAGCGTATATTTATTGGTTTGCACAAAAGTTATAGCGTTTACAAACTAGGGTACATTTTCTGAAATTTACACAGCTTTAAATTTATGACTGCCTATCTCAATTCTTGAGGTGCTAAAATGGCAGGGCAGTACAAAACCCCCCCAAATGACCCCATTTTGGAAAGTAGACACCCCAAGGAAATTGCTGAGAGGCATGTTGAGCCCATTGAATATTTTTTTTTTGTCCCAAGTGATTGAATAATAACAAAAAAAAAAATAAAAAAAAAAAATTACAAAAAGTTGTCACTAAATGATATATTGCTCACACATGCCATGGTTATATGTGGAATTGCACCCCAAAATACATTCTGCTGCTTCTCCTGAGTACGGGGATACCACATGTGTGGAACTTTTTAGGAGCCTAGCCACGTACGGGACCCCGGAAACCAAGCACCGCCTTCAGGATTTCTAAGGGCGCAAATTTTTGATTTCACTCCTCACTACCTATCACAGTTTCGAAGGCCATAAAATGCCAAAATAGCACAAAACCCCCCCAAATTACCCCATTTTGGAAAGTAGACACCCCAAGCTATTTGCTGAGAGGCATGTTGAGTCCATGGAATATTTTATATTTTGCCACAGGTTGCGGGAATATGACAAACTTTTTTTTTTTTGCACAAAGTTGTCACTAAATGATATATTGCTCACACATGCCATGGGCATATGTGAAATTACACCCCAAAATACATTCTGCTGCTTCTCCTGAGTACGGGGATACCACATGTGTGGGACTTTTTGGGAGCCTAGCCGCGTACGGGACCCCAAAAACCAAGCACCGCCTTCAAGGTTTCTAAGGGCATAAATTTTTGATTTCACTCCTCACTACCTATCACAGTTTTGAAGGCCATAAAATGCCAAGATGGCACAAAACCCCCCCAAATGACCCCATTTTGGAAAGTAGACACCCCAAGCTATTTGCTGAGAGGCATGTTGACCCCATTGAATATTTTTTTTTTTTGTCCCAAATGATTGAATAATGACAAAAAGAAAAAAAAAATTACAAAAAGTTGTCACTAAATGATATATTGCTCACACATGCCATGGTTATATGTGGAATTGCACCCCAAAATACATTCTGCTGCTTTTCCTGAGTACGGGGATACCACATGTGTGGGACTTTTTGGGAGCCTAGCCACGTACAGGGCCCCAAAAACCAAGCACCGCCTTCAGGATTTCTAAGGGCGTAAATTTTTGATTTCACTCCTCACTACCTATCACAGTTTCGAAGGCCATAAAATGCCAAAATAGCACAAAACCCCCCCAAATTACCCCATTTTGGAAAGTAGACACCCCAAGCTATTTGCTGAGAGGCATGTTGAGTCCATGGAATATTTTATATTTTGCCACAGGTTGCGGGAATATGACAAACTTTTTTTTTTTTGCACAAAGTTGTCACTAAATGATATATTGCTCACACATGCCATGGGCATATGTGAAATTACACGCCAAAATACATTCTGCTGCTTCTCCTGAGTACGGGGATACCACATGTGTGGGACTTTTTGGGAGCCTAGCCGCATACGGGACCCCAAAAACCAAGCACCGCCTTCAAGGTTTCTAAGGGCATAAATTTTTGATTTCGCTCCTCACTACCCATCACAGTTTTGAAGGCCATAAAATGCCAAGATGGCACAAAACCCCCCCAAATGACCCCATTTTGGAAAGTAGACACCCCAAGCTATTTGCTGAGAGGCATGTTGAGCCCATTGAATATTTTTTTTTTTGTCCCAAATGATTAAATAATGACAAAAAGAAAAAAAAAAAATGTACAAAAAGTTGTCACTAAATGATATATTGCTCACACATGCCATGGTTATATGTGAAATTACACCCCAAAATACATTCTGCTGCTTCTCCTGAGTACGGGGATACCACATGTGTGGGACTTTTTGGGAGCCTAGCCGCGTACGGGACCCCAAAAACCAAGCACCGCCTTCAAGGTTTCTAAGGGCATAAATTTTTGATTTCACTCCTCACTACCTATCACAGTTTTGAAGGCCATAAAATGTCAAAATAGCCCAAAACCCCCACAAATGACCCCATTTTGGAAAGTAGACACCCCAAGCTATTTGCTGAGAGGCTTGGTGAGTATTTTACAGCTCTCATTTGTTTTTGCAAATTAAGAAAGACATTTTTTTTTCTTTTTTTTTTTCTTTTTTTACATTTTCAAAACTTTGTGACAAAAAGCGAGACCTGCAAAATACTCAACATACCTCTCAGCAAATAGCTTGGGGTGTCTACTTTCCAAAATGGGGTCATTTGGGGGGGTTTTGTGCCATCTGGGCATTCCATGGCCTCCGAAACTGTGATAGGCAGTGAGGAGTGAAATCAAAAATTTACACCCATAGAAATCCTGAAGGCGGTGCTTGGTTTTTGGGGTGCCGTACGCGACTAGGCTCCCAAAAAGTCCCACACATGTGGTATCCCCGTACTCAGGAGAAGCAACAGAATGTATTTTGGGGTGTAATTCCACATATGCCCATGGCATGTTTGAGCAATATATAATTTAGTGACAACTTTTTGTACATTTTTTTTTTTTTTGGTCATTATTCAATCACTTGGGACAAAAAAAAAAAATATTCAATGGGCTCAACATGCCTCTCAGCAAATAGCTTGAGGTGTCTACTTTACAAAATGGGGTCATTTGGGGGGGTTTTGAACTGTCCTGGCATTTTATGCACAACATTAGGAAGCTTATGTCACACATCATCCACTCTTCTAACCACTTGAAGACAAAGCCCTTTCTGACACTTTTTGTTTACATGAAAAAAAAAAATTTTTTGCAAGAAAATTATGTTGAACCCCCAAACATTATATATTTTTTTAAAGCAAAGGCCCTACAGATTAAAATAGTGCGTGTTGCATTTTTTTTTTCCACACAGTATTTGCGCAGCGATTTTTCAAACGCATTTTTTGGGGGAAAAACACACTTTTTTTATTTTTAATGCACTAAAAAACACTATATTGCCCAAATGTTTGATGAAATAAAAAAGATGATCATAGGCCGAGTACATGGATACCAAACACGACATGCTTTAAAATTGCGCACAAACGCGCAGCGGCGACAAACTACATTCATTTTTAAAAGCATTTAAAAGCCTTTACAGGTTACCACGTTAGATTTACAGAGGAGGTCTACTGCTAAAATGACTGCCCTCGATCTGACCTTCGCGGTGATACCTCACATGCATGATGCAATTGCTGTTTACATATGACGCTAGACCGACGCTTGCGTTCGCCTTTGCGCAAGAGCAGGGGGGGACAGCGGTGTTTTTTTTTTGTTTTGTTTTTTTATTATTTATTTGGCTTTTTTATTTTATTTTTAAACTGTGCCTTCCATATTTTATTTTTTTTACCATTTTTATCGTTATCTCAGGGAATGTAAATATCCCCTATGATAGCAATAGGTAGTGACAGGTACTCTTTTTTTGAAAAAAATTGGGGGGTTAGACCCTAGATCTTTCCTCTGCCCTCAAAGCATCTGACCACACCAAGATCGGTGTGATAAAATGCTTTCCCAATTTCCCAATGGCGCTTTTTATATCCGGGGGGGGGGGACATTCCCTCCCACTGCTTGTAAAAGCAGTCTAGAGGCTAATTATCTGCTAGAATTGCTTTTACATGAAATCGGCCGCTGGCTGAAAAGAATGATACCAAGATGATACCTAAACCCGCAGGCATCATTCTGGTATAAACATTCAAAGTCCAGCAACATACCAGTACGTTGCTGGTCCTTGTTGGACATGTATTGTAATCTTTTTTTTCATGCAGCCTGTTGCGGAGCTCCAACGTCCGCTGGGAAATCCTTGAAGCTGAGGAAGTACTGACTTATCCAAGGCAACCTGTTACCCCCCAGTAACTGGACGACACACAGTTCTGGGAGTAAATCAACGCTTTATTTTGCCCAGGCTGGCTTTTTATATCATTTCCCATGCAAGGGTTTTCTTAACTCATTTTACAGGGGCATTCCCTTCAACAATTAACAGATGAGAGTGATTTAATTACCTGGGACTACTTCTAACACATTTGGTATGCGTGAGACGTTTGTCTCCCCATGAACAGAGCTCCACATATTTACTCATAACAATGGAACCGTGCCAGACACATTACTAGGAGTGTAATTACCTCCCGTAGCAGATAATACGTGACTTCATTAACACACTGAACAATAGATGAATGGAATGCTACCTCAGACCCCCAATTAATCCAATTTACTTATTCAGACATCAGTAGACATTCTGTCTCTACATTTCCTGGAATTAATCTTTGCTGTCACCTCTGAAGTGATCCAAACCATTTCTCAGTTTCAGTATTTTGCTACACTGCTCCCCCTTACCCACAAGCCGGCATACACAGTCTGATCCTTAACGGATCGGCTTGGGGATGTCCGGAGAGTACTCACGGATCACTTTTCCAGTTCAGTTGCCGCGATAACCTGTCAGCATTGCCGTTCTGTTTCCCGGGTCAGTAGTGGATAGTAAAGTCATACGGTTGTAACGCCAGACTCCAGCGCAACAACCGGGCATTGTCCCCTGCCACTCGATTTAGCCATACCAACGGGTTGTGGTCTGTGAGTAGGGTGAACTGTTGTCCGTACAAGTAGGGCTGAAGCTTCTTTAGGGCCCACACCACAGCCAGGCATTCTTTTTCTATGGCGGCGTAGCTCACTTCCCTGGGGAGAAGCTTCCTGCTCAAGTAAACTACGGGGTGTTCTCCGCCATCTGCTCCTACCTGGCTCAATACCGCGCCCAATCCAAACATTGAAGCATCCGAGCCTCAGAGGATGCTCCGTTTTCCGTGGTGTGGGCCTGGGACGGGGTGGTAACGGGGTAGATCTCGTTGGTAACCGGGGCTGATGCAAAAGCAGAAGTCAACTGGCCAAGATCGTTCCCCAGCAGGACATCAGCGGGAAGTTCCTGGATCAACCCCACCTTAATTAATCCGGAGCCGGCACCCCAGTTCAGGTGTACTCTTGCCGTGGGTAGCCTGTGTACTGCTCCCCCTGCAACCCGCACAACTACGGAACTCCCGGTGTGGTCGGCCTCTGGAACCAGGTGACGTTTGACCAGTGTGAGGGTGGCGCCGGAATCTTGTAGACCTTGAGCAGTCTTCCCGTTTAGCTGTACTGACTGGCGATGGTGTTGTCTGTTGTCAGTAGCCGCCTGTACTGGGTCAGCCTCGTGTAGGATACTCCAGTGTTCCTCCAATTCTTCTGCTCCTCGGTTGACCGGGGCCGCTTCCGTGTGATAGCAATGAGCGGCAGCCCGTGCTGGAGGGGGTGGCCCTGGTCGAATCCATGCAGCTTGGTCCTGGTTCTGAGTGCAGTCTCTCTGATAGTGCCCAAATTGCTTGCATGAATAGCACTGCACTCCCTTGCGCCCGAGGTATCGATTTGCAGGGGAGTTAGGGATTAGCCCGGGTCGTTGTGTAGCTGGGGGCCCTGGGTTATGGTTCAGTGGTCTGGTGCTTGGTCGGAAGCTAGTCTGTGATGGCCGGCGGGCATCTTGATATTCATCAGCTTGCCTGGCCGCTTCCGAGAGAGTGGTAGGTTTGCGATCCCTTACCCACTCCTGTACCTCTGGGTTTAGTCCATTAAAGAATTGCTCCAGTAAAATCAGCTGGGTGATCGCGTCTGCTGTGGTTGCCTGACTGGCTTGTAGCCAAGCTAGGGCTGCCCTCTGCATTCGGCAAGCCCATTCGGTGTTGGAGTCCTTCTCCTGTTTCTTTGTGTCCCGGAAGCGTCTCCTGTATGCTTCTGGGGTGATGGCATACCTTGCCAAAATAACTTCCTTTACCCGGCTATAGCTTGCGATTTCCTCCTCTGGCACGGCTCTGTAGGCTTCTGCTGCACGGCCTGACAGCTTACCAGCTAAGATCCGTACCCAGTCTGTCTGGGGTAACTGGTACAGCTTGCATTGCCGTTCAAAATCTTGCAGGAAGCTATCAATCTCTTCCTCTGCTTCCATAAACTTTTTAAAGGCATCATGGGGTACTTTTAGTTTTGTCTCTGGTGCCGGTGTAGTCGTTAGCAGTCTCTCAGAGGCATGCTGTTCCGCCAGCCGGAGTTGGGTCTCCCTTTCTTCTCTCGCCGTGATAAAGGCATCCACTTGGGCTAACGTTGCCTGTACCAGCTCGGTGGAGGGGTTTTCTCCATAAAACGCTAGCCTGCGTTTCACTTCTTGGTTAAACTCGGTCTCCATGGCTTCTGTAGCCATACTGTGTGCCCGATCTCCCTCGGTCAGTTCTGCAATCAACTCGGCTTTGGTTTTAGTGCTGGCGCTCTTCCCTCTTGCTTCCAGCAAATCCTTTAACGTTGCTCGTTTTAATCCAGCAAAGTTTGTCTCCATTCACACTTCCATTCGTGTAGCTGAATTTGCATGAATGCTGCTTCCTCTTGCTGCAAGGCTTTAATCCCACCGCTGCCAACAAGTGTTGCAGAGCTCCAACGTCCGCTGGGAAATCCTTGAAGCTGAGGAAGTACTGACTTATCCAAGGCAACCTGTTACCCCCCAGTAAATGGACGACACACAGTTCTGGGAGTAAATCAACGCTTTATTTTGCCCAGGCTGGCTTTTTATATCATTTCCCATGCAAGGGTTTTCTTAACTCATTTTACAGGGGCATTCCCTTCAACAATTAACAGATGAGAGTGATTTAATTACCTGGGACTACTTCTAACACATTTGGTATGCGTGAGACGTTTGTCTCCCCATGAACAGAGCTCCACATATTTACTCATAACAATGGAACCGTGCCAGACACATTACTAGGAGTGTAATTACCTCCCGTAGCAGATAATACGTGACTTCATTAACACACTGAACAATAGATGAATGGAATGCTACCTCAGACCCCCAATTAATCCAATTTACTTATTCAGACATCAGTAGACATTCTGTCTCTACATTTCCTGGAATTAATCTTTGCTGTCACCTCTGAAGTGATCCAAACCATTTCTCAGTTTCAGTATTTTGCTACACAGCCTATTGGCTGAACGAAAAAAAGAGATTGATTGGTGGGTATGCCCACC
The DNA here is from genome assembly GCA_029206835.1 of Rana muscosa. Taxonomy (NCBI): domain Eukaryota; kingdom Metazoa; phylum Chordata; class Amphibia; order Anura; family Ranidae; genus Rana; species Rana muscosa. The sequence goes on from CM055117.1 coordinate 272,825,818, forward strand.
ATTAGAATACCTCCCTTCATCCACCCACTTCTAATGATGGGCATATATGCCGAAGCATGGGGGCATCCTCCCGCAAAAAAGTTATGCCGCGTACACACGGTCAAGCCTTTGTCGGAATTTCGACCGTATGTACGCGGCATAAAAGGTTATGCCGCGTACACACGGTCGGACTTTTCCACGGGCAAGCCTCCGTTGGAATTTCGACCGTATATACGCGGCATTAGGAGCAAAATCGCTCCTCCGCCCCTGCTGCCCCCATGCTTCGGCATATATGCTCTTTTTTTTAACTGTGGTGGTGAAATCACCCTCTACAGCGTTGGAGTCACGGCTTTATGTATCGTGGGAGCAAACGCTGTTGCTGTCAAGATAAATAGATCCGCGCTGCAACTGAATGGCGTACCTGCTAAGCAAATGGTGGTTAACATTAAAACAAAGTAACATTACAGTACAACAGTAAGACCTTACCATGCCATACCTGCAAAGCAAATACCAAAACAAAACCTAGTAAAAAATAAAAAAATGTTTTAAACGCAACCTGTGCCTAAAATATATATATGCCGAAGCATGGGGGCATCCTCCCGCAAAAAAGTTATGCCGCGTACACACGGTCGGAATTTTCCACGGGCAGGCCTCCGTCGGAATTTCGACCGTATGTACGCGGCATTAGGAGCAAAATCGCTCCTCCGCCCCTGCTGCCCCCATGCTTCGGCATATATGCTCTTTTTTTTAACTGTGGTGGTGAAATCACCTCCTACAGCGTTGGAGTCACGGCTTTATGTATCGTGGGAGCAAACGCTGTTGCTGTCAAGATAAATAGATCCGCGCTGCAACTGAATGGCGTACCTGCTAAGCAAATGGTGGTTAACATTAAAACAAAGTAACATTACAGTACAACAGTAAGACCTTACCATGCCATACCTGCAAAGCAAATACCAAAACAAAACCTAGTAAAAAATAAAAAAATGTTTTAAACGCAACCTGTGCCTAAAATATATATATGCCGAAGCATGGGGGCATCCTCCCGCAAAAAAGTTATGCCGCGTACACACGGTCGGAATTTTCCACGGGCAGGCCTCCGTCGGAATTTCGACCGTATGTACGCGGCATCAGGAGCAAAATCGCTCCTCCGCCCCTGCTGCCCCCATGCTTCGGCATATATGCTCTTTTTTTTAACTGTGGTGGTGAAATCACCTCCTACAGCACTGGAGTCACGGCTTTATGTATCGTGGGAGCAAACGCTGTTGCTGTCAAGATAAATAATTCCGCGCTGCAGTTGAATGGCGCACCTGAAAACAAAAAATTACATACCTGAAAAGCAAGCATGATAAAACATTGCAGAATAGAATACAGTAAAAAAGAGCAGAACAATAGAGAGAAAATAGAGAGAGAGAGAACAATAAAATGACAACTATTTTTGGTTTTTTTTTTTTTATATTTTTTTTTGTGTTTTGTTTTTTACGTTTTTTTTTTTCTTTTTTACACTTTTTTTTGTAACTTTACAACTGTAATGGTTCGGGTCTCTCAAAATGTAATGGCATCTTGGGAGACCCTGTGTAAGTGTGTCCTAGTCTGTGAAATGCTGTACCCTACGCTAAAACTTCACTTTTGAGTGGTAGCGTTCAAAACATTCACCTTGGCAAAGACCAGGCTTGTCAGGACAGAGTGGACAAAAACTACGGGTGTCACGCCTAAATCCGCGCTTGCTACAGACACGACATCTTTTTTGGGGGTGGCTTTGGGTAGGGGTACTCGGGAGGACATACGAATAATGCCTCTCATGCAGCCGGCTTACTGCATTTGGTTGGGGATGGTGAGGTGCAGAACCGCCTGGATACAGGAGTTCTGTGACTATCTCATTCTGGAATTTTAGAAGAGATAACGTCCCGCCTGAAGCTCTGTATAGCACATGAGCGTTCAGCAAAGCCAATTGGAATAATGATAGAGACACTTTTTTGTACCAGCGTCTCGCCTTACGGTCAATTAGATACGGCGCCATCAACTGGTCGTTGAGGTCCACCCCTCCCATATTTTGGTTATATTCGTGGACACAGAGGGGTTTCTCCACAACACCAGTCGCCGTACGAATTTGGACTGTCGTGTCTGCATGAAGGGAGGTAAGAAGGAAAACATTCTTATTGTCCCTCCACTTCATAGCGAGCAAGTTATTACACTTCAAGCAGGCTCTCTCCCCCAGCCTAAGACGGGCATCTACAAGCCGCTGGGGAAAGCCCCGGCGATTAGGTCGCACGGTGCCACATGCTCCAATCTGATGATCAAACAAGTGACTAAACAGTGGCACGCTCGTGTAATAATTGTCCACATACAAGTGGTACCCCTTTCCGAATAAGGGTGACACCAAGTTCCACACTATCTTGCCAGCACTCCCTATGTAATCCGGGCAGTTGACCGACTCAATCTGACTGTCTTTTCCCTCATAAACCGTAAAGTTCACTACATAGCCTGTTGCCCTGTCACAGAACTTGTAGAGCTTGACCCCGTATCTGGCACGCTTGCTGGGAAGGTACTGCTTGAAAGACAAGCGGCCAGAAAATTTAATCAGGGACTCATCAACGCAGACAACTTGATCGGGAGTAAACAAGGCTGCAAAACGTTCGTTGAAGTGGTTTATGAGGGGCCGAATTTTATAGAGCCGGTCGTATTCAGGGTCCCCACGTGGACGACAAAGTTCATTGTCGTTGAAGTGCATGAACCGCAAAATCTGCTCGTATCGTGCCCTGGACATGGAGGCAGAGAACACGGGCATGTGGTCAATTGGGTGCGTGGACCAATAAGCACGCAATGACGGAAATTTATGTGTGCCCATGTTGAGGGAAAGGCCCAGAAAGGTCTTAAATTCGGAAACCGTAATTGGTTTCCAATTTCTGGCAATTTTAGGCAACTGGGGGTTAGCGGCGATAAATTGACCAGCATATAAATTACTCTGGTCCACAATAGATCTATAGAGATCTTCCGTGAAAAACAGCGAATAAAAATCAATTGGAATAAAATCAGCTGTTTCCACCTGAATACCGGGTTGGGCAGTGAATGGGGGAAGTACGGGTTCTGCAGAAGTGGTGGGGACCCAATCAGGATAGGCGAATTCTGCAGGAAGGGCAGTATGGGCACAACGGGCCTGCCTTTGTCTTCTTGGTGGCAGCGGGACACTACTTGTGCTTGCCACCTCGCCAGCTTGAACTGCACTTATGGGACTCGCCACGTCACCAAGTGTTACTGCAGTGCTGGATGTACGTCCAGGCTGTACTAGGCCGCTGGTGCTTGCCAGTTCACCAGAAGGAATAGCGGCGCTAGTACTACTCTGCTCCATGATACGAGAGACCTGCGGTTCTTGCTCCTCAACAACCTCAGAAGATCGGGATCGGGTACACCTGACCTTAGCAGGGACCTCAACTTCGTCGTCAGAGCTATCTGACGTGGGGCCGCTGACGTCACTGTCTTCTACGGGAAGATATTCTGAGCCTGAATCTGACAGATACGTGACCTCCTCTTCACTATCTGTCATGCTCAGAATCTCGTAGGCCTCTTTACTAGTGTACCTTCGTCTTGCCATTTTGGGCTCTAAATTTAGGGGTACACTAGTAAGATTCACAGGAAAAAAGCACCTGACTGTCGTCAGCAAATATATCAAACGCTACAAAAAAACTGTTAGCGATCGCAGGGATCAGGCCTGTCTCTGCGAACGCTGCAGTTATGTGTGTTGTGTTTGGTAAGTGACAGTGATCGATCGATACTGCACTTGGGTGGGCTGGGCTGGGCTGGGCTGGGCGGAGGGGCTAAACGCAGGCGCTAGCAGGTATCTGGGCTGATCCCGCTAACACTGCGTTTTTGGGAACCCTAAACCGCTGGGGATGCTAGTATAGATCTGATCAGATACTATACCACTAAGGGGGGTGTATGCTTTGCGCGTGGGTGTTAGCGTTACTGGCACTAACCTAACACTGCCTGGGGCGACGCAGACCCTCTCTGGCGCTAAAACCTAATTGATCTCACCCGCCGGGCGATCAGGGGGGTTAAACCTTTATTGGGTTATATACGGCGGGTGCCCTGATGCTATAAAAAGCAAACTAATCAACCAGCGTCACCTGTAACCTTTATATGGTGATCACTGGTGAAAGGGTTAACTAGGGGCAATCAGGGGGTTAAAACCTTTATTAGGTTAAATATGGGGGTACCCGACGCTATATAAAAACCTGACGGGTTACCTAAATAACTAGATAACTTACTGGCTAACCAGTGACACCAGTGACGCTTATACGGCGATCACTGGTGAAAGGGTTAACTCTAGGGGCAATCAGGGGGTTAAAATAATATATGGGGGTACCTGACACTAATAAAAACCTGCGGCGAACCTAAAAAAAAATAACTGCCTATCTAAAACACCAGCGACACGAATACAGCGATCGGAAAAACAATCGCTTAGTGACGCTGAAGTTAGGGGGTGAAAGGGTTACCTGGGGGGTGATCAAGGGGTTAAACCTTTATTAGGGGGGGTTAGGGGGCTACCCTGGACCTAAAGGGGCCTAATCCTAACTGCCCTGCAACTTTTTACAATCACAGATGACACTAAATGCAGTGATCAGTAAAATAAATGATCACTGCAATCAGTGACACTGTGATTGGGGGCTTTGGGGTGACCTGGGGGGTGATCTGGGGGTGACTGGGGGGTGATTTGTGTGCCTATGTGTACCTACGTATCAGTGGACTGTTGGAGCACTAACCTCTGTCTTCTCTCCTCGGCGCCGGGAACGAAAAGACCGCGGCGAGGGAGATGACATCACTTCCTCCAGCCTGTGTTTACATCACATGGCGGAGGAAGCATTTTCATTGGCCGGGAGCGATCGCGAGGGGGGGGGCGGAATCGAGCGGCCGCCCCCTCATGCCTGATCGCTCCCGAACACTTAACGGCCGCTCACTGCAGTGAAGGGGGGTCCAACTGCACAAAGGCGATCACGTAGATCTACGTGATTCTGCCTGTCCGTGCCATTCTGCCGACGTAAATCGGCGGTGGGCGGTCGTTAAGTGGTTAAATATCGTACCTGGGGGGTGTCTATAGTATGCTTGTGAAGTGGCACATGTTTCCCATGTTTAGAACTGTTCCTGCACAAAATGACATTTCTAAAGGAAAAAAAGTCATTTAAAACTGCTTCCGGCTTTAATGTAATGTCTGGTCCCAGCAATATGGATGAAAATAATTGAGAAAAATGGCATGGCATGGGTTACCCAGCCAGCCCATTACCATCCCCTTTGGGATATTAAGGGGAACCCCACACCCAAATTAAAAAAAGCCCTATATACTCTGAACAGCAGTATACAGGCGGTGCAAACAAGACAGGGACTGTAGGTTTGTTCTTAAGTAGAATCAGTTTGTCATTTGGAACAGGTACATTTTTTAAGTGTAGCTTCAGCCAAAAAATCTATTTTTAAGCTTTTTGGAAAACATAGGGAAGGGTTATCACCCCTGTAACATTTGTTTTGCTGTCTGTGGACCTGTTCAGAACATGTCACCTCACTTTCCATCCCAATGACAAATGTTTTTTGAAAATTTTGGGTTTTTATTGAAACAAGGATTGGTGGAGAGGAGACACCTTTTTCCCATATTAACTCCTACAGGAGAGAATTTCCCTTCCTAGGGGTAGATTTCCTCTCACTTCCTGTTGTCTTCTTCCGTTTGCAAGTAGGAGTCGTTTGTAAGTTGGATGTTTGAAAGTAGGGGCCTGCCGTATATACTCTGCAGAAATTTGGCCCTTAGGTGTTGGTGTTGCCACAACACTGTAAGCCCTCACAGTTACTCTTGGTGGGCGCTGGAATGCCCTGCTGTGAACTATTATATCTAGAATTGTAATTACATGCCATTGTTGAACAGTGGTAGGAAAAATTGGGCCTTTGGTGGTGGTGCTGGTGCCACAACACTGTAAGTCCTCACAGTTCCTCTTGGTGGGCGCAGGAATGGTTGAAAATTGGGTCATAAAAATTGGGCCTTAGGCACTGGTGATGGTGCCACAACACTGCAACCCCTCACAGATACTGTAGTTGGAGCGCAGCAATGAGCCCTGCTGCAAAGTGTAGCGGAGCCTCACTCTCCCCCTCTGTTTTTTTCTCGTTTGATTGGCTTGTGTCTAGGGGTACCTGGGAGAGGAGAGTGCAGGAACACTACACCAAGCTCTCCCCTCGTATGTGTATGAGGGTTGAGCAGAGTTACTTGAATTACCTCCGAGTCTGTTCACTGCATACGAAGCCTCCAGCTGTTCCGTGGAGATGTGTCTGCCAATAACATAGAGCCCCACACCAATCAAAAGTCCAACACTCCTTTATTTCTCTACTTTCCGGGTGAACACAATCAGTTGAACTTTCAGTAACAGACAGACAGGGGTGTGGGTACGAGTAGGCCCAGGCACAACTGAACTCTCCTATTCCTTTGCTAGCGAATAGGCCTGGCGCACGGTCTCTGCCACCGACCATGAGTTTTGGTCGCTGCCACCGACCGGATGAACCGTTGAGGCCCCTGCCACAGGCCTAATAGCAGGTCTCTGCCACTGACCTGAGTTGAATAGTTGGACCGCTGCCACCGGTCATTGAACATGAACCACCTTCCTCTCTTGCACTGGGCCCCTGTTCGGGAAAGATATACCTCTGGGCGGTCTCCAGAGGTTCACCCAGCACTGGCAACCTGCTGCATCAGGTCTTCGGATGAATCCCTCCTCCGGTCCCTTACGCCTTTGGATTCGGGTGCCCCACTCCCGGGGCCTCCTAGAATGATCCCTCCCTCGCGGGAACCAGCGGAAGGTACTGGGCCCCAGGCCTCCAGCCAAGTACCTCACCCCAGACTGAAGGTGTCTGGGATGGAACACGAACTCCAGGTGTCCAGGCCTAGGCCGCCTGGACACCGACCGCGAACAGCAGCCCTCAGGCTGAAGGTGCCTGGGACTCCAACCTCGTGGCGAAGATGTCCGCCCTCTTTATACCCTCTCCCAGCAAGCACGGCAGGTTCCCCGCCCCGCCATACAACCGCTGCGAGAGGTCACAAAGGGTTACGGCACTGCAGCGATGGTTCAACCCCGGCCCAAAGTGACAGCGCCACCTGCTGGGCCGCAGGGAACTATGCATCACTGGTGTCTTCACCAGTTTTAAAAGTATATACCCGCTACAAAAGTATTGCATCAAAAATTGTAATTACACTCCCCTGTTAAACAGGGGCAGAAAAATTGGGCCTTAGGCACTGGTGCTGGTGCCACAACACTGCAACCCCTCACAGATACTCTAGTTGAAGTGCAGGAATGAGCCCTGCTGCAAAGTATTGCATTAAAAATTGTAATTACATGCCCCTGTTAAACAGGGGCTGAAAAATTTGGCCTTAGCCAGTGGTGGCGGTGCCAAGAAACAGAAATGTTCTTACATGCTATCAGCATGATCATTGAGGAGGAAGAGGATAGTCACTCAGCATAACAGGATAGTCACTCTGCATCAGCATAGGCAGTCTTGAAGGGATCTGACATTTCAAAGAAAATGATTCTGTTACATCAGCATCAGGTGCTTGGTAGCTGGTGGTGATCCAAGACCGATTCATTTTTATGAAGGTCAGTCGATCGACCGAGTCGGTGGACAGGCGCACCCTGTGATCGGTTACAAAGCCTCCAGCAGCACTGAATGTGCGTTCCGAAAGAACGCTGGATGCAGGACAGGCCAGTAGCTCAATTGCATACTGTTCAAGCTCTGGCCAGTGATCCATCCTCAAGACCCAGTAACCCTGAGGATTTTCGGTGGGAAAGGTGTCCAAGTCTGATCTTGCCCCTAGGTATTCCTGCACCATGTAAACCAGACGCTGGCGATGGTTGCTGGAACTGATCATACCTCGGGGCTGCGGACTAAAAAATTGTCTGAACGCATCGGTCAGACGGCCACCTTCTCCACTGCTCCTTCGACTGACCGAAGCCTCAGCAACACGTTGTCCAGGAACAGGAATTTGTAACCTCCCAGTCTCTGGGAACGCGTTGCACAGACCTTTCTGCAAGGCCTCCCGAAGATGCTTTATCCTCTGCTCCCTCTGCGACGGCAAGATAAGGTCCGCAACCTTACCCTTGTAACGTGGATCAAGGAGGGTTGCCAGCCAGTAATGATCCCTCTCCTTGATCGCACAAATACGAGGATCCTTCCGCAGGCTTTGCAGGATCAGGGAGCCATGCAGCGTAGGTTTGCTGAGGCATTTGGTCCGGAGTCCTCTGGGTCACTCAGGACGACATGATCAGCAGCCACCTCCTCCCAGCCACGTACAAGTCCATGGGTGTCTTGGGACTGTAATCGATCCCTTGAAGACTGCTGCTGATGCTGAGTGCTAGGCTCCACCTCCATGCTGACATAATCCTCCTCCTCTTCCTGTGTGATAGCCAGGCCAGCAGGAACACTGTCTGGATAAAGGGGGCCTTGAGAGGTGAGGAAGTCCTTCTCTTCCTGCCTCTGTTCTGCCTCAAGTTCCCTGTCCATTATTCCACGCAGCGCGTGCTCCAACAGGTGGACAAGAGGGACAGTGTCATGGATGCATGCACTGTCACTGCTCACCATCCTTGTGGCCTCCTCAAATGGTGCCAGGACAGTGCATGCATCGCTGATCATGGCCCACTGGCGTGGGGAAAAAATCCAAGCTCCCCTGACCCTGTCCTGGTGCCATATTGCATTGATGGCCCTCTGCTGTGTGTGCAGCTGCTGCAGCATGGCCAATGTAGAGTTCCACCTGGTGGACATGTCACAGATTAGGCGGTTCTTGGGCAGGTTGTATTCCTTTTGCAGGTTAGCCAGCCGAGCACTGGCATTATATGACCGGCGGAAATGCCCACAGAGTTTCCTGGTCTGCTTCAGGACCTCCTGTAAGCCCGGGTACCTGCTCAAGAACCACTGCACCACCAAGTTAAGGACATGAGCCAAACAGGGCACATGGGTCAAGTTTCCCAGTCTGAGGGCGGAGAGGAGGTTGGTGCCATTGTCGGAAACCACCATTCCTGGCTTAAGCTGGCATGGCGTCAACCACCTCTGAGCCTGCCCCTGCAGAGCTGACAGAATATCTGCCCCAGTGTGGCTTCTGTCCCCCAAGCACACCAGCTCAAGCACCGCATGGCATCTTTTTGTCTGCGTACTTGCGTAGCCCCCTTGAACGCCTACGGAGCACCGCTGGTTCCGAGGACAAAGCACAGGAAGAGGCCATGGAGGAAGAAGAAGAGGGGGTGGAGAAGAGAGGTGTGTCAGAATCACCAATAGTAGCATTTTGGAGGCATGGTGGCAGAACAACCTCCAACACTACTGCACCTTGTCCTGCATCCTTCCCAGCTGCCAGCAGTCACCCAATGCGCCATGAAAGATAGGTAACATCCCTGTCCATGCCTGCTAGACCATGAGTCAGCAGAAATATGCACCTTACCGCTGACCGCCCTTTCCAGCGAGGCCAAGACATTGCTTTCCACATGTCGGTAGAGAGCCGGAATCGCCTTCCATGAGAAAAAGTGGCGTTTGGGAACCTGCCACTGAGGAACCGCACATTCCACAAACTCACGGAAGGGGGCAGAATCTACCAACTGAAAAGGCAGCAGTTGAAGTGCTAGCAATTTAGCCAAGTTAACATTCAACTGCTGGGCATGTGGATGGCTGGGAGCGAACTTCTTTCGGCGGTGCAGCAGCTGGGGCAGGGAAATTTGCCTGGTACAATCTGACTTTGGTGTACCGATAGCAGATTTCCCGCAAGTACTTGGCTGTGACACACTTAATTCTACACCTTCATTCCTCTTAGTGCAGGTTTCAGAGAGGACTGAACGTATAGTGGGGTTGGAGATCCCAGCTGATGAGGAGCAAGGAGAGGTCTGCTTTGTTCTTTCGTGTGGGTCTTTTTTGTATGCTTGCCAATGGACTGCATGGCAGGTCGATATGTCTGGTCAAGCACGTGGTGCCCAAGCGGCTCATGTTTTGGCCACGCGAGATGCGCTTCAGACATATGTTGCAAATAGCAATAGTGCGATCTGCTGCACATGTCTCAAAAAAGGCCCACACCAAAGAATTTTTGGAATAACGCGCAGAGACAGCAGTGCCCTGAACATGCGGAACACTGCGGTGTGATGCAGTTGGTTGGCTGCCCTTAAGCTGGCCCCTGGAGGGCATCCTGCCTCATTGGAGATGTGCCTCCTCCTCCTCCTCCTCTCTCCTATCAGGCACCCACGTGGAGTCAATGACCTCATCATCCCCTCCCTCTTCATCACTGGAGCAAATCTGGCAGTATGCTGCAGCTGGGGGGAACATGACTGCCAGATTGCTGTCCTTGTTGGGCACCCCCTCTCCCTGGGCTCACGTTACTGATTTCCTCTAGCTGGGTACCATCATCGGAGCCTTCAAAACGCTGGGCATGCTCCTGGAGCATGTACCCAACACTGTGATCAAACAGTTCAGGGGACTCCTCAGGAGGACATGGTGGGGCTAGGGAAGGAGTAACTGATGCCATTGAGCCAAGGGAAGAGGCTACATTGGCAGCTGCTTTGCCAGACAAAGTACCCTGAGCCTGGGTGAGAGAGGATGAGGAGGATGAGGACGGCTTGGTCATCCACTCTACCAAGTCTTCGGCATGTTGCGGCTCAACATGGCCAGCTGCCGAAAAGAAGGACAAGAGTGTCCCACGGCCACGTACTGGTGAGGATGCACCGTGTCCACGACCAGCACTGTTGCCTCTAGACACAGAGCCTGCTTGCCCTCTTTTATTGGCTCGTGACTGTCTGCCTCTCCTTGTTGGCCTTCCAGACATACTAATGGCCTGCAGTGAGATGTAGCTGCACAAAGGTGGGATGTATTATATATATATATATATATATATATATATATATATATATATATATATATATATAATTATAATGCAGCTATCAGAATCAACTGCCTGCTGTGGTATTAGTATGAAAAAAGCAGCAATTGTCTTCAGTTAGTTTTAGGTGAAAACTGTGCAGAGGACGCAGTACACTAACTGAAAATACTTGCAGCTCTCTGCCTGTGGCTTTATTATGAGAACACCACTATTAGTCACTAACTGTATTCAGGTAAGCTTTAGGTGAACGCTATGCAAAGCACACAGTACACTAAGTGAAACACAGACTGCAGCTAGCACAATCACCTGCCTGCCTGTCACAGTATAGAGAATAACAGGAACGGATCTAGCTAAACTGAATACAGTGTATAAATTTATATACACAACACCTAGATATATATCCTCTACACACTGTAACTGCAGCTAACTGACTCACCTGCCTGCTCTATCTAACTCAATATAAATGACACTGTCTCTCTCTCTCTCTGTAAGCTCTCTCTTTAACCACTGCAACACACTACACAAGGCCGCCACGGAGGCAGCCTTATATAGTGTGAGGCGTGTACTAAACCCCCTGAGACATAATTGGCCAAATTATGGCTATCCGTTTTTTGCGCGCTGTGATTGGCCAAAGCATGCGGGTCATAGTGCATGCTTGGCCAATTATCAGCCAGCAATGCACTGCGATGCCGCAGTGAATTATGGGCCGTGACGTGCCACTCGAATTTGTTGCGAACGGCCCATAATGTTCGCTATTCGGCGAACAACCGAACAGGCGATGTTCGAGTTGAACATGGGTTTGACTCGAACTCGAAGCTCATCCCTAGTGTTAGTATGGACTGTGAATGGTGCCAGTCAGTACAGCAGTGGACGTGGTCAGTAGGGCAGTGGACGTGGTCAGTAGGGCAGTGGACGTGGTCAGTAGGGCAGTGGACGTGGTCAGTAGGGCAGTGGACGTGGTCAGTAGGGCAGTGGACGTGGTCAGTAGGGCAGTGGACGGGATCAGTAGGGCAGTGGACGGGATCAGTAGTTTTAAATTTTTGTTATTATTTTTTACCATTATATTTTATTTTCCAATTTTATTTTTTTCAATTTTTGATGGGAGGGGGTGGCAGTGGAGGACAGTAAGATGGGAAGGGTGGCAGCGGAGGGCAGTATGATGGGGTGGAGGGCAGTATGATGGGAGGGGTGGCAGTGGAGGGCAGTATGATGGGGTGGAGGGCAGTATTATGGGAGGGGCTGGCAGTGGAGGGCAGTATGATGGGAGGGGTGGCTGTGGAGGGCAGGATGATGGGGTGGAGGGCAGTATGATGAAGGGCAGTATAATGTAAGGGGAGGCAGTGAGGGCAGTATGATGGGAGGGGGGGATAGTGGAGGGCAGTATGATGGGAGGGGGGATAGTGGAGGGCAGTATGATGGGAGGGGGCAGTGGAGGGCAGTATAATGGGAGGGGGAGCAGTGGAAGGCAGTGGGAGGGGTGGTAGTGGAGGGCAGTATGATGGGAGGGGTGGGAGTGGAGGGCAGTATGATGGGAGGGGCGGTAGTGGAGGGCAGTATGATGGGAGGGGCGGTAGTGGAGGGCAGTATGATGGGAGGGGATAGTGGAGGGCAGTATGATGGGAGGGGATAGTGGAGGGCAGTATGATGAGCGGGAGGGCAGTATGTTCGGAGGGGGGTAGTGTAGGGCAGTATGATGGGAGGGGTGGCAGTAGAGGGCAGTATGATGGGAGGGGGAGCAGTGGAAGGCAGTGGGAGGGGTGGTAGTGGAGGGTAGTATGATGGTAGGGGTGGGAGTGGAGGGCAGTATGATGGGAAGGGCGGAAGTGGAGAGCAGTATGATGGGAAGGGCGGTAGTGGAGGGCAGTATGATGGGAAGGGCGGTAGTGGAGGGCAGTATGATGGGAAGGGCGGTAGTGGAGGACAGCATGATGGGAAGGGCGGTAGTGGAGGACAGCATGATGGGAAGGGCGGTAGTGGAGGACAGCATGATGGGAAGGGCGGTAGTGGAGGACAGCATGATGGGAAGGGCAGTAGTGGAGGGCAGCATGATGGGAAGGGCGGTAGTGGAGGGCAGCATGATGGAAGGGGTGGTAGTGGAGGGCAGTATGATGGGAGGGGTGGTAGTGGAGGGCAGTATGATGGGAGGGGTGGTAGTGGAGGGCAGTATGATGGGAGGGGTGGTAGTGGAGGGCAGTATGATGGGAGGGGTGGTAGTGGAGGGCAGTATGATGGGAGGGGTGGTAGTGGAGGGCAGTATGATGGGAGGGGTGGTAGTGGAGGGCAGTATGATGGGAGGGGTGGTAGTGGAGGGCAGTATGATGGGAGGGGGATAGTGGAGGGCAGTATGATGGGAGGGGGATAGTGGAGGGCAGTATGATGGGAGGGGGATAGTGGAGGGCAGTATGATGGGAGGGGTGGTAGTGGAGGGCATTATGATGGGATGGGGCAGTATGATGGCAGGGGTGGCAGTGGAGGGCAATATGATGGGAGGGGGGGATAATGAAGGCCAGTATGATGGGAAGGGTGGTAGTGGAGGGCAGTATGATAGGAGGGGGCAGTTGAGGGCAGTGTGATGGGAGGGCGGCAGTGGAGAGCTGTATGATGGGAGGGGGTGGTAATGAAGGGCAGTATGATAGGAGTGAGGGCAGTATGATGGGAGGGGTGGTAGTGTAGGGCAGTATGATGGGAGGAGTGGCAGTCAAGGGCAGTATGATGGGAGGGGATAGTGGAGGGCAGTATGATGGGAGGGCAGTATGTTCGGAGGGGGGTAGTGTAGGGCAGTATGATGGGAGGGGTGACAGTGGAGGGCAGTATGATGGGAGGGGGCAGTGGAGGGCAGTATGATGGTAGGAGGGGTAGTGGAGGGCAGTATGATGGGAGGGGGGCAGTGCAGGGCAGTATGATGGGAGGGGGAAGTGCAGGGCAGTATGATGGGAGGGGGGCAGTATGATAGAAGGGGGTGGTAGTGGAGGGCAGTATGATGGGAGGGAGGGCAGTATGATAGGAGGGGGGTAGTGGAGGGCAGTATGAGAGGGGGGATCCGATAGTGGAGGACAGTATGGGGGGACTGTACAGCATGACTGGAGGGGGCAGTGTATGAAAGGGAGCAGAGTGACCATGAGCTTCCTTGTGGGGCAGAGAGCATTTCTCCTACCTTTCTTCCAGCGGCAGAAACAGCCTTCAGGCAAGACCCGGAGTCGGGGGGGATGGAGCTTAGGCACGAGAAGGAGGAAGTTAAATTCTCCTCCGGCTCGCTCTGAATGCTGGGGCCCTGCTCTCCTACTTGTCTTGACGTCACTGGTTGCTAGACACCAGGCAGGCCGCATCTAGCTACCAGTTGTGTTGGCAGGGAGCTAGGCAGCGCCTGGTGGTTAATAATAAAGCTCTGCGGGTCTCAGCCAGCAGTACACCAAGCAGTGAGGGACAACGGCAGGATTTTTAGGGGGCATCAGATCGGCCCAGGGGGCAATTCCGGGACATTTTTTTTGTCCCGGAATGAAGGTGCCTGGGATGCGGGACAGACCTTCCAAGGCGGGACTTTCACGGGCAATCCAGGACAGTTGGAAGGTATGTGTTCAATTCCAAGGGGTGGGCTAGGGCAGTATAGGGGCAGGGTAGGGCAGTAGATAGACAGGCTAGGATAGTATAGGGGCAGGCTAGGGTAGTATATAGACAGGCTAGGGTAGTAAATAGACAGGCTAGGGCAGTATAGGGGCAGGCGGAGCAGCTCGGGGGGCAGTTGTCATCATGACACACAAAACGGCTGGAAAAAAATCTTGGTCGTAAATTTGCTGGGTAAATAGAAGAGAAGGAGAGGTGGCCATGGTTCAGTTTGCTGCACCTCTCTAAATGCTGCCTGGGTCCAATGGACCCACTGGGACCCATGGTAGGGCCGGCCCTGCATACAATCCAAAATAGATCAGGATGTGTTTGTGATGAGCTCTGAATATCCCAAACTAGTTAGCTGCATTTCAATACATTGTGCGAATTTCTTTCCTGCAACTCCCAACTTTGAGATTGGAACAAGGGACACCTATTAGCAAAAGTATGTAGGCAGAGGACACACACCATGCCATGCCCCCTTAACCACTTCCCTACCCAGCCATAGTCAAATGACGTCCACAGATGGGATCTCCCATCCTGGGTGGACGTCATATGACGTCCTCGGCTTTGTAGGGGGATATCTGATATCCTTTTAAAGTGCCGGCGAGTCTGTGCACCATAAGAATGATCATAGAGGCGGTTCTGCCGCTTGATCATTCTTATAGGCGGCGGGAGGGGACATCCCCCCTCCCGCCGCCATCCGGTGCTTCTCCGGGCTCTCCCATGCGATCGGGGACCCGGAGCGAATCTTCCGGCGCCGTTGGTGGGTCACGTGATGAGCATAGAGATGACTGGTGACCAGATGGTCACCAGTCATCTCTATGATCGTCGGAGGCCCGGGCGCGATGTGATGACGTCACGCTCGGGTCCTCAAAATGTAAACAAAGCCGCCATTGCGGCTGTAAGTACGAGATCAGTGAAAATTTTTTCACTGATCTCATGCTTTCCAGCCTGGAGGAGAGATGTGGGGTCTTATTGACCCCGCATCTCTCAATAAAGAGGACCTGTCACACACATTCCTATTACAAGGGATGTTTACATTCCTTGTAATAGGAATAAAAGTGATCAAAAAAAAAGTAAAATAATTGTAAAAAACTAAATAAATAAGTAAAAAAAATAATAAATAAATAATAATAAAATTAAAACGCCCCTGTCCCCGGTAGCTCGCGATCAGAAGCGAATGCACACGCAAGTCGCCCACATATGTAAACGCCGTTCAAACCACACATGTGAGGTATCGCCGCGTGCGTTAAAGCGCGTAACAAGCACTAGACCTCCTCTGTAATTCTAACCTGGTAACCTGTAAAAAAAATGTAAGCGTCGCCTATGGAGATTTTTAAGTACCGAAGTTTGGCGCCATTCCATGAGTGTGCGCAATTTTAAAGCGTGACATGTTAGGTATGTATTTACTCGGCGTAACATCATCTTTCATATTTTCCCAAAAAATTGGGCTAACTTTACTGTTTTGTTATTTTTTAATTCATGAAGCCATTTTTTTTTTTTAAAAAAGGCGTTTGAAAAATTATTGCGCAAATATCGTGCAAGAAAAAAAGTTGCAATGACCGTCATTTTATTCCCTAGGATGTCTGCTAAAAAAACATATATAATGTTTGGGGGTTCCGAGTAATTTTCTAGCAAAAGAATGATGATTTGTACATGTAGGAGAGAAGTGCTAGAATAGGCCCGGTATTGAATAGGTACAAAAAGCCCGGTGTTGAAGTGGTTAAAGGAGAATTATATAAAAAAAAATCATTAGTTAAACCCACAAGTTTTTTTTTTGTTTTTTTTTTACCACTACTATCCATTTATACTGGTTTTTCAAATTTACAAATGCAGCAATTTGGAGGAAAGTGTTTCCCAGTGCTAAACCTATTTGAAAGATAAATTGTGAATTTTATATACAACTATATAGATTAGGCCAAAATGAGGGACAAATGAAGAGGACAAAGAGACTTGTTCCAAATCAGGGACAGACCCTCAAAATCAGGGACAGTTGGGAGCTATACATTCCACTCCTCTACAAGATCCTCCAGCTCTACCTGCTGGAATATCTAATAGAAAGGGAATTTGCACAAAGGGATTCAGAGGTTTAACTTATACCGCTGCTGAAGCTAAAGAAAATGATGTCCCTGAATCACATCCATACCCTGCATCTCAATGCTAGCATGGCAAAACTGCTGGTGTTGCAGCTGCTCCCATTCTAGTTTATAGCGTTGGTCCCCCTTTACAAGTTTATGACTTGTATTACACTACAGTGGCAGGTATTCAGCTGCTACTATTTTTACTTACAAAGTCATCCCTGCTCTCTACTAGCATGTGAAATGTAATGGCCATGGACAAGTTGCCCAACAAGCATGGTCAGGCATGCTACATCTCATTCACAGTATACTGGGCCAATTTGATCTTGGTTTTGGAACAGTCACTTTTATCCTCCTCGTTGGCTTCATCTGGTTACTTCTTTGAATAAGTCCTGCCCAAGCACCACTGGGCAAATGCAAAAGCCCAGGCAAAATTCTGCCACGCTGTTTTGCAGTTGGTATGTCTAGGGACCTGGGTACAGGAGCCATACTGGGCTTGAGATTCCTGCAGCTCTCTAGAGCCAGGTGCCTGATCCTACCTCATCTCCTGCCCTAAAGTGGGGATTAGAAACATAATCCCTATTATGTTTATCCTGGAGTACATACTGTGTGGTGTCTTAGACTGGGCACTAGAGGGATTCAGGACATGAAGTATAGGGACCATTATCGGATGGCCACCCCCTTGGACACCCCTCTAAAAAAGGAAAAATGCACAATCCCAGAGGGAGCCCAAAATGGGCAGCTTCGAGGAGGTGCTTCATTTCTTGATGGTGGGAGAATCCCTTCTTATGCCCAATGTGCCTCCAAACCCCAGGCATTGATGAAAGATTAGTGCTGGTGGTGACTGCCACTAGCAATGCTTTTAAGATGATTTTTAATCTACAACAAATAAGCCTGGCTGCAGGCAGCACTCAACCACGTGACTGCCGACTACTTGAGGTCCTGTACTGATGCAGACAATCTTAGGAGTGAGCACCCTTTGGACTATTGGGAGTCTAGGCTGGATCATTGGCCAGAGCTTGCAAAGTTCACGCTGAAGCCTCTGGCTTGCCCTGCAGTCAGTATGCTGTCTGCAAGGGCCTTCAGCGCATACTGTGATATGTGACCTTCAGTGCATACTTCAATGCAGAAGGTTTTATTACTGAGAAATTAATCCTCCTGTCTCCTGATACTGTGGACTGGCTCACGTTGATAGAAATGAACCAGTCCTGAATTAGCAAAATGTGTAATTTTTTGCTGCAGGGTAAATCTTGTGTTACACCTCAATGTTTAAAGCTTATTTATGTTATCTCACACTTTAAAGGTGCCACACATTGTTTCCACAGCTGGACCTAAGCTGACAAATTTCAAATATTTCCGGCAGGGTAAATCATGCACTGTATCTCCAATTGCAGCCCATTTCAGTGCTTTGTCACTGTTAAGCCCCGTACACACGGTCGGACTTTTGGCCAACAAACTTCATTTTGAGCAAGTTGGACCAACAATCCGACCGTGTGTACGCTCCATCGGACAAACTTTTTTGCTTTTTTTTGTGTTTTCATCGGACAAAAGTTGGGTCTGCAAACGGACAAACTTTTGGCCAACAAAAGTCCGATGGAGCAAAGTCCGACCGTGTGTACAGAAAACCATAGGACTTTTGTCCGATGGACAAAACAACTAATGTTAAAATCAACCAACAATAGCAGAAGTTGACCAAAGGGTGGCGGTAAAGAGCAGAAAAGAGCTGAAAAACCACGTGATGTTGCAAAAAGTTTTGGGAAAGTTTGCAGAAAAGTTCTGTGGTGTGTATGCTATGGGTGTGCCTGGCCAACTCCGTTCGGACAAAAATCCAGGGAAAAGTCAGATGGAAGTCCGACCGTGTGTACGAGGCTTTAAAGGTGGACCTCTGCCAAATTTATAATATTTGCTGCACTGTAAATATTCCTTGAGTCTCCAATTTGCTGCCTTTGCCAGTCTTTCGGCACAGGTGCTAGACATTATATCCACAGCTGGACTTTCAGCTGTCAAATTTGTAATCTTTTCTCTATGGTAATTCATGCTCTGTGTCTCCAAGTTTGAAGCCTATTCTGGTGCTTTGACACTCAAAAATATTTGTGGATAGTGTAATATTATTTTAAAGACAAAACCTGGCTCCTTTTACATTGTGGCATTGCCAAGCTGTTTACATACTGACCAGCCACTGTACAATATATGTGGCTATTGTCTATGATATAATACACTGTAATTTTTATTTCAAAATAAAACCTGCCTCGTGTCTTCCTGTTATATTGCAGCCGAACCTAATTGCATAAATACTGTCCAGCCCCTGTAAAATATATGTGTTATTGTCTCTAAAATAATACCCCCATCAAATCATTCTCTGCAGCTATTACCTTTTGAACCCCCCCCCATCCCTTTAGAATGTAAGCTCGACGAGCAGGGCCCTTCTGTATTGAACTGTACTGTGATTGTGCTGTCTCCCCTCTACATTGTAAAGCACTGCGTAAACTGTTGGCGCTATAAAAATCGTGTATAATAATAATAATAATAATAATAATAAATAAATAAATGATACACAATGTTTATTTCAAGATAAAACTTGTCTCGTTTTTCCATCTTACTATTCAGTCTGACAAGGCTGCCTACATACTGTCCAGCCAATGTACAATGTATGTGACTGTTATCTTTAAAATAATACACTTTAAGAATGAATCCAATCCCCAGCAATGGGCCAGGAGGGGACGGAGACTACCTCATAAATAGACATTGGCCATCCCAGCAGGGGCAGCAGGGTGGAAGTTGGGGATGGAGTGCTGAGGAGGTTGTCAGAGGTCCTCACAGTGCGCCCCCTAGTCTGGGGGGTGACCTTGGGTCTGGGGCTTGGGTGCTGGAAGGATCCCCCACAAAACATGGAGGAAACCCTTTCTGAAGGCAGGGGAGCAAGTGAGGTAAGCACGTCCGGGAAACCTCCTGAGAAGTCAGCCGCGTGGGCTGGTGAGTGTTCAGTCTGGGACGACTGGAGTAGGGTTGCCACCTTTTCCTCAAGCCAAACCCGAACACTTTAGCGGCGCATGGGAAATTTTTTGGTGGTATACACTATAGGATTTTAAAGACCTGGAGGAGAGCAATAATGCGTCACGCTTAGCGTGGATGGTAACTACTGGTACCATCCACTGCCCTACTGACCCTGTCCACTGCCCTACTGACACTGTCCACTGCCCCACTGACACTGTCCACTGCCCCACTGACACTGTCCACTGCCCCACTGACACTGTCCACCTCCCTCCCCACAGACTCCCCTTCCCTTATATCGGTCCCCCCTCTATTAGATCAGGGAACCCACCCATCAGTGTCCCCTGCCCCGAAAGACCCCCATTAGACTGCCTTACCTAGAGCCGCTTCAAGCCAGGAAGTGTGGGAGCTGGAGTTTGGGGGTGGAGCTCCTCTACTGTAGTGCTGTTTTCCTTCTTTCGACTGTGTGGGGAGCCTTGGGGAGAAGTGTGTTGGCAAGACACAGGATTCAGGACACATCCGAACTGGTGCACTCATTCACAGGGCTGCTGTTAGCAATTATTGGGGCCCTATACAGCCATCCTCATGGTGCTCCCACCCCCTGAGGAGGGAGAGAGGTGAGAGAGAGAGAGAGGTGAGAGAGAGAGAGAGAGGTGAGAGAGAGAGAGAGGTGAGAGAGAGAGAGAGGTGAGAGAGAGAGAGAGAGAGAGAGAGAGGTGAGAGAGAGAGAGAGGTGAGAGAGAGATGAGAGAGAGAGGTGAGAGAGAGAGAGAGAGAGGTGAGAGAGAGATGAGAGAGAGAGAGAGAGGTGAGAGAGAGATGAGAGAGAGAGAGAGGTGAGAGAGAGAGAGAGGTGAGAGAGAGATGAGAGAGAGAGAGAGGTGAGAGAGAGAGAGAGAGAGGTGAGAGAGAGAGAGAGAGAGGTGAGAGAGAGAGAGAGAGGTGAGAGAGAGAGAGGTGAGAGAGAGAGAGAGAGAGAGAGGTGAGAGAGAGAGAGAGGTGAGAGAGAGAGAGAGAGAGGTGAGAGAGAGAGAGGTGAGAGAGAGCGAGGTGAGAGAGAGCGAGGTGAGAGGAGAGAAGAGAGAAGAGAGAAGAGAGGAGAGAGGAGAGAGGAGAGAGGAGAGAGGAGAGAGGAGAGAGGAGAGAGGAGAGAGGAGAGAGGAGAGAGGAGAGAGGAGAGAGGAGAGAGGAGAGAGGAGAGAGGAGAGAGGAGAGAGAGAGAGAGGCAGAGGAGGGGGAGCTGACACAGAGGAGGGGGAGGGGCTGACACAGAGGAGGGGAGGAGCTGACACAGAGGAGGGGGGAGGGACGACGACACAGAGGAGGGGGGGACGACGACACAGAGGAGGGGGGGGACGACGACACAGAGGAGGGGGGGACGACGACACAGAGGAGGGGGGGGACGACGACACAGAGGAGGGGGGGGCGACGACACAGAGGAGGGGGTTGACGACGACACAGAGGAGGGGGGGACGACGACACAGAGGAGGGGGGGACGACGACACAGAGGAGGGGGGGACGACGACACAGAGGAGGGGGGGACGACGACACAGAGGAGAGGGGGACACAGAGGAGAGGGGGGGACACAGAGGAGAGGGGGGGACACAGAGGAGAGGGGGGACACAGAGGAGAGGGGGGGACACAGAGGAGAGGGGGGGACACAAAGGAGAGGGGGGGACACAAAGGAGAGGGGGGGACACAGAGGAGAGGGGGGGGACACAGAGGAGAGGGGGGGACACAGAGGAGAGGGGGGGACACAGAGGAGAGGGGGGGACACAGAGGAGAGGGGGGACACAGAGGAGAGGGGGGACACAGAGGAGAGGGGGGGACACAGAGGAGAGGGGGGACACAGAGGAGAGGGGGGGACACAGAGGAGGGGGGTGACACAGAGGAGGGGGGGGACACAGAGGAGGGGGGCAAGCTTATAGAGCAGATGAGACCTCAGAAGACAGACACACATCGTGAGGCAGAACTCTGGGAGCAAGCAGGCACGAATATTGAATCCACAGTCCAGCCCCGCCCCCGCCTCCACACGTGACCAGCACCAGCCTTGCAGGGCCATTCACAGACCCCCCATGTCTGCCGCCCGCCCCGCACATGGCCTGTTCAGCCAATCACAGGGCACCCGCTGGCTCAGAGCGCACCGCTGTGTGACAGTGATAGCGGGCACGGTATCACGCGTGGCTGGTGACAGAGATCCGGCTGCCACAGGATGGTGGAATGTGTGCCCGGGTTTCCAGCATGTGGAAACCCGGGCACATGTGTCAAAACCCGTACTGTCCGGGTCAAAACCGGACAGGTGGCAACCGGGCTGTGGAGAGAGTGTCAGTCTGGAAGGACTGTGGAGAAATTACCCTGGAGGGCTAGTGAAAGGGGCAGCTGCAGCCAGGCAGATTGGTAGTGCCTGAAGAGGTGGTGCTGGGATGAGTGACCACACAGAGGAAGTGAGTGTGAGCTGTGTCACCCTATCTTCAAGTATAGGGTCTGCAAGTCCCTGCCTGTAATGGGCCTTTGCTACCAAATTGCAACAAGGTGACACAGCTGGATTTCTGCAAGCGAGTGCTGGAGGAAACAGTGGAGTGTATATAGACTGTATATAGGAGACATTGTCCCTGAAGTTTGTTTGAAGTCTAGTGGGCATCTCATGAACTCCCATCCTTATCCAAGCTATTACCCTCATCAAAAAATGTATTATTTAAAGCGGAGGTGCCGCAATTTTTTTTTTATTAAAAGCCAGCAGCTACAAATACTGCAGCTGCTGACTTTTAATAAATGGACACTTACTGTCCAGGGTGCCCGCGATGTCGGCAGCAGCAGACGAGCAATCGCTCGTCTCTCGGCTGCCCCGCCGCCATCCTCTGTGAGGGAATCAGGAAGTGAAGTGATGCGGCTTCACTGCCCGGTTCCCTACTGCGCATGCGCGAGTAGCGCGGCGCGTTCCCAGTGGTCTCGCTCTCTCCTGGGACCAGTGTTTCCCAGAAGACAGTGGGGGGGGAGTGGAGTGACTCCCGTGGATTATACAGGTATCTGCACCCCCCTCCCCCCTGAAAGGTGCCAAATGTGACACCGGAGGGGGGAGGGTTCCAAAAAGCAGAAGTTCCATTGTTGGGTGGAACTCCGCTTTAAGTCACGGACCGTTCTCTGACTCTGGAGTGACTGTGAAAATTTGGTGTGCCTGGCTGTGCAGAGTGGGGAAATCCATTCTACTTGCGGCTAGGGAATGTTCTACATACTGTCCAACCACAGTACAATATGTATGGCTACTGTCTCTGAAATAAAGCACTCATTATTTCAGGATAAAACCTGGTCCATCTGTTTTTTTAAGTTTGGTGTGCTTAAAGTGGTGCATTCACTTGCTGCTGACTATGTATAAGGCTGGATTTACACCTATGCATTTTTAGTGCTTTTGCATTTTGCAGGTTTGCACTACAGTCCATTTAACATGGTTTCCTATGGAACACATTCTGTAGTATAAATCTGCAAAATGCAAAAAGCACTAAAAAGGCATAGGTGTGAATCCAGCCTTATGCCGCGTACACACAACCATTTTTCTCGTCGGGAAAAATTAAATTTTTTCTCTTTGACGAGAAAAACGACCGTGTGTGGGCTTTTCGTCATTTTTCCTGACGAGAAAAATTAGAACATGCTCGAATTTTTCTCGTCGTGATTCACGGCATTTTTTTCCGCTGCAGTTTTCCCATAGGGAAACACTGCCAGGGAGCCTACACACGGTCGTTTTTTTCGACCAATAGAAAAAATGTCAGGAAAACCGGCCGTGTGTAGGGGACCAAGCCGGTCCTCGTTTTTCCCGTCTATTTTCTCGACTGTGTTTTCACCGTCGAGAAAATCGATAGTGTGTACACGGCATTAGAGCTGCTTTTTTTTTAGCGGCACACTGATGTATTATTTAAAAGGGAAAAAAAAGCTAAGTTCAAGAAAAAGTGTGGAACTAAACCACTTTACGTTATATCATTCACAGCACCCCCATCTGCCTAGATAAAAATAGAAGTTAGGAATAGTTGGCCTAACTGGTGTATACCTAATTAAAACTGCCCTGCTGCTGGTCAATTTTACTCTCCTATATTATATACAGTCTCTTAATTCTTGCAGTAAAAAAAAAAAAACTGCTTGTACAGTTTGTCTCTAGTACATTTTGATCTATTATCCACGATTACAACTGTCCTTCTGCAGGGAAAATTTATACTGCTGTCAGCCAAAAAAAACTGACATACTGTAAGTTCTACGCCTTTCCCACTTCATCTAAATCCTCCAAGGTGCACTTAATAAGTAGTAAAATATTATACCCCTCCCCCTGTGCACATTCCCAGGGGCCCACTGTCAGTGTGACCCCTGATGCACAGACAGGCAGCTGTCACCTTCTCCTAAATTCAGCTGCAGAAAACTTGCAAAGCGAAAAGCTTCCTTCCAGTTAAATCCCTCATTAACCCTAATTAATTTCTCCTTCCGCTGCTCTCTAAATCTAGTATTTCTTTTTTTTTTTTTTTTTTTTTTTTTATTGTTGTGACAAACATTGCTTACATTTTCTTTCCTTTTCCTTGTTACAAAAAACATACAGATATAATATAGATTTATATAGAAACAGAAAAAAATAAAAAAAACACTTTATAGCATTTGTAGATAACTCCACTGTATATTGTACAAGGAAGATCATTTTATTGTTGTAAAGTGGAATGCAATTGGAACTTTTTATCCGCAGTAACATTAGTTGTCCTAAAACTACCACTGATCAACTCTATTTTCTATACAATTTTCTAATTAAAATGCATAGAAGATCAATACATTTTTAAAAGACAAAAAAAAAAGCCTTGTTTACCAATGAAAGATAAAAAAAATACAGTATGTGTATCACTTTCATATCATAGGTAATGATGATTTTACTGCCAACACTAATGCCCTGTACACACGAGCGGAATTTCCGTCGGAAAAAAGTTGGATGGTTTTTCCAACGGAATTCCGCTCAAGCTTGGCTTGCATACACACGGTCACACAAAAGTTCTATGAACTTTCAAGCGTTAAAAACGCGGTGACGTACAACTCTACGACGAGGCGAGTATACGAAGTTCAATGCTTCCAAGCATGCGTTGAATTGTTTCCGAGCATGCGTTTTTTTTCCCGTCGGAATTGCATACAGACGAACGGATTTTGCGATAGGAATTTTATCCGTCGGAAAAATTGAGAACCTGCTCTCTATCTAAGTCCGTCGGAAATTCTGACAGAAAAAGTCCGATGGGGCACACGGCTGGGATATCTGACTAAAAGCTCCCATCAGACTTTTTCTGTCGGAAATTCCGACCATGTATGCGGCATAAACAACTGAAATTAGTTAATTGCTCTGGGGTAAGCAGCTGAGGGAGCTGAAGTGGTTAATTTACGGAGAATGGTACAGGAGTACTGAACTTCTCCTTGTTTGAGATTCTGGCAGTGAAGCAGACTCAGAATCCCTAGTAGAACTGTAGTACATGAGTTATATAAGAATCCCATGAATCCACTTATACTGTAACTGAATGATCAGTAGCAAGATAAAGGCCAAATTAAAAATCACATTGCCTCCAGTTAAGGAAGTCTTTAAGCCTTATTACATTTTTAAATATTAAGAAACTTCCTGTGATCCTTCCATTTCCAAGATTTTTTGCAAAAAGGGCACAATTACTGCCAGTCCTATTATGCACTGCTAGTTTACAGAGTCCCTTATGTTGCATGTAGGCATTCAATCATTGAGTTATCTCTTTACTGGGG
This sequence comes from Rana muscosa, assembly GCA_029206835.1. Taxonomy (NCBI): domain Eukaryota; kingdom Metazoa; phylum Chordata; class Amphibia; order Anura; family Ranidae; genus Rana; species Rana muscosa. The sequence continues at coordinate 272,851,090 of CM055117.1, forward strand.
CCAAATTCTAAAAGTGCAAGTGTCTTATGACCCGGGAATTTAGTACAGGTGAACGAACTTCAAATGATTGTAAGATCTGCAAACAGTTAGGCAGTGGCAAAAGTGAATAGAATTTTAGGGTGTATTACTAGAGGGATCACCAGCAGGATGAAGGAAGTCCCGATTCCTTTATATAGATCTTGAGTTAAAGTGGAGCTCCACCCTAAATAGCAACTTTTGCTATTTGGAACCCTCCCCCCCTCCGGTGTCACAATTGACACCTTTCAGGGGGGAGGGGGGTGAAGATACCTGTCTAAGACAGGTATTTTCACCCACATCCGGGAGTCCTGTCTCCGGGAATCTGCGGGAGTTACGTCACTTCCCGCAGACTTCCCTTGGTGTTCTGGGAGACACTCGGCTCCCAGAACACAGGAGCACCAATCAGAACGGCGCAGCGCGACTCGCGCATGCGCCGTAGGGAACCGGGCATGAAGCCGCAGGGCTTCACTTCCTGGTTCCCTCAGCGAGGATGGCGGAGGGAGCAGCAGAGCGACGAGCGGTCGCTCGTCCTCTGCTGCGGACGTCGCTGGACTCCAGGACAGGTAAGTGTCCAAATATTAAAAGCCAGCAGCTGCTGTAGCTGTAGCTGCTGGCTTTAATTTTTTTTTTTCCGGTGGAGCAACCCCTTTAAAGTGGTTGTTAAACCCATAAAAAAAAAAAAAAAAAAAAAAAAAAAAAAAAAACCTGCAAGACAAAGGCATAGCATACTAGCTCATTATGAAATACTCACCTTAGATCGAAGCCCCTGCAGCTGTTCCGGCACACTGCTCTGTCCGGTGACATGTCTCCCGGAGTTATCTCCGGGTAGGGTTGCCACCTCATCCCTTTAAACCCGAACACGTATGAATTACACAGGTTCTGAGGCTAATTTAATGCAGATAAGGCCCCAAGTGAGTTTAATTACCACCTTAATCAGCCACAGAACCTGTATAATTAATATGTGTTCGGGTTTAAAGGGATGAGGTGGCAACCCTATCTCCGGGTATCGCGGGCTCCGGCGCTGTGATTGACCGGAGCCGCGATTACCTCGGTAAAGGCACGTCAACTGAAGCAACGGCACGAACGATAAATCCATAACTTTCAGCGGGATGCCTCCTGGGAGTAAAAATAGCTGCAGGTGGAAGTTCCAGCCGACCAGCGGTGGGAAACAGTGTATCTCTGATCCAAGATGGAGAGCCATGCTGTCAGGACCAGTATGGAATCCAGGCAACCGGAAGTGACGTCAAAGTGGGCAGCACATGTTTCGGAGCATGCCCAGTTGCTCCTTCTTCAAACCAATCAAAACAATTGGTTTGAAGAAGGAGTGACTGGGCATGCTCCGAAACATGGGAATCCCTTCAGGATGGAGAGTGGCATAAGGGGTCAGTAAATATGTAAAACATATTAGGAGAGACTTTATGAACTTAATATGGGCCACTTGTAGGGTTGCCACCTCATCCCTTTAAACCCGAACACATATGAATGACACAGGTTCTGTGGCTGATTAAGGTGGTAATTAAACTCACTTGGTGCCTTATCTGCATTAAATTAGCCTCAGAACCTGTGTAATTCATATGTGTTCGGGTTTAAAGGGATGAGGTGGCCACCCTAGTCACTTGGTCTCTTTTCTACCATTAATTTTCTATGTTTCTATTGCTGCCATAGGGGAGATGTCCTCAGACATAGCCACACTACAAATAGAGGAGACCAGGGTTAGATTTCTACCACTACAGAACTGTAGGCACACAACCCTTGGCTCCCAAAGAATAGCACCTTTGACAGATGTATACCGCTCAAGCTCCAGCACCTGCTGTGATACTCATCACATCCCCTTTTCTGATCCATCAGGCCTTGTCGATGTCTTCCTACGGTTGGAGCCTGTGACGTAGGGTTGCCACATCATCCCTTTAATCCAGGACACACATTAATTACACAGGTTCTGTGGCTGATTAAAGTGGAAGTAAACCCTCTTTTTTTTTTCCTGAAAAAAAAAACCCTGCAAGAGAAAGGCATAATGAGCTAGTATGCATAGCATGCTAGCTCATTATGAGTGACTTATATGAGATCGAAGCCCCCGAAGCGCTTCTCTTCCCCTCCTCCGCCATGTCCCCTCTGAGCACCTTCCGGGTATCGCCGCTCCGGTGCTGTGCCTGACCGGAGCGGCGATGACGTCACTCCCGCGCATGCACGCGGGACCGGCATAATCCCGGCATGATCCCATTCATAAAACCGGGACGCTCAGTGCACCTGCGCCGTTGTCTTCGGCGCGCATGCGCTGTAGACATCGGTGCAGTGTTTTCTGCAAATATCTCCTTAACCGTGTAGGATAAGGAGATATTTCTTGCACCTACAGGTAAGCCTTAATCTAGGCTTACCTGTAGGTGCAAGTTGTCAGAGTGGGTTTACAACCACTTTAAGGTGGTAATTAAACTCACTTGGTGCCCTACCTGCATTAAATCAGCCTCAGAACCTGTGCAATTAATAAGTGTCCTGGATTAAAGGGATAATGTGGCAACTCTAGTGTGACGTGGCCGGGGAGGAGTCCTGTGGTGTCCGGACACCTTGCAGCTCAGCCTCCTACCCGCTGCCCCTCCAGCATCCATCTCTGGTCTCACCTGCCACTGCAGTGGCTCTGCCAATTCCCACTCTGGTTATACAGTGATCGTGCTTCCTGGATCTGGACCCAGCCTTTCCCCTCCCTGATGTAGCCTGGTTTGGTTATGGTCACTGCTCTCAGCTGAAATGCCGCGTACACACGACCGTTTTTAATGTCATTGAAAAAAACTGAATTTTTCTCTACGTGATTTTTCGTGTTTCCTCTCAAGCCTGCCTTGCCTACACACTATCGTGGAAAAAAATGTTTGAGTAAAGCGCAGTGACATACAACACATACGACGGCACTATAAAGGGGAAGTTCCATTCGGATGGCGCCACCCTTCATGTTAGTAAAGTTTGTTGAGAGACGATTCGCGCTTTTCAGCCTCGTGCTTTTCAGTCCGTTACAGCGTGACGAATGTGCTATCTCCATTACAAACGCTAGTTTTACCAGAACGAGTGCTCCCGTCTCATACTTGATTCTGAGCATGCACATTTTTTTTCACGTTGTTAAAGCCTACACACGCCCGTTTTTCATGACGAGAAAAACAACGAGAAAAATTAGAGCATGTTCCAATTTTTTCTTGCCGATTTTTCACGTTGTGAAAAATGCTCGGAAGCCCAAACACACGATCATTTTTAATGACCATTTGAAAAAATTGCATTTTTCTTGTCATTAAAAATGGTCGCATTAGAAAGTGTTTTAAGGCTTCCCATTTTTGGTGGGCAGCCTCCTCTGTCCACAGTCCTCACGGAAGCGGGAAGGCCATTTTTCCACCACCTTTGGCTCCATTGCTGGCACTATCACAGTGAGTTTGGCCATTCTGATGATTTTTCCCATTTGTACTGTGTATTGGTTACATGTTTTATCAGCAATAAACTGTTTTAGATTTCATATGAATTCCATCTCCAATTAATTCCTTGCCACCTCCTGGATCTGCGCTTCCCAATTCTGTAGTTTTTGTCTTTTTCTCATTTGGTCATTAGAGTGCGGTAGCAGCCGTCCAGTGTGACTTTCATAATTACTTTGGCTCCTTGGTTTATTTTCTGCGCTTGGCTCCCTGCTGGAATTTTTATGGGTATATGGGGTATCTCAGCCAATGGGCAGGGGTTTTCTTGAATCCCTTGGCCTGCTGGGAGAACCTATATATTCGGGTGAGCTCTGGGTGGACATGTGTCATCTGCCCATGGCTGCTAGGCCAGAGATTGGACCTATCCTGGGGGCATCTGGCTGCCAGGCTGTGTGAGGGCCTATCCAGAAGTAGGAGGGCAGCGCAGGTTTGGGACTGCGGCTTGCAGTCCGACCAAAAGTGATGGTTCTGCCAGCCAGAGAACTTGTCAGTGGTCGGAGGTAGGGGGGAAGCCGTCGCCACAAAGGGACCAACCACCTTTACCAAGGACCACAGTGAGTAACTGAAGCAAGTACCAAAACCATATTCTCACCGAAAGGACACGGTGGAGAATCGGGAAACTTCAGGTGGTGATCAAGTCAGGGACCCGACCAGCGGAGGTGATGCTTGCAGAGCAGCCTTGTGTGTCAAGTCAGGGACAGAGCCGGTTAGCAAGGGTGAAGCTTGAAAGGTATCTGAAGTGCCAAGCTAGGGACCCAGCAGGGAAGCGTGGGTGACGCTTGAGGGAGATTCCACTGCAAAAGCCTTGAGGAGCTCATGGGATTCAGAGTCAGTGAATCAGAGAGTCCAGGGAGAGACCAGGAGCTCAAGGGGCTGAAAAGCTACAAGTGGACATTGTATTGAAGCCGAGAGAACTGTTGAACTTTGTGTTAGGAACTGTTAGATACTGTTGCCATAAGAGACAGCAAACCTGCACGTGCAGAAGTGGCACCTTGCTGGGGCCTTTCCCTGCACGGCTGTCTTCCTATTGAAGTCTCAGAGTCTGTCTATTGAAATTGCAACTACTTAAGGGTGTCCTGGCCCTAACTCTCTTTCCCTTGCAAAATATAAAAAGGACTGTTAAAAGAAATAAAGCCTCTTTTGCATCCAAGAAGTGTCTGGCGCCCAATGACTTTCACCATCTTTGCACCCACTATGCCTCACAACCAACTACATGTAGCGCCCCTTTACTTTTAGGGGTGCTATGTACTTAAATGTAGGGGGTTGGTCTGAGCTAGTAGCCAGGCTCAGACCACTTTGATTGTTAATATTCGCTTCTGCCTATGTGATGTAACCTGATGTACAGTTCCCTGTGGCCTGTAGGTGGCACTGTCATATCAGGTCAGGGTTGAACCGTGGGTGACATTGCTATGCCTTAGGGTGTCCTCTCTCGGCAGTTGTGCGGTGGGCGTGGTTAGCCTGCTGTGCATGCTGGGAGGGGATACATGAGGGGCAGACACCATCTAGAGAGTGAGCGGTTCGCACCGCCGGCCCTTCAGGCCGAGTGTGCGCGCGTGTACCAGTCTCAGGCACCTTTAGCCTGGGGCTGCATCTGCACTAGTAGGCCCAGCACCTTTAGCTGGGGCCTATCTCCAGAAGAGGAATCCCAGGGTGCCCAGGAAAGGGTGGACCCGCTCTAAGAATAGGAGACCGGGGAGGACCTTTCTGATGGACCGGTGAGAGTTCACGGTGAAAGAGGCCTGGTTACCTTCTGGAGGGATTCAAAGATCCGTCACAGGCCTTGCAACGCAGTGGTGTATTTAGGTTTTGTGCTGCCCTAGGCCTGACTAAACTTGTGCTACCCCTAATTTAAATATGATCCACCCCTTCCTGTCAAGATCACACCCCTTCCTGTTTAAAACCTACCCTGAAATCTTCCAGTGAAGACACTAGTTCTGAGGGCCTTGGGGGAGGGGGGGGGGGATTCCCTTAATCTGCAGAGATTTCCTCTCACTTCCTGTTTGGCTATGGGGCAGGAAATGAAGGGAAATAAACGGATGGCAAAAACAAAATTAACAGGGGCTATAACCATCCCTTACTCTATCCAAAATGGAAAAAAAAAGTGTTGCCCATAGTTTGACTTTAAGCACAAATTTCTGTTAAGTTTATGGAGGACTAAGAGGATATAACCATGCCAGTGGTGCAGCAGAAAACATATAGGACAGTGATGAAGATATGTGGTCCAGGCAGTGAGCAAAGGAAGGATTGGGGGCAGGAACAAATAAATCCATCTGTTTATTTTTCTCATCAGCAATCAACAGAAATAAAATTAAGATTCCTTAATATGTACAACTGACACAAGTAAAGGATTACAGGAGAGTCCTACTACCTAACTGACAGGTATAGGTGACCATGTCAGTGTCCCTTGTGTCTGCGCCATCCCTATTATACCGGAAGCAGTGCGGCCACTTTATGGGGGCGCCAGACCGATTTGTCTTGTGGCCCCCCAGTCCACCTCACAAGACTGGCGCTACACTAAAAGTGTAGCTCAAGCCGGCGGAGACTCTTTTCATGCTGCCCCCTGCAAAGTGCTGCCCTAGGCCTGGGCCTTGTTGGCCTAGGCCAAGAAACAGCGTTGGATACACGCCCTCAGCACATCGGGAATTGCTTTGTAGGCGGGGCAGACGTGGGAGGAGGCCGATCGGACCGAGCTCTCCCTCCTATCCTGTTGGTGGGAGGAGTGAGCTAATTGTGTATTGTGAGTGACACAGATTGCCGAATGGATGGACCCGCCCGGGTACAGCATTCAAGAGGGAGGGGAGTTGTCAGGGAGGCAAAATCAGACCATGGGCAGTTCCTGGTATGGAGGAGAATATGACCTCCTCCCATGTGACAGTGCCTGAGTTTAGCCCGATCACTGACACATAAATCTAGGGAGTGAAGTTCTCTGGCTAATCAATAGACATGAACTTGGGCATCCTCTGAAGTCATTCCTAGCTGAACTTGCTCTATTTTACTCTAATGAGCTGTAGGCTGGGTTATTAGCGTCCCACAGCCTACCTCGGCTCCTGCTGATTGGAAAGGGTTAAAGTGATATTAAACATTCAGTTTTTTTTTAAATTATAATAATAAACATGTCTATATGTACCTGCACTGTGCAATGCTTTTGCACAGAGCAGTCCTGATCCTCTTCTGGGGTCCCCCACTGGTGCTCCAGGGCCCTCCTCTTTGGCGAGTGTCCCCACGGAAAGCCGCTTTCCATGGGGGCACCTGCCAAAGAGGAGGGCCCTGGAGCACCAGTGGCCCTAATATATATATATATATAATGTTTGGGGGTTCTAAGTCATTTTCTAGGAAAAAAACAAAAACAGTTTTGAACTTGTAAACACCAAATCTCATGAAATAGGCCCGGTAATGTAGTGTAGGTCTTTTGGACCCCAGATCTCATATTTAAGAGGACCTGTCGTGCTTTTTTCTATTACAAGGGATGTTTACATGTCTATATGTACCTGCTCTGTGCAATGCTTTTGCACAGAGCAGCCCTGATCCTCTTCTGGGGTCCCCCAATGGTGCTCCAGGGCCCTCCTCTTTGGCGGGTGCCCAAGAGGACCTGTCATGCTTTTTTCTATTCCAAGGGATGTTTACATTCGTTGTAATAGGAATAAAAGTGAGTGACACCATTTATTTTTTATTTTTTATTTTTTTTAAACGGTGAAAGAATTAAAAATAAAAGGTAAAATAAATAATAATAATAAAAAAAATGTAAATGTTATTTAGCGGTTGCTCCATGTGGATTTGAACCTGTGAGGTTCTGCATGCCAGTCCGGTTCACTAACTGCAAGGACAGGAACTTCCTGCCCAAACATAGAGGGGAAAAAATAAAATATTTAAACGTAATTCAGTGGTTGCTCCATGTGGCCATATTTCAGAGGACCTGTCATGCTTTTTTCTATTACAAGGGATGTTTACATTCGTTGTAATAGGAATAAAAGTGAGTGACACCATTTATTTTTTTTTTTATTTTTTTTAAAACAGTGAAAGTATTAAAAATAAAAGGTAAAATAAATAATAAAAAAATAAAAAAATGTAAATGTTATTTAGCGGTTGCTCCATGTGGATTCGAGCCTGTGAGGTTCTGCATGCCAGTCCGGTTCACTAACCGCAAGGACAGTAACTTCCTGCCCAAACATAGAGGGGAAAAAAAATATATTTAAATGTAATTCAGCGGTTGCTCCATGTGGTCATATTTAAGAGGACCTGTCATGCTTTTTTCTATTACAAGGGATGTTTACATCCCTTGTAACAGACACAACATCCATCAAAATCAGGATCCAAACGTGATTTTATTGGTTGCTAGGAAAACGGCGTCCCTAGCAACGAATCACTTCACATGTAATGCTGCTACAGTAATAGGAGGGCGGGACTCGGAAGGCCTGTCTGTGAGTGGAAGTGATGATTGGTAGCAGCTCCACCCAACCAAAGAGTTCTCATCAGCCTCCTATGGGAGACGCTGATCCGCTGCCAGAAGCTGATACACGCAGTGGTGTATTTAGGTTTTGTGCTGCCCTAGGCCTGACTAAACTTGTGCTACCCCTAATTTAAATATGATCCACCCCTTCCTGTCAAGGTCACACCCCTTCCTGTTTAAGACCTGCCCTGAAATCTTCCAGTGGGGACACTAGTTCTGAGGGCCTTGGGGGGGGGATTCCCTTAATCTGCAGAGATTTCCTCTCACTTCCTGTTTGGCTATGGGGCAGGAAATGAAGGGAAATAAACGAATGGCAAAAACAAAATTAACAGGGGCTATAACCATCCCTTACTCTATCCAAAATGGAAAAAAAAGTGTTGCCCATAGTTTGACTTTAAGCACACATTTCTGTTAAATTTATGGAGGACTAAGAGGATATAACCATGCCAGTGGTGCAGCAGAAAACATATAGGACAGTGAAGAAGATATGTGGTCCAGGCAGTGAGCAAAGGAAGGATTGGGGGCAGGAACAAATAAATCCATCTGTTTATTTTTCTCATCAGCAATCAACAGAAATAAAATTAAGATTCCTCAATATGTACAACTGACACAAGTAAAGGATTACAGGAGAGTCCTACTACCTAACTGACAGGTATAGGTGACCATGTCAGTGTCCCTTGTGTCTGCGCCATCCCTATCATACCGTAAGCAGTGCGGCCACTTTATGGGGGCGCCAGACCGATTTGTCTTGTGGCCCCCCAGTCCACCTCACAAGACTGGCGCTACACTAAAAGTGTAGCTCAAGCCGGCGGAGACTCTTTTCATGCTGCCTCCTGCAAAGTGCTGCCCTAGGCCTGGGCCTTGTTGGCCTAGGCCAAGAAACAGCGTTGTTGCAACGTGCTATTGCTGGCACCTATCCTTGTGTTGCAAATGCTGAGAAGTTTGGGACTTAAAGATTCTGTGGCAGAGGATCTCCCGATCGTATCTCTAGGAAACCTAAAGTGAACGTTCGAGCATCACTCCGGCTGCTAGGATCCGCTCTTACAGGGGACTATCCGGGTGAGCTAAACCTACTCGGGATCGAGTAGCGACTATTGTACCAGTTTGTGCCTGGACCTATCTCCCAAACCTTACTGTCCTTTCTCTCATCCACCTTTCCTGTCTGCTGAACTTGAACCTTGCAGCGTTGGAGTTAAAGTGGTGTGGACATTGGCCTTCCTGGGGAGAAAAAGAGACTTGTCCCTACACTCTAGGAGACAAGAACCAGTTGAAGGGGATAACCTGCTGCAGGACCCAAAATTGTTAACACTCAACCTCTTAAAACAGGAGTGTACGGGCATATAGCGTGGTGTGCCTTGACCTGCAAGTGAGCCAAAAGGCAGGAAAAAGGTCCGTGTGCTACATACATATTGAAGAATGTCAGCGGTCTGTGGCCTCAAAGGTTCTCATTAGTCTGGAAGAGGTAAGAGAATATGCTACACATATCATTTTTTTTTTCTTTAATTGCTTGGTACAGTTAACAAGTAGCTTTAAAAACAAAGCAGACATAAAGCTTCCTCCAACATCATAGCTTTTGGCTGTGCACATGACACCAATCATTCAGTATCTGGAAGGTCAACAGGTTTATTAACAGCAGACAACCTACAACCTTGGGACACATGCAAAGACATATTGTGATTAACCATTATTCTGCAATGTCAAAATATATTTTCACATATTATTCATACTAAAAGATTCACCATTCTGTCTATCATCACCAGTCTCTGTTTCATCTTGTATTATTTCTAATTTCTTACATTTGATTCAAATTCTAATCTTGAGGCCAATGTTTACTTGTCAGTTCAAGGGCAGGAAAGAAATATAACAAGCAGGATTTGTAAGCAGAAACCTCCCATTTTCTGGGAGCTGTACTAAATCTAAATGTTGCTTTCTTTCTGCATAGTTTTCTTTATCCTTAGCTATCCATCCACTAATATTTTACATCTGTTTATACCTACATTCTACTGCTCTCTTATTTTCAGGAGCTCATTGGAGGCAAGTGCAGGGGTAGCAACTCCCAGAAGCAGAGGCGTTGCCAGGGGGGAGTGGGCCGCACCCGGGTGACACCCGCCAGAGGGGTGACACCCGTCACGGCGCTTGATCGAGAGAGGTGCCGCGGCTCTCTCCTCTTCCTTTTTCCCCTGTGCACTCCCGCTCCGGTATCTCCTCCCTCCCCGCGATGTTCAGGAAGGGAGGAGGAGTAAGAATTGTGTTGTGAGGCAGACAGCTCCGGAGTGCCATAGTGCACGGCGCCCGCATGTCCTCCGGGAACCGGCACTGCAATTGCCGGTGCCGGCTGCCTATCACAACAATTACACTCCTGACTCCACAGAACGACGGAGCCTAGGCTCCTCCTCCACACTGACAGTACATACCAGGAGGAGGAGCCTAGGAGGAAGAGGAGGAACATCCATGTGGAAAGAGCGTGCTGATCCGAGGTCTGTGACTGTAGGGAGGGGAGATATGGGGGGGTTACATTAAGGGGATTGTACAGAGAGAGGGGTTACATTAGGGGGATTGTACAGAGCGTGGGGGTGTTACATTAGGGGGATTGCACGGGGGTTACATTAGGGGGATTGTACAGAGAGAGGGGTTACATTAGGGGGATTGTACAAAGGGGGGGTTACATTAGCGGGATTGTACAGAGAGAGGGGTTACATTAGGGGGATTGTACAGAGCGTGGGGGTGTTACATTAGGGGGATTGCACGGGGGTTACATTAGGGGGATTGTACAGAGAGAGGGGTTACATTAGGGGGATTGTACAAAGGGGGGGTTACATTAGGGGGATTGCACGGGGGTTACATTAGCGGGATTGTACAGAGAGAGGGGTTACATTAGGGGGATTGTACAGAGCGTGGGGGTGTTACATTAGGGGGATTGCACGGGGGGTTACATTAGGGGGATTGTACAGAGAGAGGGGTTACATTAGGGGGATTGTACAGAGCGTGGGGGTGTTACATTAGGGGGATTGCACGGGGGGTTACATTAGGGGGATTGCAGGGAGGTTCCATTAGGTGGATTGTACAGAGAGAGGAGTTACATTAGGGGGATTGTACAAAGGGGGGTTACATTAGGGGGATTGCACGGGGGGATACATTAGGGAGATTGCACGGGGGGATACATTAGGGGGATTACACGGGGGGATACATTAGGGGGATTACACGGGGGGAGAGCTGTGCTTATGCTCTAGCCTGCTCAGTGCCAGAGATTGAACAGTGACCCGTTGGGGGGGGGTGACACCAAATTTTACCGCACCAGGTGACACCAACCCTAGTGACGCCACTGCCCAGAAGCAGATACAACTGAGGCAAAAATTGAGTAATCGCCAAAGGTAACCAGAAATACAGCACTTTTCATGTTCTAGTGTGTAATAGCCCAGAGCAATTATATTCTACGCTTCACTTTTTGGGATGGTTCACACCACTTAAAATGCATGGAGAGTAGGATACATGGATTCCAATGGCAAAGTTCATACCATTGCAGTGTGTTTCAGTACAGGCAATAAACAATGTGCAGAACCAAAAAAAAAAATTCCTTTTGATTTGATACTTACATAAATTTGTTTAGTTAAATTCCTTTAATCCGTTTAATTTGTTTTCGGAATTTGTTTCGTTTATTCTTATTCGAATCGATTCGAAACAATTTTGCATCAGTTTCGAATAGTTTTCGAATTCGAATAGTTTTCTAATTTCCAAAGAGAATAATAATAAAATAGAATAGAAAATAGAGGAATAGAATAGATTTTTTTTAGAAAAGAATAGAAAAGAATAACAGAAAATAAAAGACTAGAATATAATAGCGTAAAACAGAACAAAATAGGATAGAAGATAAAAGAACAGAATAGAAGATTATAACCATCTTCTTAAATTTTAATAGAATAGAAAAGAATAGAATTAATGAAACAATAGAATGGAATACACAATAATGTAACCATTTTCTAAAATGCAAATAGAATCAATTTGAATAGAATAGAAAAGAAGCGAGTAGAATAGAAGAGAAAATAACACAATAGTATTGAAAAAAAACAACAGAATAGAATGAATATAACCATCTTCCTATTCTAATCTATTCTTTTCTATTCCAATTCAAATCGATTCTATTTGAATCTTGGGAAATGGTCATATTCTATTCTATTGTTTTTTTAATGATATTCTTTATCTATTTGTTAATTCTATTCTTTTCTATTCTATTCTATTCTATTCTATTCAAGATCAAATTTATTCTATTCAAAATTCGAATTTCAAAAGATGGTTATTTTCTTTCTATTCTATTCTGTTTTTTTTATATATATATATATTATTCTGTTTTTTTTTTAATTCTAATCTAATTCTATTCAAATTGATTCTTTTTGAATTTTGGGAAATGGTTATATTCTTTCTATTCTATTTTTTTTTAATTCTATTCTTTTTTATTCTATTATAGTTTATTATATTCTTTTTTTTCCTATTCTATTCCATTCTTTTCTTATGTATTTGAATTTAAATGTATTCTATTTGAAATTCGAATTTCAGAAGATAGTTATATTCTTTCTATGTTATTCTATTCTTTTTGTATTTTTTATTATATTCTAGTCTATTCTGTTCTTTTATTTTCTATTCTATTTTGTTCTGTTTTACTCTATTATATTCTATTCCATTATTTTCTGTTATATTCTTTTCTTTCAATTTTTTCTTCTATTTTATTTCCTATTCTATTTTAATCTCTTTGGAAATTGGAAAACAATTTGAATCCGAAAACTTTTGAAAACTATTTGAAAAGTATTCAAAAACGATAAAAAATTGAATTTCGGATTTTTTTTTCCGTTATTTCGGATTCGTTTAAAATACGGTACTATTGTAATTCGGAATATCGAATACATCTGAATATCCGGAAAACGAAAATTCATCTAAATTTAAATTCGGAGCGAAACGAACCGCACATGTCTAACAGACAACAAATGAAGAACATGTTGCATTCTTTCTGCAAGGAACTGTACTTCAAAGCAGCAAAATGCAGCAAATACGCATGAAAACATTATACCAAAAACAAACGAACAAAAAAAAAATGTAGAAAAAAAAAAGAATAAAACGCTTTTGCAATGCATAGAAAATGCCCTGGAATGCATAAAAAATGCGTCAAAAACACGCATGAAGAAACGCATCCGGAAATCATCCAGACTGTTTCTGTGGTGTGAACAGGCCCTTAAATTCACACAAAGTACAGATTACAGACTTGGGGGTGATTTATTAACCACGTCAGCCCTGGAAGATTTGGCTGCTCAATGACCAGGCCATTTTTTGTGATATGGCACTACGTCGCTTTAACTGACAATTGCACGGCCCTGCAACGCTTTTCCCAAATAAAATTGACCACCTTTTTTCCCCCACAAATAGAGCTTTCTTTTGGTGGTATTTGATCATCTCTGCGGTTTTTATTTTTTGCGCTATAAACAAAAAAAGACCAACAATTTTGAAAAAAAAAACCACAATATTTTGTACTTTTTGCTATAATAAATAGCCCCAATTTTTTTTTTTTTTTTAAAAAGCAATTTTTTACTCAGTTTAGGCCGATATGTATTCTTCTACATATTTTTGGTAATAAAAATTGCAAAAAGCATATATCAATTGGTTTGCGCAAAAGTTATAGCGTCTACAAAATACGGGATAGATTTATGGCATCTTTATTATATTTTTTTTTTTACTAGTAATGACGGTGATCTGCGATTTTTAGCGGGACTGCGACAATATGGGGGACATATCGGACACTTTTGACACATTTTTGGGACCATTGACAATCATACAGCGATCAGTGCTATAAAAATGCACTGATTATTGTGTAAATGTCACTGGCATGGAAGGGGTTAACACTAGGGGGCGATCAAGGGGTTAAATATGTTCCCTAGGTGTGTTCTAACTGTGGGGGGAGGGGACTGACTATAGGAGATGACAGATCCTTGTTCCTAGCTCGTAGGAACTCACAATCTCTCTCTCCTCTCCTCACAGAACTGGGATGTGTGTGTTTATAACTACTGGCAACTAACTTCTTCCTCACCACTGCAACGATCCGGTTTCCCCGTCCGGCCGAACCTTTGCAACTTGGTTGGGGCTTCCAGCTTGAAGCCCCAACCCTGCGCTGCTTCTCACAAACCTAAAAGGCCTAGCAGACAGCCTAGCAGCTAGGTGCTCCTGGGATAGGCCTCAGGCTTATGGCCTAGCAACCTGGAGCCTTGTGACACACATCCACCTAGACAGCAGGTGGCACAGAACCCCGATCACCTTACTCCTCCTGAATAAATAGGCGCTCCTAGCAGGCCAAGGGACCAAAGAGACCCCTGCCATTTGGCTGAGTCAACCTATTCACTCCTAGTCTGGATTCCCTATGCCCTTATCATTCTACTGCCACAGGCAACAATGCCACCTAGTGGCAGAAGAAAGAGGTGCATCAAATCCAGAGATAGGGAGACAGCCAGTGAATCCCCTATCAATTAGTCAGGCTAATTACCACCTAGCAAGCTAAAATTGTTAGCAACCCTGCCCACTATCAGGGTGCTACATATAAAAAAAAAAAACATTATAAGTACCCTTTTTCATAAATGATCACATTCCTTCTGTTATCAGCTGCATAAGAGCTGGGGGAGGAAATGCAGCAGTACACGGAGCTTGCTAGTGAATGGCTGTGCAGCGGGGGCATGTCAGGGCAAGTCTGATCATTGGAGAAGAACAGCCTGAGTTCCCAGCATAGCTAGAGAGCTGACCACAGTGTGCGCTCCTGCTTAGTGTGGTCAGGAAAGCAAGGGGACTGGTAGGAACAACATGGATTTCACATAAATTAAGCAATACAAAGAGAACAGGATACTTTCTCATACAAGTACAGCAGGCACATATCAGGAATATGAAGTGTTGGGGTAACAAATGCTTTAAGGCAAATGCGCGATTCCATGATATACCTTAAACTAGCCAAATACATTAATTGAGTGTACGATGTATGAACATGATTCAGTGCAATAACGTTTGGAGAGCAGTGTCCTATGATGAGCTGATGGTTTGGAGCAAACTTTGGCTGTTCAGGTTTGGACGAATGCCTGAAAATTAGCTTGCAGGGCCGCCATCAGGAATTTTGGGGCCCCTTACACAGCTTCAGGGGGGGGGGGTGCTGCCGCTGAAAATTGAGAAGCGGGGGGTGCCACGAATTGTGAAGCGGGGGGGTGCTGCCACCGCAAATTGAGGTCGGGGAGTTGCCATCCGGGCCCCTGGGGACCTCGAGACTTCTGGGCCCCTTACAAAAAAAACAAAAAATTTTTTTTTTTTAAAAAAAGGGGGTCCGGGCCTCTGGGGACCTCTGGGCCCCTTACAAAAAATCAAAATAAAAAAAGGGGGGTTGCCACCCAGGCCCCTTACAGGTGTACTGCCTGTACCCCCCTGATGGCGGCCCTGTTAGCTTGTTCGGCCCCTGTTCAGTAGAAGCCAAGCATCATATACAGACGATGTACTGTATTTCTACAGCTTTTTTCAACAGTATGACAGTTTTCTACTGTCAAGAGTTCCTAAGTCCCCAGAAAGGTATAAATTTAAGTTTATATTAAAAACATTTTCTGCAGTGCAGGTATTGCTATTTCCTAGTTAAATTTTTATAGTGGATGAGCGAATCATTTAAAAAAAAAAGGCTTCCAAATTTTGACAAGTCCCCCCTACTTACAAACCACCAAATTCCCTAGGCCAGGGATGTGAGGATGAGGTCTTTGTCTCCGGCAACATAGAGACAAGATTATTTGCTGTGGGAGCTCACCTGGCAAGGCAACCCCCCAGTGTTGAGTGCATGGTGCCTGGTATTGTTCAGGAGGTGCGGACCAATTTCCAGGTCCTTCTTTCTTAGCTATCAAGACTGCTTGCCGGGATAAGGTTCTCATATAAAGTTTTGGTGAGAACCCAATCCATTTTGTTGTTATTTTGCTTATCCACCTAAAAGGGGTCTGTTAAAGTCCTTTATTTAAAAAAAAAACTGTCCCATGATGTAAATCCAACATCAATTACATAGTCCAGTGATGTGAATCCAACATCAGTCATGATGAACATGACGCCTCTTTGATCCTCCCTCCGATACCCTCATTGCCAAATAAAAGTTCTCCAGCACTGCTGGATTGTAAACACAGTGCTGGGGACCTGGATGATGTCATTGACCATGCAATATATGACCATTGCCTCATTAGGTCAAGCCAGCTAGTCTGTTTGCCTAAATAACCATCTGTTACGGATTTGGGGAGATGACATGCCTGGGGTCCCCTAAAAATCTATACTAGACTCTTATCAAGGGATCCCTGTCTTTTTTCTTGAAAGGACTACACATTTTTTTGTAAACAATGTGTACTAAAACCTTGGGGAAAAAAATAAAAACATAGTAGATAAGGGTCTGGTATGGACACAGAGGGGGAACCCACACTTTTTTTTTTTACAAACAGAAGCAGATTGGCTGGAAACTTTCATTTAGCAGCAATAGATTTTTTTTTTTTAAATGCCATTTGTGTGGGAGTCCATAATGCATTTCATGTGTAGATTTAAATCATTCCATAAGCATTTTAGTTAAAGCAATTTTGTATTTTTAATGTTGCCATTTAGGCACTTGTGAGGGGGTTAGCTTGGCAGCGGGTGTGTGTGACCCCCGGGATGGGCTCCCCACACAAAAACAGGCCCAGCAAACGGAGGTTGTGGTTTTCAAAATCAAAAAAAAGGTGCGGTTTATTTTCTATTTACGGTGACAAAACACAGCAAAGCCAAAAGAAACATATAAACAAAATAAATCCTGGTCAACTTGACCTCTGACTAAACATACAGGTTTCCTAACTAACAACTGGGATCAGCCTAGTGCTGTCCTAGTCCCTAAGTCCCTGGTTTTAAATGTCCAAGCAAATAGCCACACAGGCTTTTTCTCACCGCACAGGGGTTCACTCTCCCTAGACAGTCCACACAGGTCTGGTTCCAGGCATGAGCTAACATCTAATGAAGCTGGGAGTTCTTATAGAGGCCTAAATGAGCTGACAAGCTTCAGCTGGCCTCATCAACTCCCTGTCTGTACGACGCCCAGCCCTCTCCCTAGAGGTATGAGTCATCCATGAGCCCACTAGCCTTATACAACTTTCCACCTAGTTGTATAAGTCGGCGTAAAGCCTGAATCTGGGCGAAATATATCTACCCCCCTGGATGCAACCAGGTGACTTTACCTTCCTGCTGTCACATACCCCCCCCCCTCTTGTTTTAACCTCGGGGTTGGAACACCAGCAATCAGGCATTCATGTACTCGAGACAAAGCATCCACATTCCCCATTTGAACGCCAGGGCGATGCTTTACTGTGAAGTTGAATTCCTGGAGGGCCAGGAACCACCTATTCACTCTTCTATTTGTTTCCTTGTTTTGAGCCATCCACTTTAACGGAGCGTGATCCGTAACCATGTCAAAGTGCCTACCTAGCAGGTAGTACCGAAGGGAATCTAGAGCCCACTTCACCGCTAAACACTCCTTTTCAACGGTGGCGTAATTTACCTCATGGGACTTCAACTTCCTGCTGAGGTAAATGACTGGGTGCTCTTCCCCGTTCCAGACCTGGGACAATACTGCTCCTAACCCCACATCTGACGCATCACTTTGTACGACAAAGTCTTTAGAGAAGTCGGGTGAGTACAACACTGGCTGGCTACATAAGGCTTGTTTCAAGAATTGGAATGCTGCCTCAGCCTCGGGGGTCCATTTAATCATGACCGACCCTTTCCCTTTCGTCAGGTTGGTTAGGGGCACAGCCTTAGAAGCAAAGTGGGGAATGAATCGCCGATAATACCCAGCGATTCCCAGAAAGGCTCGTACCTGCTTCTTGCTGTTGGGACGTGGCCAACTCTGGATGGCCTCGACTTTGTTGAGTTGGGGTTTTATTACTCCCCTCCCAATGGTGTACCCAAGATATTTGGCCTCCTCCTGCCCAATGGTACACTTCTTGGGGTTAGCCGTAAACCCCGCTTCCCGAACAGAGTCCAGGACTGCTTGCACTTTTGGCAGATGTGAGGCCCAATCTGTGCTATGGACAATTACGTCATCCAGGTAAGCCGCAGCATACTTCCGATGGGGCCTCAGCATCTGGTCCATTTTCCGCTGGAATGTGGCCGGCGCATTCTGTAACCCGAACGGCATTCTTTTATATTGGAACGCCCCGTCTGGGGTTACAAATGCGGTTTTCTCTTTGGCCAATTTGGCCAGGGGGATTTGCCAATACCCTTTTGTGAGGTCAAGAGTCGTCATGTATCGGGCTGTTCCCAGCCGGTCGATCAACTCATCTATACGTGGCATGGGGTAGGTGTCAAATTTTTTAACTTTGTTCAACTGACGAAAATCGTTACAAAATCGCCAGCTCCCATCCGGTTTAGGCACCAACACAATGGGACTAGACCAATCACTTTGGGACTCCTCTATCACCCCTAAGTTCAGCATTTTCTGTACTTCCTCCCGTATTGCCTCCCGTCGGGCCTCTGGGATCCGATAGGGTTTTAACTTCACCCTTTCACCGGGCGGGGTAATGATGTCATGCTCTACCCCAAATGTTTGTCCCGGCAGCTCAGAGAATACCTCCTTGTTGCGAAGCACAAACTCCTTAACCTCCTGTTGTTGGGGTTGTGACAAGGTGGCTGCTATTCCAACCTCAGGAATCACGCAACCAGTTTGAGCTGGTGACCAAGTGTCTGCGACTAGGGACTCTCTATCCCTCCAGGCTTTCAACAGATTAACGTGATAGATCTGTTCGGGCTTTCGCCTTCCTGGTTGTCTGACCTTGTAATTCACTTCACTCACTTTTTCCATTATCTCGTAGGGGCCTTGCCATTTGGCAAGGAATTTACTTTCAACCGTAGGGACAAGTACCAGTATCCTATCCCCCGGGGAAAAGGTACGGGTCTTGGCTCCACGGTTGTACACTCTCTGCTGTGCTAACTGCGCTTGGGCCAAATGTTTCTTCACGATGGGCATTACCTGTGCAATTCGGTCTTGCATCAGGGCGACATGCTCAATCACACTCCTGTGGGGAGAACTCTCACTTTCCCAAGTTTCCTTGGCAATATCCAACAGCCCTCTTGGGTGTCTCCCATACAGTAACTCAAAGGGGGAGAATCCCGTAGAGGATTGGGGCACCTCCCTAATAGCAAACATCAGATAAGGAAGTAGACAGTCCCAATCCTTTCCATCTCTATCCACCACTTTCTTCAACATTTGTTTTAGGGTTTTGTTGAATCTTTCAACCAGCCCATCGGTTTGGGGGTGATACACAGATGTACGTAATTGCGTCACTTTGAACAATTTACACAGCTCCTTCATAACCCGGGACATAAAGGGTGTACCTTGGTCCGTAAGCAGTTCTTTACAAATACCCACCCGGCTAAACACAAGAGATAGCTCTTTGGCTATGGTTTTGGCCGAGGTATTTCGGAGAGGGATCGCTTCTGGATAACGGGTGGCATAGTCCATTATAACTAATATGTACTGGTGCCCCCTAGCGGACTTGATTATAGGACCTACCAAATCCATGGCGATCCTCTCAAACGGGACCTCAATGATGGGTAGAGGGACCAGCGGGCTACGGAAATGTGGCATCGGGGCCGACCTCTGACACACAGGGCAGGAGGAACAATAATTTTCTATGTCCTTCATCACCCCCGGCCAATAGAATCTCTGTAATACCCTCTCTCGGGTTTTCTCTGTCCCCAGATGACCTCCAAGAATGTGCCCATGGGCCAACTCCAACACCAACTTCCTGTAAGGTTTGGGCACCACAAGCTGCTCAACGGTTTCTTCTGCCCTTTTTGCCACCCGATACAGTAGGTCCTTCTCTACGCTGAAGTATGGGTAAGTGCAGGTATTATCTGGGTTCACTAACTCGCCATCTATTTTCACTACGTTTTCGCGTGCCTTTATTAGGGCGGGGTCTTTCAACTGTTCTGTGGCAAAGTTTTCCCTGTGAACCTCAAGATCAGAAAACTCCACAGACGGTAGGTTTTCGTCTGAGGAGGTGGGCTCCTCTCCAGTTTCTTGAGTCTCCCCTGCCAATACTGATAAGGGAAATTCCGGAGAGTCCTCACCACTCTCAGGGGAGTTCTGGCTATCACATTCCTGGTACATAGGGGCACCAGTGGGGGGCTCAGGATCATCCCACAGTTCCCAGAACTTCGGAAAATCCCTTCCCACAATGGCGTCATACGGTAACTGAGATACTAAGCCCACTGGATGAGAGAGGGTACCTTTGGGGGTCTCGAAACACACTGTAGTCACTGGATACTCTCGGGTGTCCCCATGCACACAAATAACAGCTACCTTGCTATTCCCAGAGACCTCTGTTTTAACTAACTCAGCCTTTATCAGGGTCACAAGGCTACCTGAATCCAGCAATACCACAACATTTCTACCATTAACACACATTTTGCATAAATGTTTCTCAATTCCTCGAATGGCAGTGCATGCGACTGTCGCACACAGCGACTGACGTCTGCCCGTCAGAAAGTCACACTGCATGGGTTCCTCCACAACCGGGCAATTGGCTGCAATATGTCCCGCTTGCCGGCAGCGGTAGCAAACGATCCTTCTTGCCGCCTCTTGAGCCGCTGATTTCCCAGGCTGTTCTCGCCAAACTTGGGGTAGAGCTCCCACCCTCTCACTCTCTCCACCCTTACCCCTTGGAATCCTCTTATCCGCCCCTGGGGATGGTCTGGTCTTAGGGTGGAAAGTCCGAGTGTCTCTGGAAGAGGCCGTCAGGTTCTCTGTAGCCAAGTATTTCTCCACACGATCCACAAGACCATCGGCCGTCTCTGGGTCTCCATGGCTTACCCAGTTTTGGATGGCAGTAGGAAGAGCTCTCAAAAACCGATCCATTACAACACGTTCCACAATCTTTGGTGCGGACAAAGTCTCTGGCTGTAGCCACTTTCTGCTCAGGTGAATGAGATCATACATTTGAGACCTGGGGGGTTTTCCAAGCTGGAAAGTCCAGTTATGCACACGCTGAGCCCGGACAGCCTGGGTGACACCCAGCCTTGCCAATATCTCAGCTTTTAGCATCACATAGTCTTTTGCTTGGTCAGGCTCTAGGTCATAGTAAGCCTTCTGCGATTCACCAGTTAACAGAGGAGCCACCAGTCCAGCCCACTGCTCCTCAGGCCACTTTTCTCTTTCAGCAGTCCTTTCAAATGTGGTCAAAAATACCTCTGGATCATCCTCTCCAGTCATTTTTGTCAATAAACGACTCACCCCAAAGGACGCGGTATTAGTGGGACGGCTTTCCTCACTGGTCTGCGGACGTTGCTGCATTACTGCTTCCATTTGTTGTAGTCTCTGCTCTTGCTTCTGTAACAGGTCTATGAAGCGGGCCTCAGATTGCTGCTGGGCTTGTTGCTGAGCTTCCAGACTCTGTTGGTGAGCTTGCTGCTGGGCTGCAAGGCTCTGTTGATGAGCTGCAAGGCTCTTTTGCAAACCTGCATTTGTCTGCTGTTGATTGGCATTTGCTAGAGCCAGCTGCTTCAGTATCTCCTCCATGCTGGCTTAAAAAAACTGCCACTGGTTCTCCACCAACTGTGAGGGGGTTAGCTTGGCAGCGGGTGTGTGTGACCCCCGGGATGGGCTCCCCACACAAAAACAGGCCCAGCAAACGGAGGTTGTGGTTTTCAAAATCAAAAAAAAGGTGCGGTTTATTTTCTATTTACGGTGACAAAACACAGCAAAGCCAAAAGAAACATATAAACAAAATAAATCCTGGTCAACTTGACCTCTGACTAAACATACAGGTTTCCTAACTAACAACTGGGATCAGCCTAGTGCTGTCCTAGTCCCTAAGTCCCTGGTTTTAAATGTCCAAGCAAATAGCCACACAGGCTTTTTCTCACCGCACAGGGGTTCACTCTCCCTAGACAGTCCACACAGGTCTGGTTCCAGGCATGAGCTAACATCTAATGAAGCTGGGAGTTCTTATAGAGGCCTAAATGAGCTGACAAGCTTCAGCTGGCCTCATCAACTCCCTGTCTGTACGACGCCCAGCCCTCTCCCTAGAGGTATGAGTCATCCATGAGCCCACTAGCCTTATACAACTTTCCACCTAGTTGTATAAGTCGGCGTAAAGCCTGAATCTGGGCGAAATATATCTACCCCCTGGATGCAACCAGGTGACTTTACCTTCCTGCTGTCACACACTAAACAGTATTTTTTTAAACCTTCTTTTTTTTTTGCATTGGTACATGTACCCCATGGAGATGCCCAGCTATCCATGTCCTTTGTGCACAAACTGACCTTGCAATTGCATAAAAGCCAGATTTTTGTTTACAGTGTAGTGGGTATTTGAATTTAGGGGAGGCATCTGGGTGGTAGTGTAACCCAGATGCACTGATTGTTAGGGAATCTGAGACCATTTTATGGTTCTTGGAGGACACTGGTGGTGTGAGGTTCCCTGCGGCCTGCAGGAGGTGCTGTTGCCCTAGGCCAGAGTTGAACCCTCACCACAAGACTGCATCTCTTTTTGTCCTTTCCTGACGCTTGTACGGCAGGGCGGGGAACCTGTTGTGACGCAAAGGGAGAGGAGATAAAGGGGGCGGATGCCCTGACCTTGGGGTTCAGAGTCGGAGGACGCAGCCGCGCCCAGGCACCTTCAGCCTGGGTGCTGGCGTTTCGGAGTTCCGGGCCCAGGTGCCCTTGACCTGGCCGGAGCGGGAGATGGAGTCCACCCCAGGCACCTTTAGCCTGGGGTAAGGTACTAATGCGGAAGCCTGGGACTCAGTACCTTCGACTGGGTTCCGCGAGGGTGGAGGAATCTGAGGGGGCCCTAACGCCTTGGGTGCCCGTGTCTGAGACGAGGAGGCTGGTGAGCAGAACTTCTCCGGAAAGTCCGGCGCAGCATTTGCCGGTGACGGAGAGGCCTCCGGTAACTCTCTTGGACGGATGTCTTCCCTCTGACAGGGGCTGTGATAGTGAAGGTAATTCATGCTCTTGTTCTATATAGTCGGTGGCAGTGACTATACATCATAACCATTGGTGACACCACAGTGGTTAGCTCTACTAAAAGGATTGTGCCTTGACCTACTGCCCACAAATAATGAAGTGTTCTATGGGTCTCAACCTGTCTGTGCTGTATGACTATTTATTCCTGGAAGAGAATAAATACGAGTTGGACCTTTTCAGTGTGTGGAACTCTGGTTACTGGGAGCAAAGGGAGTCCTTTCGGAGAAAGGATTTGACTCTGAGACATGCACACAAAACCCGATAGTTCTGGCTTTCACCTCCAGTCTCTTTGAAGGACATGGGCCGTGGTGTATCACATCCCTCCCCCCAGTACTAACCCCCTAGACAAGACCAACAAGCCGAGAATGAGAAGGGTGAGGTCGCTACACGTGGGAGCATCGTTTCCGGGATGTGTATGGTGTTGGAATTTGAACTTTGCTGCCCGGAGGAGTTCCGAGTAGGTCGGCCATATTGGCCAACGCGCCACGAGGCACACCATAGCTGCGCAGTTCATGGGCGGGAAGAAGAGAAAGCCTGCGAACAAATTTAGAGTATGGGAGGAGTCTGGCCATGTGGAAGGACACACGTGGAGATTCTGGCGCGAGTTGGGCAGTGCGCAATGGAGCAGCAGCAGACAGTCAGGATAACCTCAAATACTCCGTGGATTTCTGTTCCTTCTACAGCGGAGATGACTTCCTTTGCTGCTCTGATCACGGACACAGGAATAAGACTAAGGCCCCGGGGGCGGTTGGCTCTGTATACCTGCAGAGACATAGAGGCCCTCGGTGTGATCTGTCCCGGCTGTTCGGGACTGGTGGTCCACTTGAAGCCGTTCGGGCGATGTGAGGTCTGCAAAGAATTCCTCTTCGAGGTGGAGCCATCCACAGAAAGGCCTCGCGCCTTCCACCTCAACTACCTCACAGGTACTGCCACTCCGGAGGGAGAGATCGATGCCTATGCGGACATTCCTGTGCGCACTGACCAGGGCGAAGTGACTGCCCCAGCGGAGATTAAGAGAGAGAAATCCAAGGATGCTGCCTCGGTCACCACAAGCTCCCTGCTCCCACCGCCGACGAGGAAAGTTGGCCTGGTGATGGCATCCTATGGTCGTGGAAGAGCTTCGCCCCACTGCTTGCCTGGCCTGGATGGATCCGGAGGGAAGAGCCCTGGACATCCCTGTTCTACAAAAGACCCAGGTGAGCCAGGGGTTGGGACTGTGTGTGTGGTTGGAGGTGTTGGCAGCCCAGAGTCAGTGGGAGCCGTTCAGAGGAGTGATTCCGTGTCTACTGGGAATTACTTGCCAGCGGAGTTCTATGACACCTTCGACCTAGAGTCATTATCTGATGCCGGTGATGACGGGGAGATAGATGAGATCTTCCACAAGAAGGGAGGGGACAAGATGCCGCTACCCTCGTCCTGTGCAACAAGGGACCCACCCATGTCCATTGGGGATAGTACACCCCGGGTGGAGGCCTCAGAGCCTAGGGAGGAATCTGGTCCCCTGCCTACCCTTCCACTTCCTGAATCAACAGATGTGTTACCTGCTCCTGTTGTGGGAGTGCAACGTGCATCACTGCGGGCTCCTAAGCCCAAATCTTCTGGAGGTAGTGAAAGTACCTTGTCACCCTGAATCCATTGTTCTGCCTGGAGAGGGAGACCATGCCACAATGCCACCTTTGTCAAGGCTGCAGCGTCTCTTTTGCCAGAAGGTTGCCTGTGAATATGGGTGGGAATACCCGTATTTACCCCGAGAATTGCTCTATGAGGTGGAAGTTTTTCGGCAGCGGTGGTACAATGATTTAGTCTGGACAAAGCTTAAGGTACCTCACGCACGCCGATACCTCTCGTGTTCCCCTACAGTTACCAGAAAATTCAAGGACTGTAAGGCGGAGTGGATGTTGGGAAGGCACATCCATGCTGACAGGGTGATTATCTGTCGGAAGGATGGAGAGAACATTGAGTACAATGTGGAGGCTTTTGACAAGCATTTGAAGCCTTTGTTCCTGCTGCATCCAAAGTTTTACTTATAGGAGGAAAAGACTCCTTTACGTTTTTTTTATTGCTGAAATACAGGGACTGTGCTCTAGTTTTTTGGGGATGTCTTACTCTTTGGAGAGTTGGGAGCTGTTATTGTTGTTGTTCTCCCTCCTTTTCCTCCCATCAAGGAAAATAAATCAGTGACTTTGGGGAATAGCTAGTATAGGGTCACAGCACAGAGAAGTAAAAGTTCATTTGGATCTGACAAGTGCCTTTACCGCGGCATTGCCACCAGGTGGCGGTGTTGCGAAACGATTGTTTGTTTTACACTCTGCACTATACTTATTGGAGCGAATGGGTTTCTTTACAGATAGACCCATTCCTTCCAAGAAAACACATACATTATGTTAGGATGTGTGTTTCTTTGTTTTTCTTCCCCTCTGCAGGAGATTCATCTATCAGGGCTGCTGAGAGTGGGGTGGTTCTTAGATAGAGAGGGGGGAAATTTCAATGTGTAAAATCATTTAAAGTTTTTTTGATACCAAGTTCATTGTTTTATATTCCTGTTTCCCTTTCCCGTTTTAGGTCCTGGCACAATTCATGACTAAATTGTGAGGTTGGATTCTATGTGTAGTTTGGTCTCTGGGTCGAACTCATGTTACCACTCACTGGGAGACATGGGTTTGCACAGACACTGGGGACCAGTGTCAAATCACCAGGGGGAGAGTGTAGCGGGTATTTGAATTTAGGGGAGGCATCTGGGTGGTAGTGTAACCCAGATGCACTGATTGTTAGGGAATCTGAGACCATTTTATGGTTCTTGAAGGACTCTGGTGGTGTGAGGTTCCCTGCGGCCTGCAGAAGGCGCTGTTGCCCTGGGCCGGAGTTGAACCCTCACCACAAGACTGCATCTCTTTTTGTCCTTTCCTGGCGCTTGTACGGCGGGGCGGGGAGGGGAAACTGCTGTGACGCAAAGGGAGAGGAGATAAAGGGGGCGGACGCCCTGACCTTGGGGTTCAGAGTCGGAGGACGCAGCCGCGCCCAGGCACCTTCAAGTGTTCTATGGGTCTCAACCTGTCTGTGCTGTATGACTATTTATTGTTGGAAGAGAATAAATACGAGTTGGACCTTTTCAGTGTGTGGAACTCTGGTTACTGAGAGCAAAGGGAGTCATTTCGGAGAAAGGATTTGACTCTGAGACACACACACAAAACCCGATAGTTCTGGCTTTCACCTCCAGTCTCTCTGGAGGACATGGGCCGTGGTGTATCGCATCCCTCCCCCCAGTACTAACCCCCTAGACAAGACCAACAAGCCGAGAATGAGAAGGGGTGAGAGGGGTAAGGTCGCTACAACAAGATTCCACTACCATAGACTTTAATGGGGCTTGGATGCTATGTTTGCGGCTTGTGGATTTTTTCAAGTGTTTGGCCAACGTCCAGTGAACTCAACTTTGCCTGGTTCACTCATCACTACTCCTGACTCAAGATGCTGGCCTAGCACTATTACCATCTTCTGACACTTTGCAGGCCTGTTACAATTACCATCACCTTCCACTGCTGTTGGCCTGCCATCATTACAAGTTTTTGTCATCTGGTCTGGCACTGTTGCCATCTTCTGCCACCATTTTTAGCTCCTGTCACCTGGCCTACCACCATTACTACTATCTCCTACCACCTCTATGGGCCTTCCACCATGATCAGCTCATGCCACTGCTGCTGGTTTGCTAACATTACCAGTTCCTACAACCACTCCTGCTCTATTCTGGTTCTTCAGCACTGTAAAGATGCCACACATAATTTTTTTCACAGATAGGCCTGCAATTTTTTTTTTTTCCAGAGTAAATCCTGCTTTGTCAAAATTTGTGGCCTATTCCAGGATCAGGCATGGTAAATGTGACACACATAGGGGTTGAATTACTAAAGGGAAATAGACTGTGAATTTTGAAAGTGCAAGGGGATTTGCTTCAGAGTCTGGTAAATGAGGGGAAGCTCTGTTGACTTCCGTCATTAAATCATGTGCAAACAAAAATGCTGTTTTTTTTCCCCTTGCATGCGATTGGGTATTATTTGCAAAGTGCAGCTTTACCTCATTTACTAAGCTTTGGTGCAAATGTCCTTGCAGAGTGCAACAGTCTATGTGCCTTTAGTAAATTAACCCCATAATGTTTCTGCAGTTGGACCTCAGCTGCAAAATGTGTAATGTTGGTGGCAGGGTAAATCATGCTTGTGTCTCCTAGTGTGTAACCTATTCCACTGAGACAGCAATCAAAAATATTAGTGGCTATTGTCTCTCTGAAATATTTTATTTCTTGATTAAAACATTCCTAGTTACTCATAGTAAATGTGCTCACATACTGTGCATGGGTCTTGTACAATAGTTTAGACTTTTTTTCTGTAAAAATCATACTTCAGATTAGATTTACTGATTAAAACTAGTCTTGTCCCTCCCTGTAAAACTGCAGGCTAGTAAATGCTGCTTACTGTAAGGTACCTGTGATAGGTAGTGTCCAAAGTGGAACTTGTGTGCTGAGGATTCAGGCGAAAACATAGTCAGGCAGATTAGGTTGGCAACAGATCAGGCAAAACGGTACACGATCGAAATCCAGAGAGTGGTCAGGTAGGCAAAGGTCATACACAAGCTGGCAGTGAAGTACAAAATCAGCAGGCTAGAGAGTAGTCAGGAATTCAGGCAGAAGTTCAACACGAAAATCAAGATCAAAAAGCAGTCACAAGACCCAGGGCGCTATTCCACACAAACGGGCTCTGAGAGATAGCATCACTTCCTTTTTATGGGCTGCTTTGATTGAAAATTGTCCACAGCTGGCAGCAGGTGCGGCTAGTGAATCCAAGGTAATGCTTAATACTTAGAGGACATTTCCAAAAGTCTAGATCTGCTCCGTAGCACAACAGGTAAGGCTGCAGCTGTGGGACCAGGAAGATCCCGGTTCAAATACACCCAGGTACATGACAGAGCCCCCTCTCCAGTGAACCCCTCCGGGGGCTTAGTGGAAAAGGAGGCATGGAAGTCTCAAATAAGAAAAGGGGCATGCAGATCTTTGGCTGGAACCCAGGAACGGTCTGTGACAGGATATCCCTTCCAATGAACCAGATACCGAAGGCCACGACCCTGTCTTCTAGAAGCAAGAATCTTGGAGACTTCAAACTCATTTTGTCCATCAACAAGAACAGGAGGAGGTAGCTGTTGCGTTCCAGAGTAGCGATTGAAAATTGCTTTTTTGAGGAGGGAAACGTGGAACACAGGATGATTCCGAAGAGAGGAGGGTAATTTCAACCGATAGGAGACTGGCCCGACTCGAGCAATAATTCTGTAAGGACCAATGAATCGAGGGCCCAATTTGTTAGAAGGTTGTTTCAGTCTCACATATTTGGTTGATAGCCAAACTCTGTCCCCCACCACATATGGAGGTATATGGCGTCTTCGTTTGTTGGAAAAAAAGTGCATACTTGCCTGCTGACTTCCGTAGTAATAAGCAAATCTTTTTCCAATGTAGCAGAATATTTTTCACCCGCTGATCTGCTGCTGGTACACCAGAAGGAGGCTGAAGTAGGGGAAAAGTCTGAGGATGATAGCCTAGGGCTGCGTAGAATGGTGTGGTATGTAGAGCACTGTGCCAACGGGAATTAATGGCGAACTCAGCTAAAGGCAAATACTCAGACCAGTTGGAGTGTAAGGCATTGACATAATGTCGAAGATAGGTTTCTAGGGTCTGGTTCATGCGTTCGATTTGACCATCTGTTTGAGGGTGATGTGAGGTAGAGAGTGAAAGCGTTACTCCCAGTTTCTTGCAGAACGCTCTCCAGAATCGGGAAACAAACTGGGATCCGCGGTCTGAGACGACATTGGTAGGTATGCCATGATATCTCACAATATGGGAAAGGAAGAGAGTAGACAGTGCTTCCGCTGTAGGTAATCCTGGGAGCGGCACAAAATGAGACATTTTGGAAAAGCGATCCACTATGACCCATATAGCAGTCATGCCCTCGGACTTGGGTAAGTCTGTAATGAAGTCCATAGTCAAATGGGTCCAAGGCTGACAAGGTGCCGAAAGTGGCTGTAACAGTCCAGTAGGCAATGTACGGGGTACTTTATTAGCAGCACAAGTTGGACAGGCAGCCACAGTCAGTAACATCCCTTTTCATATGAGGCCACCAGACATGACGCTGCAAGGTCTTAAGAGTGATGGTGACACCAGGATAACCAGATAACACACCATCATGTGCCCAGAGGAGTACAGGTTTTCTGAGGCTAGGGGCTACGAACAGGCGACCTGGTGGTATCTTCAAGCCTTGGGAAACACGATTCTAGGTTTCTTGTAACTGTTGGGAAAGAGCTGTAGAGATCTGTGCGACAATTTTGTGAGGTGGAATTATATACTGCTCGGTAGGTTGGTCTTTTACGGTGATTTGATTTAACCCTCGATAGTCTATGCATGGTCGAAGACCCCCATCTTTTTTTTCAACAAAGAAAAAACCTGCCCCTACTGGAGAAGAAGAGGGTCGGATAAAACCTCTTTCCAAGTTGTCTTTTACGTATTCCTCCATAGATTTTTGTTCAGGCAAAGACTGGGGATAGGTCCTTCCTTTGGGAGGAGGTGCTCCAGGAATCAATTTAATTGCACAGTCAAAAGAACGATGTGGAGGTAAAACCTCTGCCTTTTGCTTGCAAAATACGTCTGCAAACGCATGGTATTCACGAGGCAAGGTAGGTGGGATGGCCACGGAAGCCAACATACAAGCAGAAAGTATTTTGGGTTGAGACAAACAGCGTCTTGCAGCACAGGATCATTGCGTTCCAGATAAGGAGAGAGACCCAGGCCAGGGCCTTCCCCTTTAACAAGGAAATTACAAAAGTCACTTTGGCAGACGAAGTGCTAAAGGTCCCAGGTTTGTTGCGGAAATGCAAACGGCAAACATTTAAAAAGCCTCTGCAGTCCTCAGTATCACCACCAAATTTGTCAGGCAAGGGAAGTTTGGGTGGTACAGAAGAAGGTTGAATCGTAGCAGGAGTAGGATCCGGAGTCTGGACCGTTGCACAGGAAGCAGGCAAACAAGATTTAAGCATAGTACAAAGTTCATATAACTTGGCGTCCAGGGAAGAAAGATGCTGTTCATGAGCTCCAATCAATTGTCCCTGACGTGAAATTGCCTTAACAATCTCAGCAGGGTCCACTGTCATTGTGGCCCGTTTGTAATGTAAGGTACCTGTGATAGGTAGTGTCCGAAGTGGAACTTGTGTGCTGAGGATTCAGGCGAAAACGTAGTCAGGCAGATTAGGTTGGTAACAGATCAGGCAAAACGATACACGATCGAAATCCAGAGAGTGGTCAGGCAGGCAAAGGTCATACACAAGCTGGCAGTGAAGTACAAAATCAGCAGGTTAGAGAGTAGTCAGGAATTCAGGCAGAAGTTCAACACGAAAATCAAGATCAAAAAGCAGTCAACACCCAGGGAGCTATTCCACACAAACGGGCGCTGAGAGATAGCATCACTTCCTTTTTATGGGCTGCTTTGATTGAAAATTGTCCACAGCTGGCAGCAGGTGGGGCTAGTGAATCCAAGGTAATGCTTAATACTGAGAGGACATTTACAAAAGGAGGACATCTGCTCCGTAGCACAACAGGTAAGGCTGTAGCTGTGGGACCAGGAAGATCCCGGTTCAAATACACCCAGGTACATGACACTTACATACTGTGCATGAGGTCAGTACAATATTTGGCTGGATTATTTTCTGTGAAATAATTACATTCTAATGTGGATTTCATGATTAAAATCTGCCTGGTGTCTCCCTTTCAAAACTTGGCTTAGTAAAAGTGTTTAAATGATGTGCCTGCACTCAGTACAATATTTTGCTGTTTTTTTCCTGTTAAATAATACACACTGATTTCAGTGGCGGCTTGTGTTTTGTTTTTTTGGGGGGGTAGGCAGCAAACAACCACTCCCCCTGAGCACTGTTTGCCGGTCGGTCCGGCACTTACACCATCTAGGGGGGTAGCGGGTGGAGGCCAACAGGCAGAGGCTCCGCGTCCTCTCCTTTATTGGCGGCTTCCAGCGTGCAGATCCTCCCCTCCTCCTAGGCATCCAATAGGATCGTCTGTCCTTTCAGCCAATCGGGTGATGGATGTCAAAATCCGCTTCCTGATTGGCCGGGAGGAGGATCAGTGTTACAATAGCGAATATTCATTTGCTGTTGTAACACACCTGGGTGGGCTGTGAGCTCATTCTCTGCGCCCCGAGCCCACCCTATTTTGAAGCCTATTAGAGCAACTGTCTCTAATCAGTGCTTCAAAAAAACACCCACCCCACATTGGAATCCATGCATCCGGTGTCCTGAAAGGGGTCGGATGCATGGATAGGGGGAGGCGGCGATGGATAGGGAGGGACAGCGCCCTTAATGGATGATATTTTGATAAAAAGCTGTCTGGTGTCTCAGTTTCAAAACGCGCCTTAGTAAAAGCATTTACACAATGTGCCTGCAGTCAGTACAATGTTTTACAGTTTTTGTAACTGTGAAAAAATAAACTCTAATATTATTATTTTGTTTAATAGCTGCCTGGTGTCTCTCCTTTTGAAAATGCAGTCTAGTAAATTTTTGTAAATCATTTATCTGCAGTCAGTACAAAATTTTACTGTCAAATAATATACTCTAATATTTTGATTAAAAGCTGCCTGCTGTCTCTACTTTGCAAAATGCCATCTAGTGAAAATACTTAAATACTGTGAGGTTAGTACAATACTTTCAGGCTGTTTCTGGAAAATAGTTACATGCTAATGTGGATTTTTTGATTAAAATCTTCCTGGTGCCTCATTGTCAAAATATGGTCTTGTAAAAGTGCTTAAATACTGTGCATGGGGTCAGTACAATATTTAGCTGGCTTTGTTCTGAATAATACAATCTAATGGTCTTTTTTTTATTAAAGTTTACTAATGTTTCTGCCTTTTTAAAATGCAGCCTAGTAAAAGTGCTAAAATATTGTGCATTCTGTGAAAAAATACACTGTAAGTTGATTTCTTGAATAAAAGCTGATTGGTGTCTCCATGTCAAATTGCAGGCTAGTAGAAATGCTTAAAGTGAAAGTTCAGGCTTAACCTATCCAATCTTAAATCTGCTCCCATTCCCATTCTAACTCCTAACTACCCTGTATAGGAAAGATACTTCGGTCCAGCGACCTGATCAGCTCCCAGCACCAGCTTCAGGTGAGGGGAGGGACGGAAGATAACAGATTCCCCATAGTAAGGCTATGGGTGACATCATCTCCCAGACATTGCAGCTATTTTCACTCCTCTCCATCCTCCTCTGAAGCCAACACTTGGGAGAGTATGTGACCAGACCAGAGCAGGGGATGGGGTTTTCCCTGTGTTTCCCTCAAAGTCACATAAAAAAGAAGGACCAGAGCATTTTTAACGACGTGAAAAATGGCCTAAAAAAAATGAGAACCTGCTCTATTTTTTCAAGTCGTTTTTCATGTCGTTTTTTTAATGACGTGAAAAATGGTAGTGTGTATGCTTTAACGACGTGAAAATAAATGCGCATGCTCAGAATCAAGTATGAGACGGGAGCGCTCGTTCTGGTAAAACTAGCGTTCGTAATGGAGATAGCACATTCGTCACGCTGTAACGGACTGAAAAGCACGAGGCTAAAAAGCGCGAACCGTCGCACAATAAACTTTACTAACATGAAGGGTGGCGCCATCCGAATGGAACTTCCCCTTTATAGTGCTGTCGTACGTCACCGCGCTTTACTCGAACATTTTTTTCCACAATAGTGTGTAGGCAAGGCAGGCTTGAGAGGAAAAACGAAAAATCACGTCGAGAAAAATGCAGTTTTTTTCAATGACGTTAAAAACGGTCGTGTGTACGCGGCATTAGCCATTACACCTTATAATACATTGTTCTGTCAGCTGATTTGTGGGAAGGACTGGCACAGTGTGTTTTGAATCCAATGCATTAAAATTGGATTTGGAAGGAATTTTGATTGGTTAGCTCATCTTTGATGGCAATGTCCTTGCTGGTAAATGCATTGGCAGTGAATCCTACATTACAGATTGCCACTGTCATTTTTCTAAATAATAAAAGCCAAAATGTAACAGCTTTGGTGCCAAATGAAAAGTGAATCTTTCAGTAATAATAAAAAAAAAAACTTGCATTTGTTCCTGACATACCGCAATATACAACAACATTATAATAAAAAAATGGTATCTTTTATAATTAAGGTAAAAAAATGTTTAGGTGTCAGCATCCCCCCTCACCCCCTCTTTTACTTACCTGAGCCCTCATTCGATCCAGCACCGTGCACGTCTGCAGCACTTCTCTCCCCTCACTTATGGGTCCTGCTGCCTTTTCTGGGGCACCAGGAGCCATTGGCTCCCAGTGGTGTCAATCAAAGCCAGTGAGGCGGGAGCGGGAGGAGGGGCAGAGTCCCGCTGTCCATGTCAATAGACGCAGCAGCGGGGCTCGGGTGTGAGTACGCACGAGTGCCTCAATGGAAAGCGACTTCCCATGGGGGCACTGGGCAGAAGGGAGCGCTGGCAGTGGACCCGAAAAGAGGAGGTTCGCGGTCGCTCTGTGCAATTCCATTGCATAGAACAGGTAAGTATAGACATGTTTGTTATTTAAAAAAAAGTCATCCTTGAGCTTTAGCCTAGTGAACTTGCCTAGACTAAGATTCTGACATTAGTGCTTGTTCACACCATGTCTGTTCAGCTGCGTATTTCTGCACAGCACCGCACATGTATGGCGTAAACAGGGCAAAGAGAAACAAGTATTTTCTGTGTGCCCTCTATATCACAACAACCTGTTTACACCATACATGTGCGATGGTGTGTAGAAAAATGCAGCACAATGGACATGGTGTTGACAATCTATTAAGGGTCTATTCACACTGCACAGCAGCCCAAACTGCTGCTGCACACACAATGTTTGGGCTATAGAGCCTTGTGGCAGAGGGTTATGGCATTGATACGGACTGCAGTGGGCTTACCTAATCTCCACTATGTGCAAAATCTGCGCTGGCATAGCTCACTTCCTCTGACACAAGTACACTTTTACCTGTGCTGATGATGTGAATGAAGTGTCACTTTGTACAGTTCAAATAAAGTAAAAAAAAAAAAAAGGGGGAGCTGTGTGATACAATAAAACGTACATCACACAGCTCCCCCATTTTTTTTTTTTACTCAACTTTAATGCCATGGAGATTGCTACCTTGCCTAGGGCCATATTTTGCCTTAATCCATCTCTTTTCCTAAACAATGAGTTAGAAAGTATAGAATCCAATGGATCTACATACTAGGTCAGTAATGGCAGCCACCTTTTCCTCGTTCAAAGGTTTTTATTGGAAGATCATTTTATTGAAAAATATGATAACAAGTATAATGTATCAATTAAAGGTATTTTAGTAGTTACGCCTAAAATAACGAAACAGATTACGGCATTGTAATAATATAGCATACAGATGGTAAAATTAATGTTAGATAAGTTCCCTGTTCATCAAAATGATCCAGAGTTTTCAGACTGTTTCAATATTAGCTTACTGGCAGCCACCTTTTATGCCTTTTTTACCTTTTTAATGTATACTTTGCTATGCCATTTTTCTATTTGCAAAGTCCTATTTTTATTAGAGACAAGAGAAAGTTGCTAGTAGCCGATATCCACTAAGCAGCCAGGTGTTATATTTTCTTATTGGAAAAAACATTTGACACATGCAAAATGATTAACAATTATGCAGCAATATTTCAAGTGTATACAGTCAAGTCCATAAATATTGGGACATCGACACAATTCTAATCTTTTTGGCTCTATACACCACCACAATGGATTTGAAATAAAGCACATCTTGTTCGTTTCAACTGCAGACTTTCAGCTTTAATTTGAGGGTATTTACATCCAAATCAGGTGAACGGTGTAGGAATTACAACAGTTTGTATATGTGCCTCCCACTTTTTAAGGGACCAAAAGTAATGGGACAATTGGCTGCTCAGCTGTTCCATGGCCAGGTGTGTGTTATTCTCTCATTATCCCATTTACAAGGAGTAGATAAAAGGTCCAGAGTTCATTTCAAGTGTGCTATTTGCATTTGGAATCTGTTGCTGTCAACTCTCAATATGAGATCCAAAGAGCTGTCACTTTCAGTGAAGCAAGCCATCATTAGGCTGAAAAAACAAAACAAACCCATCAGAAAGATAGCAAAAACATTAGGTGTGGCCAAATCAACTGTTTGGAACATCCTTAAAAAGAAAGAACGCACCGGTGAGCTCAGCAACACCAAAAGACCCGGAAGACCACGGAAAACAACTGTGGTGGATGACCGAAGAATTCTTTCCCTGGTGAAGAAAACACCCTTCACAACAGTTGGCCAGATCAAGAACACTCTTCAGGAGCCAGGTGTATGTGTGTCAAAGTCAACAATCAAGAGAAGACTTCACCAGAGTGAATACAGAGGGTTCACTACAAGATGTAAACCATTGGTGAGCCTCAAAAACAGGAAGGTCAGATTAGAGTTTGCCAAACAACATCTAAAAAAGCCTTCACAGTTCTGGAACAACATCCTATGGACAGATGAGACCAAGATCAACTTGTACCAGAGTGATGGGAAGAGAAGAGTATGGAGAAGGAAAGGAACTGCTTATGATCCAAAGCATACCACCTCATCAGTGAAGCATGGTGGTGGTGGTAGTGTCATGGCGTGGGCATGTATGGCTGCCAATGGAACTGCTTCTCTTGTATTTATTGATGATGTGACTGCTGACAAAAGCAGCAGGATGAATTCTGAAGTGTTTCGGGCAATATTATCTGCTCATATTCAGCCAAATGCTTCAGAACTCATTGGATAGCACTTCACGGTGCAGATGGACAATGACCCAAAGCATACTGCGAAAGCAACCAAAGAGTTTTTTAAGGTAAGAAGTGGAATGTTATGCAATGGCCAAGTCAATCACCTGACCTGAATCCGATTGAGCATGCATTTAATTTGTTGAAGACAAAACTGAAGGGAAAATGCCCCAGAACAAGCAGGAACTGAAGACAGTTGCAGTAGAGGCCTGGCAGAGCATCACCAGGGATGAAACCCAGCGTCTGGTGATGTCAATGCGTTCCACACTTCAGGCTGTAATTGACTGCAAAGGATTTGCAACCAAGTATTAACCACTTGCTGACCGCGCCATGGACGAAAGACGTCTACAGCGCGGTCGAGTTATTCTGAGTGGACGTCCCAGGGACGTCCTCCCAGAATCTTGCTTCCGCGCGCCCCCTGCCCCCTCCAGGAAATGTCCGTGACCGCCGGGTCCGGAAGACGGATCACTTGTAAACAGACCGGCGTCTTGTGACGCCGGTTCCTCCCTCCCCTCTCTGTACCGATCGGTACAGTGTGAGAGGAGAGGGGAGGGAGCGGATCATGTCAGCTCCCTCCCCCATGTCAGAACATGTCAGCTGTGGGCTGGATCTGTGACAATTGCGGTCACAGATCCAGCCATCCATCCATCCCTGTGCAATACCCTGTACAATACCCTGTGCAATACTCTGCAATACCCTGTGCAATACTCTGCGATACCCTGCCAATACTCTGCAATACCCTGCCAATACTCTGCAATACCCTGCCAATACTCTGCAATGCCCTGTGCAATACTCTGCGATACCCTGCCAATACTCTGCGATACCCTGCCAATACTCTGCAATGCCCTGTGCAATACTCTGCGATACCCTGCCAATACTCTGCGATACCCTGCCAATACTCTGCAATGCCCTGTGCAATACTCTGCGATACCCTGCCAATACTCTGCAATGCCCTGTGCAATACTCTGCGATACCCTGCCAATACTCTGCGATACCCTGCCAATACTCTGCAATGCCCTGTGCAATACTCTGCAATGCCCTGTGCAATACTCTGCGATACCCTGCCAATACTCTGCAATGCCCTGTGCAATACTCTGCGATACCCTGCCAATACTCTGCAATGCCCTGTGCAATACTCTGCAATACCCTGCCAATACTCTGCAATACCCTGCCCATACTGTGCAATACTCTGCAATACTCTGCCCATACTGTGCAATACCCTGCCATACTGTGCAATACTCTACCATATTCCGCAATACCCTGCAATACCCTGCAATACTCCTCAATACTCCGCAATACCCGACAATACTCCGCAATACCCGGCAATAGACCGCAATACCCGGCAATACTCCGCAATACCCGGCAATACTCCGCAATGCCCGGCAATACTCCGCAATGCCCGGCAATACTCTGCAATAACCACTTCCCGCCCGCTGGCCGTCATATGACGTCCTTGACTTTGCGGGGATATCTGAATGATGGGTGCAGCTACAGGCATCATTCAGATATTCGCTTTTTCAGCCGGCGATTCCCTACACCATAAGAACAATCATAGTGGCTGTTCCACCGCTTGATCGCTCTTACGGGAGGTGAGAGGGGATGCCCCCCCCCTCCCGCTGCCCTCCGGTGCTTCTACCGACTCACCGCTACGATCAAAGCCAAGATTGTTTTTTTTTTTGTTTTTTTTTCAGGCTTCCCAGCCTAGAGGTGAGATGTGGGGTCTTATTGACCCCATATCTCACTGTAAAGAGGACCTGTCATGCCATATTCCTATTACAAGGGATGTTTACGTTCCTTGTAATAGGAATAAAAGTGATAAAAAAAAAATTTGAGACGGAAAAACATGTCAAACTAAAATAAATAAAGTAAAATGAACAATAAAATATATATATATTTTTTAAAGCGCCCCGGCCCCCACGAGCTCGCATGCAGAAGTGAACGCATACGTAAGCCCCGCCCACATATGAAAACGGTGTTCAAACCACACATGTGAGGTATCTCTGCGAACGTTAGAGCGAGAGCAATAATTTTGGCCCTAGACCTCCTCTGTAACTCAAAACATGTAACCAGTAAATATATTTAAAGCGTCACCTATGGGGATTTTTAAGTAGCGAAGTTTGGCGCCATTCCACGAGCGTGTGCAATTTTGAAGGGTGACATGTTAGGTATCTATTTACTCGGCGTAACTTCATCTTTCACATTATGCAAAAACATTGGGCTAACTTTACTGTTTTTTTTTCTTTTAAGCACAAAACTGTTTTTTTCCGTAAAAAACGCGTTAGAAAAATTTCTGCGCAAATACCGTGCAAGATAAAAAGTTGCAACGACCACCATTATATTCTTTAAGGTCTTTGCTAAAAAAACATATATAATGTTTTGGGGTTCTATGTAATTTTCTAGCAAACAAATGATGATTTTTACATGTAGGAGAGAAATGTCAGCATTGGCCTGGGTGCTCCAGAACGCCTGAAGGTGCTCCCTGCATGTTGGGCCTCTCTATGTGGCCACGCTGTGTAAAAATCTCACACATGTGGTATCGCCATACTCGGGAGGAATAGCAGAATGTGTTTTGGGGTGTAATTTGTGGTATGCATATGCCACGTGAGAGAAATAACCTATAAATATGAAAATTTTGTGAAAAAAAATAAATAAAAAAAAAATCTTGATTTTGCAAAGAATTGTGGGAAAAAATGACAACTTCAAAAAACTCACAATGCCTCTTTCTGAATACCTTGGAATGTCTTCTTTCCAAAAAGGGGTTATTTGGGGGGTATTTGCACTTTTCTGGCATGTTAGGGTCTCAAGAAATGAGATAGGCCGTCAGTACTTCAGGTGTGATCAATTTTCAGATATTGGCACCATAGCTTGTGGACTTTATAACTTTCACAAAGACCAAAAAATATGCACCAATTTGTACTTATTTTTACCAAAGATATGTAGCAGTATAAATTTTGGCCAAAATTTATGAAGAAAAAATACAAATTTGCAAAAAATGTTAACGGAAACAAAGAAAAATTCATTTTTTTACAAAATTTTCAGTCTTTTTTCTCTTATAGCGCAAAAAATAAAAAACCCAACAGTGATTAAATACCACCAAAAGAAATCTCTATTTGTGTGAAAAAAAGGACAAAAATTTCATATGGGTACAGTGTTGTATGACTGAGTAATTGTCATTCAAAATGTGAGAGCACCGAAAGCTGAAAATTGATCTGGTTAGGAAGGGGGTTTAAGTGCCCAGTGGTCAAGTGGTTAAAAAGTGAAAGTTTGATTTATGATTGTTAATCTGTCCCATTACTTTTGGTCCCTTAAAAAGTGGGAGGCACATATACAAACTGTTGTAATTCCTACACCGTTCACCTGATTTGGATGTAAATACCCTCAAATTAAAGCTGAAAGTCTGCAGTTAAAGCACATCTTGTTCGTTTCATTTCAAACCCATTGTGGGTGGTGTATAGAGCCAAAATTTCAACTATTGTTCTGGTGACAACCCCACAGTTTTGGATTCCTTGTCACTTTCTGTCTTGCTGACTGACAGTGGCCACCAGGACAAATAAGAGGGGGTGAATCTGCCTAGCGGGGACACATGGCTATACATTTATTTGAAAATCTCAATAGTATATGACCAATTGTGAGATCTCGGTTCTCTTTTGTTTTACATGATCTTCATTCTTATGCTAAACCTCTTATAACGAAGGGGCCTACTAATGTAATGCTGGCAAATGTTCACAAGTACTTGTGTCTAAAATGCTGCGATGACATGAGGTTTCCTTTGACTGGAGAGCAGAGTGAAAATATTCACGTGGACTGCTTCTAAGCAGAGAAAGATTGCTACAGAACGTACTAAACAAAATCCCTTTTGTCTGTAAAAGGTTAAAAATTCATCTGGAATGAATACAATATAGCAGCTTCTCCTCTTCATGGTCCCATAGCCTTTCTCCTTATTTTCTTTCTACATCTGTGCGCAGAAAAGGCGAAGCCTTGGCCCCGGTGATGGTTTCTAGCATGCATTATAACGTAGCTCCCCATGTCAACAGCTTCTGCGTGCTCAGTTCCCGAAACCTCTCTCTCCGTCTCTGCATGTCAGCCCTGCTCTACAGCACGACTGCGTGCACTGCCACTTTATTGTGAAGGCACATTCATTTTTAATGCGGGTGTCATGCCAGCTATTTAAAGTCATAGAGATGCATGCCTATTTTTCTGACAATTTAATAATTATTCATTGATAAGCAGCCTTTCTGCATACGCATCTTGATGT
This sequence comes from Rana muscosa, assembly GCA_029206835.1. Classification (NCBI taxonomy): domain Eukaryota; kingdom Metazoa; phylum Chordata; class Amphibia; order Anura; family Ranidae; genus Rana; species Rana muscosa. Next base: position 272,891,105 of record CM055117.1, read on the forward strand.
TGTGACACTTACCACAAAAAATCTGCATCTACAGTAAAAGGGAAAATCATGGGTTTTAGATTAAAGTACCATAACACCATCTTTGTACAAAATATTTCTTACAGTAAATTTAGTGTTGGTTCATCTTTGTTGTGCTGCATTGTACAGATGGGATCCCTTCACTCTCTCCCTTGGTTGATTAGAAAAATAAATGTTGCCTTCATGAGGTCTGTTTGTACAGTAAATCCAGTAGAACGTTGTTTGAAACTTTTTGTTATGAGAACTTAGGTTTGATTTTCTAATGGTTAGTGGGGTCAAATCAATGATCGATTTCAACTGTAGTGAAGAGAAATTTTGAAGGAGCGGGATGGAAATTTTTTTCTCAAATGGCTGAATTTCTAAATGTGAATGTGGCTTTTCATATCATATTTTATAGAGTAATTATCATGTACTAGGCACAAAAGAAACCTGTTTAATACATGTGGGATCTCACTCAAGTAGCAGGTCTGGACAAACTTTTAAGGGCTTTTGAAAAAAAAATTATATTTAACCACTTAAGCCCCGGACCATTTGGTAGCTAGAGGACCAGAGGTGAAATCAGAATTTTGCACTGCGCTGCTTTAACTGTAAATTGTGCGGACATGCAATGTTGTACCCAAACAAAATTTGCGTCCTTTTCTTCCCACAAATAGAGCTTTCTTTTAATGGTATTTGATTGCCTCTGCGATTTTTATTTTTTGCGATATAAACAGAAAAAGACCGAAAATTTTGAAAAAAAATGATATTTTCTACTTTTTGTTATAAGAAAAATCGAATAAACTCAATTGTAGTCATACATTTAGGCCAAAATGTATTCAGCCACATGTCTTTAGTAAAAAAAATGACAATAAGCGTATATTTATTGGTTTGCGCAAAAGTTATAGCGTCTACAAACTAGGGTACATTTTCTGGAATTTACACAGCTTTTAATTTATGACTGCCTATCTCATTTCTTGAGGTGCTAAAATGGCAGGGCAGTACAAAACCCCCCAAAATGACCCCATTTTGGAAAGTAGACACCCCAAGGAAATTGCTGAGAGGCATGTTGAGCCCATTGAATATTTTTATTTTTTGTCCCAAGTGATTGAATAATGACAAAAAAAAAATACAAAAAGTTGTCACTAAATGATATATTGCTCACACATGCCATGGTTATATGTGGAATTGCACCCCAAAATACATTCTGCTGCTTCTCCTGAGTACGGGGATACCACATGTGTGGGACTTTTTAGGAGCCTAGCCACGTACGGGACCCCGGAAACCAAGCACCGCCTTCAGGATTTCTAAGGGCGCAAATTTTTGATTTCACTCCTCACTACCTATCACAGTTTTGAAGGCCATAAAATGCCAAGATAGCCCAAAACCCCCACAAATGACCCCATTTTGGAAAGTAGACACCCCAAGCTATTTGCCGAGAGGCATGGTGAGTATTTTACAGCTCTCATTTGTTTTTGAAAATGAAGAAAGACATATTTTTTTTTTTTTTCTTTTTTCAATTTTTAAAACATTGTGACAAAAAGCGAGATCTGCAAAATACTCAACATACCTCTCAGCAAATAGCTTGGGGTGTCTACTTTCCAAAATGGGGTCATGTGGGGGGGTTTTGTGCCATCTGGGCATTCCATGGCCTCCGAAACTGTGATAGGCAGTGAGGAGTGAAATCAAAAATTTACACCCATAGAAATCCTGAAGGCGGTGCTTGGATTTCGGGGTCCTGTACGCGGCTAGGCTCCCAAAATGTCTCACACATGTGGTATCCCCGTACTCAGGAGAAGCAACAGAATGTATTTTGGGGTGCAATTCCACATATAACCATGGCATGTTTGAACAATATATAATTTAGTGACAACTTTTTGTACATTTTTTTTTTTTCTTTTTGTCATTATTCAATCACTTGGGACAAAAAAAAAAAATATTCAATGGGCTCAACATGCCTCTCAGCAAATAGCTTGAGGTGTCTACTTTCCAAAATGGGGTCATTTGGGGGGGTTTTGAACTGTCCTGGCATTTTATGCACAACATTAGGAAGCTTATGTCACACATCATCCACTCTTCTAACCACTTGAAGACAAAGCCCTTTCTGACACTTTTAGTTTACATGAAAACATTTTTTTTTTTGCAAGAAAATTATGTTGAACCCCCAAACATTATATATTTTTTTAAAGCAAAGGCCCTACAGATTAAAATAGTGGGTGTTGCATTTTTTTTTTCCACACAGTATTTGCGCAGCGATTTTTCAAACGCATTTTTTGGGGGAAAAACACACTTTTTTTATTTTTAATGCACTAAAAAACACTATATTGCCCAAATGTTTGATGAAATAAAAAAGATGATCTTAGGCCGAGTACATGGATACCAAACACGACATGCTTTAAAATTGCGCACAAACGCGCAGCGGCGAGAAACTACATTCATTTTTAAAAGCATTTAAAAGCCTTTACAGGTTACCATGTTAGATTTACAGAGGAGGTCTACTGCTAAAATTACTGCCCTCGATCTGACCTTCGTGGTGATACCTCACATGCATGATGCAATTGCTGTTTACATATGACGCTAGACCGACGCTTGCGTTCGCCTTTGCGCAAGAGCAGGGGGGACAGCGGTGCTTTTTTTTTTTTTTTTTTATTATTTATTTTGCTTTTTTATTGTATTTTTAAACTGTTCCTTCCATATTTTTTTTTTTTATCATTTTTATTGTTATCTCAGGGAATGTAAATATCCCCTATGATAGCAATAAGTAGTGACAGGTACTCTTTTTTTGAAAAAAAAATGGGGGTTAGACCCTAGATCTTTCCTCTGCCCTCAAAGCATCTGACCACACCAAGATCGGTGTGATAAAATGCTTTCCCAATTTCCCAATGGCGCTGTTTATATCCGGGGGGGGGGGGATTCCCTCCCACTGCTTGTAAAAGCAGTCTAGAGGCTAATTATCTGCTAAAATTGCTTTTACATGAAAGCCGGCCACTGGCTGAAAAGAATGATACCAAGATGATACCTAAACCTGGAGGCATCATTCTGGTATAAACATTCAAAGTCCAGCAACATACCAGTACGTTGCTGGTCCTTGTTGGACATGTATTGTAATCTTTTTTTTCATGCAGCCTGTTGGCTGAACGAAAAAAGAGATTGATCGGTGGGTATGCCCACCATTAGAATACCTCCCTTCATCCACCCACTTCTAATGATGGGCATATATGCCGAAGCATGGGGGCATCCTCCCGCAAAAAAGTTATGCCGCGTACACACGGTCGGACTTTTCCACGGGCAAGCCTTCGTCGGAATTTCGACCGTATGTACGCGGCATAAAAGGTTATGCCGCGTACACACGGTCAAACTTTTCCACGGGCAAGCCTCCGTCGGAATTTCAACCGTATATACGCGGCATTAGGAGCAAAATCGCTCCTCCGCCCCTGCTGCCCCCATGCTTCGGCATATATGCTCTTTTTTTAACTGTGGTGGTGAAATCACCTCCTACAGCGTTGGAGTCACGGCTTTATGTATCGTGGGAGCAAACGCTGTTGCTGTCAAGATAAATAAATCCGCGATGCAACTGAATGGCGTACCTGCTAAGCAAATGATGGTTAACATTAAAACAAAGTAACATTACAGTACAACAGTTAGGGCTCTTTCACACGGAGGTCCGTTCAGGTCCGCCTGTCAGTTTTTTAGGCGGACTTGAAACGGATCCTCCATGTACCCCTATGGAGGCACGGATGTCAGCGGAGACATGTCCGCTGACATCCGACCCGCTCCGCTCCGCCAAAGTGTGACGGAGGAAAACCCTATTTTTCCTTCCGTCGGCGGAGCGGATCGGATGACAACGGACTCTACGGTCCGTCGTCATCCGATTCCCCATAGGGGAGAGCGGCGCTCTGACAGGGCGGTCCCTGCACAGTGTGCGGGGACCGCCCAGTCATCCGTCGGCTCAGCGGGGATCAACGGAGCGATCCCCGCTGAGCAAGCGGAGCTTCACGGGGCGGATCTGCATGGATCCGCCCCGTGTGAAAGGGGCCTAAGACCTTACCATACCATACCTGCAAAGCAAATACCAAAACAAAACCTAGTAAAAAATAGAACATTTTTTTAACGCAACCTGTGGCTAAAATATATATATGCCGAAGCATGGGGGCATCCTCCCGCAAAAAAGTTATGCCGCATACACACGGTCGGACTTTTCCACGGGCAAGCCTTCGTCAGAATTTCGACCGTATGTACGCGGCATAAAAGGTTATGCCGCGTACACACGGTCAAACTTTTCCACGGGCAAGCCTCCATCGGAATTTCGACCGTATATACGCGGCATTAGGAGCAAAATCGCTCCTCCGCCCCTGCTGCCCCCATGCTTCGGCATATATGCTCTTTTTTTAACTGTGGTGGTGAAATCACCTCCTACAGCGTTGGAGTCACGGCTTTATGTATCGTGGGAGCAAACGCTGTTGCTGTCAAGATAAATAAATCCGCGATGCAACTGAATGGCGTACCTGCTAAGCAAATGATGGTTAACATTAAAACAAAGTAACATTACAGTACAACAGTAAGACCTTACCATACCATACCTGCAAAGCAAATACCAAAACAAAACCTAGTAAAAAATAAAAAAAATTTTAACGCAACCTGTGCCTAAAATATATATATGCCGAAGCATGGGGGCATCCTCCCGCAAAAAAGTTATGCCGCGTACACACGGTCGGACTTTTCCACGGGCAAGCCTCCGTCGGAATTTCGACCGTATATACGCGGCATTAGGAGCAAAATCGCTCCTCCGCCCCTGCTGCCCCCATGCTTCGGCATATATGCTCTTTTTTTTTAACTGTGGTGGTGAAATCACCTCCTACAGCACTGGAGTCACGGCTTTATGTATCGTGGGAGCAAACGCTGTTGCTGTCAAGATAAATAATTCCGCGCTGCAGTTGAATGGCGCACCTGAAAACAAAAAATTACATACCTGAAAAGCAAGCATGATAAAACATTGCAGAATGAAATACAGTAAAAAAGAGCATAACAATAGAGAGAAAATAGAGAGAGAGAGAGAGAACAATAAAACGACAACTATTTTGGGTTTTTTTCTTTTATATTTTTTTTGTGTTTTGTTTTTTACGTTTTTTTTTTTCTTTTTTACACTTTTTTTTTAAACTTTAACAACTGTAATGGTTCGGGTCTCTCAAAATGTAATGGCATCTTGGGAGACCCTGTGTAAGTGTGTCCTAGTCTGTGAAATGCTGTACCCTACGCTAAAACTTCACTTTTGAGTGGTAGCGTTCAAAACATTCACCAAGGCAAAGACCAGGTTTGTCAGGACAGAGTGGACAATAATAACGGGTGTCACGCCTAAATCCGCGCTTGCTACAGACACGACATCTTTTTTGGGGGGCTCGTTGGGTAGGGGTACTCGGGAGGAGATGCGTATAATGCCTCTCATGCAGCCGGCTTACTGCATTTGGTAGGGGATGGTGAGGTGCAGAACCGCCTGGATACAGGAGTTCTGTGACAATCTCATTCTGGAATTTTAGAAGAGATAACGTCCCGCCTGAAGCTCTGTATAGCACATGAGCGTTCAGCAAAGCCAATTGGAATAAGGATAGAGACACTTTTTTGTACCAGCGTCTCGCCTTACGGTCAATTAGATACGGCGCCATCAACTGGTCGTTGAGGTCCACCCCTCCCATATTTTTGTTATATTCGTGGACACAGAGGGGTTTCTCCACAACACCAGTCGCCGTAGGAATTTGGACTGTCGTGTCTGCATGAAGGGAGGTAAGAAGGAAAACATTCTTATTGTCCCTCCACTTCATAGCGAGCAAGTTATTACACTTTACGCAGGCTCTCTCCCCCAGCCTAAGACGGGCATCTACAAGCCGCTGGGGAAAGCCCCGGCGATTAGGTCGCACGGTGCCACATGCTCCAATCTGATGATCAAACAAGTGACTAAACAGTGGCACGCTCGTGTAATAATTGTCCACATACAAGTGGTACCCCTTTCCGAATAAGGGTGACACCAAGTTCCACACTATCTTGCCAGCGCTCCCTATGTAATCCGGGCAGTTGACCGGCTCAACCTGACTATCTTTTCCCTCATAAACCATAAAGCTCCATACATAGCCTGTTGCCCTGTCACAGCACTTATAGAGCTTGACCCCGTATCTGACACGCTTGCTGGGAAGGTACTGCTTGAAAGCCAAGCGGCCAGAAAATTTAATCAGGGACTCATCAACGCAGACAGCTTGATCGGGAATAAACAAGGCTGCAAAACGTTCGTTGAAGTGGTTTATGAGGGGCCGAATTTTATAGAGCCGGTCGTATTCAGGGTCCCCACGTGGACGACAAAGTTCATTGTCGTTGAAGTGCATGAACCGCAAAATCTGCTCGTATCGTTTCCTGGGCATGGAGGCAGAGAACACGGGCATGTGGTCAATTGGGTGCGTGGACCAATAAGCACGCAATGACGGGAATTTATGTGTGCCCATGTTGAGGGAAAGGCCCAGAAAGGTCTTAAATTCGGAAACCGTAATTGGTTTCCAATCTTTGGCAATGGAAGGCAACTGGGGATTAGCGGCGATGAATTGACCAGCATATAAATTACTCTGGTCCACAATAGATCTATAGAGATCTTCTGTGAAAAACAGCGAATAATAATCGATTGGCATAAAATCAGCTGTTTCCACCTGAATACCGGGTTGGGCAGTGAATGGGGGAAGTACAGGTTCTGCAGAAGTGGTGGGGACCCAATCAGGATAGGCGAATTCTGCAGGAAGAGCACTATGGGTACGACGGGCCTGCCTTTGTCTTCTTGGTGGCAGCGGGACACTACTTGTGCTTGCCACCTCGCCAGCTTGAACTGCACTTATGGGACTCGCCACGTCACCACGTGATACTGCAGTGCTGGATGTACGCCCAGGCTGTACTAGGCCGCTGGTGCTTGCCAATTCACCAGAAGGAATAGCGGCGCTAGTACTCCTCTGCTCCATGATACGAGAGCCCTGCGGTTCTTGCTCCTCAACAACCTCAGAAGATCGGGATCGGGTACGCCTGACCTTAGCAGGGACCTCAACTTCGTCGTCGGAGCTATCTGACGAGGGGCCGCTGACGTCACTGTCTTCTACGGGAAGATATTCTGAGCCTGAATCTGACAGATACGTGACCTCCTCTTCACTATCTGTCATGCTCAGAATCTCGTAGGCCTCTTTACTAGTGTACCTTCGTCTTGCCATTTTGGGCTCTAAATTTAGGGGTACACTAGTAAGATTCACAGGAAAAAAAGCACCCGACTGTCGTCAGCAAATATATCAAACGCTACAAAAAAAACTGTTAGCGGTCGCAGGGATCAGGACTGTCTCTGCGAACGCTGCAGTTATGTGTGTTGTGTTTGGTAAGTGACAGTGATCGATCGATACTGCACTTGGGTGGGCTGGGCTGGGCTGGGCGGAGGGGCTAAACGCAGGTGCTAGCAGGTATCTGGGCTGATCCCGCTAACACTGCGTTTTTGGGAACCCTAAACCGCTGGGGACGCTAGTATAGATCTGATCAGATACTATACCACTAAGGGAGGTGTATGCTTTGCGCGTGGGTGTTAGCGTTACTGGCACTAACCTAACGCTGCCTGGGGCGACGCAGACCCTCTCTGGCGCTAAAACCTAATTGATCTCACCCGCCGGGCGATCAGGGGGTTAAACCTTTATTGGGTTATATACGGCGGGTGCCCTGATGCTATAAAAAGCAAACTAACCAACCAGCGTCACCCGTAACCTTTATATGGTGATCACTGGTGAAAGGGTTAACTAGGGGCAATCAGGGGGTTAAAACCTTTATTAGGTTAAATATGGGGGTACCCGACGCTATATAAAAACCTGACGGGTTACCTAAATAACTAAATAATTAACTGGGTAACCAGTGTCACCAGTGACGCTTATACGGTGATCACTGGTGAAAGGGTTAACTCTAGGGGCAATCAGGGGGTTAAAATAATATATGGGGGTACCTGACGCTCTAAAAACCTGCGGTGAAACTAAAAATAAATAACTGGCTATCTAGGGCACCACCGGCACTAAATACAGCGATCGAAAATACGATCGCTTAGTGACGCTGGCGTTAGGGGGTGAAAGGGTTACCTGGGGGGCGATCAAGGGGTTAAACCTTTATTAGGGGGGGTTAGGGGGCTACCCTGGACCTAAAGGGGCCTAATCCTAACTGCCCTGCAACTTTTTACTATCACAGATGACACTAAAAGCAGTGATCAGTAAAATAAATGATCACTGCAATCAGTGACACTGTGATTGGGGGCTGGGGGGTGATCTGGGGGTGACTGGGGGGTGAAATGTGTGCCTATGTGTACCTACGTGTCAGTGGACTGTTGGTGTACTAACCTGCTTCCTCTCTCCTCGGCGCCGGAATCGAAAAGACCGCCGCGAGGGAGATGACATCACTTCCTCCTGCCTGTGTTTACATCACATGGCAGAGGAAGCATTTTCATTGGCCGGGAGCGATCGCGAGGGGGTGGCCGAAATCGAATGGTCACCCCCTCATCTCTGAACGCTCCCCAACGATAAACGGCCGCTCACTGTATAGAAGGGGGGTCCGATCGGACCCCCCAACTGTACAAAGGCGATCACGTACACTCTACGTGATTGTGCCTGTCGGTGCCATTCTGCCGACGTATATATACAGTGAGCGGTCGTTAAGTGGTTAAATGATGGCAAGAATGGATAACCATTTTTCAGAATTTCTGTAGATCTATTGGTGTATGGTCAGCTTTAGTTTGAAGATGATTGTGCATACTGACAAATGCAAGCCATCTTCTGCCTATGTTTTTCAACAAGTCAGAGAAATTACAGTTAGAGCCCATTCACACAGGGGCAACACGACTTCCAGCGCGATTTTATGAGGCAACTCAGACATGACCTGAGTATGAATCACAGCGTGACCTGGAGCTATTTACAAGGTAACTCCAAGTTGCCTGCAGGACAGGAGACATTCCAGTGGCCAATCAAACAAGAATCAGCTCTGTGGGAGGGAGAGGTTTGCCTGATAAATGTATGTTTTCTTCCTGGAGAGTTGCTCCTATTAAGACAGTGAGAGGCGACTCCCATTGAAATGAATGGTTACAGGTCGCCTAGAAGTCGGATTGAAGTAGTACAGGGACCTTTTTTGAAGTCGGAGCGACTGCAGTAGTGTGCATAAGGACGGCTCCATTAACTTACATTGATTTCTTCAGCCAGCATGACCTGAGGCAACTAGGGGCGACCTGGGGCGATTTGGAGTCGGATCCAAAGACGCCCCTGTGTGAATGGGCTCTTATTTTCAATGGGAACAGTCATGGAAGTTCTACTGTATATACATGCCTCACTGTGTCCATGCCTCACTGTGCCCATACCTCACTGTGTCCATGACTAGACTGACATTTAACATGGGAGTCTATAGAAGGGGTGCCCGGCTTCGAAAAATCGGTGCTCCTCGGCCGTAGGTCCCCCAGACAAAAAACTTTGCACTCTTGTAGAGGAGGCTACATGTGTGCCAAGTTTCGGGTCCAGGGGACCTACAACCTGCCGGTACGGGGTCCCCGAAATCACAGGAGAAAATACAGTTTAACATGGGAGTCTATGGAAGGGTGCCCGGGTTTGAAAAATCGATGCTCCCCCGCCGTAGGTCCCCCGGACAACAAACTTTGCACACTTGTAGAGGAAGAGTGAGGCTACATGTGTGCCAAGTTTGGGGGTCCAGGGAACCTATGGCCGGCCGGTACCGGGTCCCCAAAGTCCGAGAGATCAGGCGCATAAAGGTGACTCGAATATAAGCCGAGGGGGGCATTTTCAGCACAAAAAAATGTGCTGAAAAACTCGGCTTATACTCGAGTATATACAGTAAATGGTTTTCAAATGTTTTTACAAATAAATATGTGAAAAGTGTGGCGTACGTTTGAATTTAGCTTTTCCTGAGTCAATACTTTGTAGAACCACCATTCACTTCAATTACAGCTGCAGGTCTTTTTTTGGGGTAAGTGTCTACCAGCTTTGCACATCTAGAGAGTGACATTTTTGCCCATTCTTCATTGAAAAATATCTCAAGCTCTGTCAGGTTGGATGGAGAGCATATGTAAACCGCAATTTTCAAGTCTTGCCACAGATTCTCAATTGGATTTAGGTCTGGACTTTGACTGGGCCATTCTAACACATGAATATGCTTAGATCTAAACCATTCCATTGTATCCCTGGCTGTATGTTTAGGGTTGGTGTCCTGCTGGAAAGTGAACCTCCGCCCCAGTCTCAAGTCTTTTGCAGACTCTAACAGGTTTTCATTTAAGATTGCCCTGTATTTGGCTCTATCTATCTTCCTATAAACTCTGACCAGCTTCCCTGTCCCTGCTGAAGAAAAGCATCCCCACAACATGGTGCTTTCACCACCATGTTTCACAGTGGGGATGGTGTGTTCAGGGTGATGTGAAGTGTTAGTTTTCCACCACACATAGCATTTTGCTTTTAGACCAAGAAGTTAAATTTTGGTCTCATCTGACCAGAGCACCTTCTTCCACATGTTTGCTGTGTCCCCCACATGGCTCCTCGCAAACTGCAAAAGGACTTCTTAAGGCTTTCTTTCAACAATGACTTTCTTCTTGCCACTCTTCCATAAAAGCCAGATTTGTGGAGTGCACGACTAATAATCGTCCAGTGGACAGATTCTCCTACCTGAGTTGTGAATCTCTGCAGCTCCTCCAGAGTTACCTTGGGCCTCTTGGCTGCTTCTCTCATTAATACTCTCCTTGCCCAGCCTGTGAGTTAGGATGGACGGCCGTGCCTTGGTAGGTTTGCAGTTGTGCCATACTCTTCGCATTTTCGGAAGATGGATTGAACAGTGCTCCGTGAGAAGTTCAAAGCTTGGGATATTTTTTTTATAACCTAGCCCTGCTTTAAACTTCTCCTCAACTTTACCCCTGACCTGTCTGATGTGTTCTTTGGCCTTCATGATGCTGTTTGTTCACTAAGGTTCTCTAACAAACCTCAGAGGGCTTCACAGAGCAGCTGTATTTATATTGAGATTAAATGACACACAGGTGGACTCTATTTACTAATTAGGTGACTTCTGAAGGCAATTGGTTCCACTACATTTTAGCCACACTTTTCAGATATTTATTTGTAAATGAGAAATTACCCTCCAAAAACAGGATTTTAAAGCGGAGTCCCACCCAAAACTGGAACTTCCGCTCGTTGTACTCCTCCCCCCCACATTTGGCACCTTTCGGGGGGGAGGGGGGACAGGATACCTGTCTTTCATAAGTATCCTGTTCCTAGTTCTGGGAGCCTCAGCCACAGTAATTGACGTCACCGCCCCGGCTCCCTCCTCCTCCCTCCTCCTTCCCCGGCCACCAGGCCAGTAGTAGAGAGGAGCGGAGCCTCGCGCATGCGCAGTAGGGTTCACTCGGGGTTCACTTACTCACAATGGAGGCAGCATGCACCCGACAGCTGATGAAACATCAGCTGTGGTGCGCACATCGCTGGACTCCAGGACAGGTAAGTGTCTGATTATTAAAAGTCAGCAGCTGCAGTATATGACGCTGTGTGTATGCTTCCTCGCAGTTTTCCCATCAGGAAATCTGCATTTTTTTTTCTGCCAGATCTACTAATTTCCTATGGGAAACACTGCGAGGCAGTGCCGATGGAGCATACACATGGCCGGGATTCCTGGCCAAAGCTCCATGACAGTTTTCCTGCTGGGTTCTCGTCTTTCCCCTCAGTTTTCTCGGCGGACTTTTTTCCGCCGAGAAAACCGAGCGTGTGTACAGGGCTTCACATACAGAAACTGTGGTTTGGCACTGGAACTCAGAGTCAGCCTATCTACTGTGCTTTAGTCACTAGTATTTTCTAATGTGACATGCAAGTGGACCTCTAATTACCAGAAAAGGCCATCCGATGCCTAACCTGGCTCTAGCCTATGCTGGTTATTGAGCCCTAAGCTAAAACTAGCTATAGAATCACAGACCCGAAGGGACAAGGATAACTAAAATAACAAGAGCTGCATATAAACTCTATTGCAATAAACAGGTTCACCTAATAAACTGGAAGGTGTCCACTGCATAGATACAGTAGCATAGAACCTAGCTATCTGGCACTGTGTGGTTGATTTACTAAAACTGGAGAGTGCAGAATCTGGTGCAGCTCTGCATAGAAACCAATCAGCTTCCATGTTTTATTTTCAAAGCTTAATTGAACACGCTGAAGTTTGAAGCTGATCAGCTACCATGCAGTGCATGCACAGCTTCACCAGGTTTTGCACTCTCCAGTCTTAGTAAAGCAACCACTCTGCATGTGTGATAACAGGAAAGAGATACAGCTCACAAGGATGTGTGTATATATATATATATATATATATATATATATATATAGACACAGAAGCTATGGGCAACTATAGTATACTATTAAACATAGGAGCACTTGCCTATTAATCCCTCCTGGCCTGGATTTTGCAGCATTGACGGGACATGAGGCTGAGACTTTCTCTCTCCCTTTCCCTGGGGTTTCAAAGCCAGCCTCCCAGAGACAGGATGTGCTAATACATAATTATACATAACATTGTGATACTAAACAGCGAACAGTAGAGGGCCGCAGATCCCTACACCTGGAATTTACTCCCCATAAATGAGGCCTTGTGTATGTGCTCCAACCTAATTTTGAACTAAAGACTTTTCAAATGGTTGACATATACTCTGTCCAGCACATTCAGTAATAAGTCTTTCATAGTTGTGACTAGTCTATTAATATATTCAATGCTTATTCTATTCTGAACTGTCTAAACAAAAAACATTGGGGAATGGGTATATAGAAAGCTCATCCAATGAATAATTTACAGTGGTGCCCAGGTGGGAATGAGGATAATACATCGATCTATTAGTAAATATAATTATAACCTCCAACCACAGGGGCATATACCGCTTGTAGAGCCTCTGAATAAAAAAGAGCATATGTAAAAAAGGGAAAAGAGGGGAGAAACCGGATATAGAATATCCAACATTCCCCCATGGATAGTATTCTTCAAAAAGGCTCATGTAATTGTAAATACTAAATGTGAGTAAACCGCAAGTTTTGGAAATAAAGAAAACAATTTATTGAATATGCATAGTAAATATACACCACATCAAAAACGCCTATAATAAAATGAGACTAGTCAAAAAAGAAAAAACAGTGAAACAGGGGTGGCCACCCGTTCAGACATACACACCACACACATACACCCGCTGCTGATCATATGCGGAATATCGATATTGAAATGGTCATGAAAGCTCATGAGTATATGTATATATCTGGTTAATGAACAGTATTCAATCCGTGCAGATAGTTTTTGGAAAAATAAACAGGTGATTTTGCTGGATGGCCATAGACCAGCCAATATGGTTGAACACTGAATGATTGGGTGAGGGTGTCACAAATCTGGAAGTGAGCTGATTTGCAATTCAACAAAATGGGGGGACTTAGGCCGAGTTAATAATCAACACCAATCCCTCAGGAATGGTGTCTGTGGGATTACTCCATCATCCATTGTAAGCTGCCCAAAAATCCATGTATATAGGACACTCACTCACCAGTTCATAATGTGTTAGTCGGCTGCTGATAGTCTATGCTTCTGCTGGTATCACCTGGGATGTATTGGATTCCTTTTATCAAACCCGGGAGAAGTCATCCGAACAAGTGCACTGGAAATAGAAAATCTGTCCACATAGATGAAATATCGATATAGATGCGCCGCAGGGCTATTTCCAAGTCAAGGCGGCATATTAGAAGATCATAGCGGCTGGTGGGGGTGGTTAGTCCGGTGGGTTAGTCACCCCTGTTCACACGCTACACAGAGGGTAGCAAGAAATTGCTAAACTTGCTGACATGTTTCACCTTCATTAAGGTTTCATCTTTCTTTTTTGACTAGTCTCATTTTATTATAGGCGTTTTTGATGTGGTGTATATTTACTATGCATATTCAATAAATTTTCTTTATTTCCAAAACTTGCGGTTTACTCACATTTAGTATTTACAATTACATGAGCCTTTTTGAAGAATACTATCCATGGGGGAATGTTGGATATTCTATATCCGGTTTCTCCCCTCTTTTCCCTTTTTTACATATTCTGAACTGTCTGTCCCACTCCATCACATCCACATACCTTCTTTCCACAATATCCTGGGTATTAATTGTTCTTTCATCTTAGTCTCTTTTTTTACTAACTGGGGTCTGGGCTATCTGCTGTGATCTCTGAGTCTATGATGCTCTTCAGCATTTCTCAGTTGTGTTTGTTGCCTTGCTGGATTACCTGAGCTTCTGCCTAATTTATTAGTGCCTTCATCTCCATCCACTGCATTAAAGCTTTCTGATTACTCTTCTAGACCTTTGTTGTTTTTTTTTCTTTCCTCTGTTGCTGCCATGTGTATCCTGTCATTTCCCTGCTGAAGTCACTTATAGTCTTCAGCATCTCCCTATTACAGCTGTCGGCTCCATCTACTATGCGACTGACGCTTTTGCTCGTTAACATTTAAATAATTTGCAGCATTGCACACTATTTTGGTTAAAGAAGCATCATTTTGTTTAGGCACTGTTATATCAAAACAAACTGATGTTGTCTTTGGGGCATAGTCCCCCTGCAGCAGATCAGCAGACTGTAGTCTTGAATCACTGCCACCTGTCTTGATGTAGCACTGCCCCAATAACTAATTATACTTTTGTAACAGCAAAATGTATGCCCAAGTCTTCAATGTGTTTTCTTGTGAATACCAAATAATAATCCCAACTAGAATAAAGAAAGCATCTAGCCAGATAATGTTTGTAAAAGCACAACTACTATCATCAGAGACTTGCCTTTAGCCGAAGCTAGCTTTACTCTTTACATGAGTGGTGCAGTCTGGGTCTCGTACTTCACCTATAAGGCAACAAATGTAGGCCATGATATCTGATTGAAATCTAAAAGTACATAACTCAATTTGGCTATTCTCTGGTGTAGAATTGTATATTTAATTGTGGAGACTGGGTTTGAGGTGACAGCAATAGTCACATGGTGGGTACACATACTGTTATAGAGTGACTGTATGTAACACCCCCCTCACATCTCAGAGGCATGGTGGCACCTCTGAAGGCAGGGGTGAGCCAACATTTCAATGGCTAAGATGGAGGACTGAGAAAGAACGATGGGCTCCTGTAACTTTTGCCTTTTGAAAATTAAATGTAGAACAATCAAGAAGGAGAAGGATTAGGGGTCCCAGATACCAAGCAGATCATTTACAGACTCTCCAGATCAAAATCCATGTCCAGCTTCTCAGTGTCAGAACCTTTACACTGACCCCAAAACACTGTATGTTTATCTTAGCTGGATCACAGATTTCTCTCTCTGTTTCCTTGGCTCAGTGTCCTCCTCCAAGCGAGTCACCAGGCCTATGCAAAAACAAGGGTCCTCCCCTGGGTCTTATCCTTGGCACAGCTTCATCCTTGGCACAGAAGAAGAGGACTTGTGACACCACACTAGAAAAAAGATACGTTGAAAAAAAATATGTATACACATTTTTTATCGTTTGCAAGTGATCGTGCAAACATGGCGCTGTCATCGTTGACATAATCTCATTCTAAATATTAACTGACCATATATAGAAGCCAGAATCAGGATTGACGGCCCTAATGGGCGAGCCTTTAAAATCAAGGCAACTATGACAGCTGATATACACCTGTGCTCACAAATGATCTTTGAGATATCCTAAAACTGGCTATAGATGGTTAGTTTTTTATTCAGTCATCAAGCTGAATGAAAAAAAATAATGGTTTCTTCCATCCATACAAACAAGGAGGATGAAGGAATCCCCTCTATCCCCACCATTGTATAGTGTATTCGCATTGTATTCTGACAACTGCTCCCGCTGCCTTTAGAATACACTTGTAGCTTCCTCTTATGTACATTGTTGTGTAGTGAAGATAGAGGCTTGTTAGAAGCCTGGGTGTGAGTCAGAGGGTTTACTTTAGGTCAGGCTGGAATGCTATACAGGTCAGGACTCTGGTACCTCCCCCTGGTTCTAGAAGCTTGGAGAAGTTTCTAGAGACTAGTGGGCGGAGGCCAGAAGGTGCTGATCTGAACATTTAGGGTGGCTAAACCATCCCATAAATATTGTGGAGCCTGACTAGTAGGGGAGTCGGGTGGAAGATGGAGTGTTAAAGTGGTGCTGTGTGTAGCCTGGGAGGGGGCTCTGGAGAAGGGGGGTCTGCCTTCAGGCTGGAGGCTGGAGGTTGGAAGAAGGAAGCTGGAAGAGGGATCTCCACTGCCCTGCAGTCCACTGGGGAAAGACAGCCTGCATAGCCAGAAAAGAAACTAGCCCAGCGAAAGGCCTGAAAACAGTTTCACCTACAGCTGCAGAACAAGGACAGTGTGAGTACCTCAACACCCCCAGGGCCTACAAGGGAGAGGGCTGCTAGATGCCATACCCAACCAGTTCTGCTCGGGACAGTGCTAAAATTACTAATCTGTTCTAGAATCCCTTGCTCTAGGATACTCTTTGAGACAACCAGGTGGATGGGCAAACAGGGACTGTCTGCCATACACTGATTGGAATATGTAAAGTCTTTGCTGAACAGGCCAAATTTAGATTAGTCTATGGCCATCTTAATAATTGACCCAGATACACAAGAAAAGGCAGGCTGGCTGTACAATAGTTGATCTCTTGATCAGTTTCTGTACAAGCAGCCTGTTTAAAAACTTTTACTTGATCAGTGCTGCCAGCTAACGCTGGTGCTAATAAGTGTATTATGATGGTAGGGTACCTCCCCGCTGTCAGAATACAATAGCTCCGCGGGAGGGAATCCCCCATCCATGTCATATGTGTGCATGGAGGAATCGATTCATTTTATTTCGTTCAACCCATTAGTTGGACGAAAGAAAATGAATCCTATATGACCAGTCTAACTCTTCCTAACTAGTCTAAAACTGAAAAAAAGGCTTGCCTTTAGATATACTTTAATTTTATTGTAAGCCTAAAATATTGCTAATGTAGCGCCCATGGGATGCTATATGTGTAAATTTAGGGGTGGTCCGAGCCCATAGTTGGGCTCGGACCTGTTGTTTAGAACAAATTTTTTGCTCTGCTCTGGGTATAATACTGCCCGGCAGTGTTATTCCCCTTTGCCTGCAGGTGGCACTGTCACCGCTGGCACAGGCTGGATCACGGAAGTATCACAGCGCCTTGGGTGTCTTCTCTCGGCAGCCGTGCAGTGGGCGTGGTCTACCTGCTGTGTATGCTGGAAGAGGGTACATAAGGGGCAGATGCCATTTGGCGTGAGGCGATTCCAGGGGGACCCCAAGGAGTCCGGGGGATCTCTGGTCCAGTGAGCGTGTCTCGTGACCCTCATGGCACGGGATGCGTGTGATCGGTCTCGGGCACCTTTGGCCCGAGGCTCTGCTGCTGCATAGTAGGCCCAGCTCTCCTATCGAGGGCCTACGCTTTGGAGAGGGATCCCAGGCTGCCCGGTTAAAGGGAGCCCATCTTTAGGGAAGGAGTTCCAGGGGAAAATCAGTCCCGATACAGCGACAATACTTCTGTCTTGGGGAGAGGCCTGGAGGCTTACCTAAAGGGGGATCCATCATCTCTGACATCCATGCTCCACTCCGGTTGCTAGGACTGCTCTCAAAGGGACTATCCGGGTGAGCAATACCCACTCAGGCTTGAGTGGTGACGAACGTGTTCTCGAAGTGTTGCGTGCCTGATTCTTCCCCTACTTTGTGGTTTCTACTCTCTCTCTCTATTCCAAGTTTTACCTCAAGAAAAGAATAAAACCTTGCTGCTTAGGTTTTACACCTGTGTGGACATTGGCTTTATTACAAAGGGACTTTCGCCTAGACAACGGAGACCAGGGAGACCAGGGATCCACTCTGGAGAGGTAACTCGCCGCAAGGCCCAAAAATATAAAACCGCTCGCCTCTCCAAACCTGGAGTTGGATAACGGGCAAGTAGCAGGTGTGCCTTACTACAAAAATGGATTGAGCGGAAGGGTCTGTGTGCTACATGTGGGGGCTCGAGTGGCTATCTCTCGCAGGAGTTTACTATTTTGTATGTGATTGGAAAGTCGGCCATGGAAGAAATCGAACTGTGTTACTGTACTCTGAGAGAGAAAAAGGGGTTAAGGGGCACAGAACTGTGTTTTTTCCAAATGCGTAGTTCGTGGGCGTGTCTAGAGAAAGAAAAGCCTGCGAGCTACGTGCAGGAAGAGGAAAAGGGGAGGAGTTCCTGCCACCTGTGTGTTGCACGTGGGTACATTGGCGGCAAGAGACAGAGAGAGTTGGATCGAGTGAGCAGCAACATGTCAGTTTTTCCAGGAACCTCAGCTTTGTCGGGATGTTCCTGATGTCTTCCACTATGGACATTACCCCACCCACTGCCCCGCTCACAGATACGGGGATCCGGCTCAGGCCCCGGGGCCGCTTCACTTTGTACACCTGCAGAGATGCGGAGGCCCTGGGCTTGCTCTGTCCCAAATGTCACGGACTGGCCGTGCAACTGCGCCCGTTCGGAAGATATGCATCCTGTGGAGAATTCCTATTTGAAGTGGACCAGCCCACCGAAAAGCCCCGGGTCTACCGGGTCAACTGCATTGCAGGCATCATTACTTCCGAGGAAGATGCCTACACTCCCACAGCCAGGCCCACGCGCACCGAATCGACTGCCACGGATGTGGCCAATGAGGATGTCTCAGCTGCTGCAGAGCCTTCGGCGAACACCGCAGCGGATGCTGCCTCCGCTACTACAGAAATCATGTTCCCCCAGCAAAGCGAAAAGTGGGATATGTTAAGGCCTCCCGCGGCCACAATCAAAGCCTGCCCCAGCGTCTACCAGAACCGGACCTTAAGAGTGGTAGGATGCCGAGAAGTCCGCGCCATGTGACGGTAAGGAGGCTGGGGAAAATGTGTCTTTGTTTACCTGCAACTACTTGCCCGCTGAAGAGTACAACACTTCAGACTTGGACTCGTCGTCCGATGTTGGAGACGATATCGAGATCGATGAGATCTTCATAAAGAAGGGATGGGACAATTTAAAGACTGTTGCCCCGGCCCGTAGTGTGAAAGAGGGATCGCCCATGAGTTTGGGGAGTACTACACCCCATGTGGAAGTCCCTACTGAAGTTCTTGCCATAACGGAGGGAGTTGTGCCAGGCCCAAGTAAGAGACTCTTACAGGGGACTGATACGACTTTAGTCCGAAGATCTCCGGATTCCATTGTATTGCCAGGAGCAGGAGACCGTGCAACCATCCCCAACCTTGCTCGCTTGCAGTGGCTCCTCAATAAAAGAGTGGCTGAGGAATATGGCTGGAAATACCCCTATGTACCCAGGGAACTGTTGTACGAGATTGAGGCACATCGTGAATGGTGGTACAGGGAGGCCATCTGGAACTACCTCAAAGTGCCTAGACCCTACAGGTATCTTGCTTGCTCACCTGCCACTACCAAGCGTTCCACACACTGCCCTTTTAAACGTTTTTTATCTGTATGTGATCACTTTTACTTTGTTGGTTTTTTTAATAAAACCAACATTGACCTGCACCATCGGAGCATTCCCTTCATTCTTTTTTCCATGATTGGCCGATTGAACTGAGATGTTCTCTATGCTGCAATTCCATTCCGGTGAGAACTTCCAGAGTGGAGGTTGTCTTTCTGCCTCTATCTGAGGACTACGAGGATCATCGTTGAGTCCAGAGTCTCCTTTCAAGTTGGGGAACCCGCTGGAGAGTCGTCATCTAAGATTCGTTTAATCCAATCTTCAGACAAGCAGAACCGCCATTGAGATCTTTCATGCCCATATGATCTGCCTAACCCGCAGATCCACCGTTTCCGGTAAGAGTATTCTACCTCTCTTCACCTCCAGAAGTTATGTGATGACCCATATTTCTACACGTGTGATTTTAGTTTTTCACTGATTTATGGACACTTTGTGGACTTTCTTTATTGTTTTGGATTCACATTTACGTTCATTTTGAGGTCCAATTCCTTTGGTCCTCCTTATTTAGCGCTACATCCTTATTCACAAGCGTTTTAAGCGTGTTGCCGCCGGGACTGGAACTATGGTCGGCACATTCATGCCTATCGTGTTGTACACTAATTTGTTGTCCAGGGCGGTACGATGTTACTTATTCTGTGGAGACTCTGGATAAGGAATGGAAGTCACTTACTCTCCCGGATCCAAGGTTTTACTTGTGAGCCTACCTTTGAGACAGGAACTTGTGGTTTTTTTTTGTGTTCTTCATCCTGTCCGTTCATGGGTAAACCATGCCCAGATCCAGGTGACTTTGCCGCTGCTAGGGAGGACGTCTACTCTGTAAAGGAAAACCGGAGAGCTTGTTGTGTTTTTTTTTTTTTCTCTCCAAAAGAAAGTGACTGTTTTCCTCTAAACTGAACTTGGGGTAGACAGATAGGAGACCATGGTGAAAAGACTCCGTGGTCAAGAGTGAAGTGTTCGGAGTGATGTTGCAGTCCCATGCGCAACTTGTACAGAACGTTGAAGCCCCGTCAACACTAGGTGGCGGTGGTCTGCTAGATAATGCTTAATATTAGAACAAGAACTAAACGTATTTAGAATGTCTTCTTACATTTTCTTTATTATGCTAGGCTTAGCGTAATTAACTTTGGAAGGAAATTATTCCCTCCCGGGGGAGTGGTCTTCTTCTCCTGCAGAATAGAGTGTCAGTAGTGGATAGGATGTTTGTATATTTCTTGCTTGCATGTTGTGATTTATTTTTCTTTTACAGGTATGAGAACGGCTATCAAAACCACCGGAGAATGGGGTGGGATAGGTAGTTAGCGAAGGGGTAGAATGTATAATTGAAATGTGACATTTGAGAATGGGATGTCATTTATATGTTTACTTTTCTTTTCTTTCCTTTCTCCCCTCCCACCTTCCAAAATGCTTGGTTCAGGCACCATTTCATATTTTTTTTTTCCTTTTGTATTATAGTTACAAAGAAATCAATGACCTTCAGGATTGAAGGGTTTTGGTTTCTTTAGCCACTGGGGACAGTGTCTTTTTCAGGAGGGCGTGTGTGTAGCGCCCATCCCAATTTATGGGACGCTATATGTGTAAATTTAGTGGTGGCCCGAGCCCATAGTTGGGCTCGGACCTGTTGATTAGAACAAATTGTTTGCTCTGCTCTGGGTGTGATACTGCCCGGCAGTGTTATTCTCCTTTGCCTGTAGGTGGCACTGTCACCGCCAGCAATGGCTGGATCACGGGAGTATCACAGCGCCTTGGGTGTCTTCTCTCGGCAGCCGTGCAGTGGGCGTGGTCTACACGCTGTGTATGCTGGGAGAGGGTACATAAGGGGCAGACACCATTTGGTGTGAGGTGATTCCAGGGGGACCCCAAGGAGTTTGGGGGGACCTCTGGTCCAGTGAGCGTGTCTCGTGGCCCTCATGGCACGGGATGTGTGTGATCGGTCTCGGGAACCTTTAGCCCGAGGCTCTGCTGCTGCATAGTAGGCCCAGCTCTTCTATCGAGGGCCTACGCTTCGGAGAGGGATCCCAGGCTGCCCGGTTAAAGGGGGCCCATCTTTAGGGAAGGAGTTCCAGGGGAAGATCAGTCCCGGCGGAGATTGCGACGATACTGCTGTCTCGGGGAGAGACCTGGAGGCCTACCAAAAGGGGGATCCATCATCTCTGACAGCCGTGCTCCACTCCGGTTGCTAGGACCACTCTCAAAGGGACTATCCGGGTGAGCAATACCCACTCAGGCTTGAGTGGCGACGAAAGTGTTCTCTAAGTGTTGCGTGCCTGAACCTTCCCCTACTTTGTCGTTTCTACTCTTTCTCTCTTCCAAGTTTTACCTCAAGAAAAGAATAAAACCTTGCTGCTTAGGTTTTACACCTGTGTGGACATTGGCTTTATTACAAAGGGACTTTCGCCTAGACAACGGAGACCAGGGATCCACTCTAACACCAAATCTAACACCGCTCGCCTCTCCATACCTGGAGTTGTATAACGGGCAAGTAGCAGGTCTGCCTTACTGCAAAAATGGAGGGAGCGGAAGGGTCTGTGTGCTACACTAACATAAAAGAGTCTTTGAAATATGCAAGTTGGTTGTTTTATCTCTTTCTTTCTACCTACTGTAAAGAATTATACATCCATGAAGTAAAAAAACAATGACATTCGATAAAAAACAGGTTCATCAGCTTCAAAGACGTAGTGTAGACTATAAGCAAACTGAAGAGAGAGTTTCATTTCTGATGATCATCTTATTTTACATATATGTCTGCATAACAGTCCTGCACTAGATCACCAGTCAAAGTGCTCAGCAAAGCCTTTTAAAGAGGATGTATGATATGTTTACTGTAATGTGATACTGAAAGGCTCTTTTAACTGAATAAATTAGGTTGAGAGTTTAGAGAAAAGTGACAAGATTCAAAAACATTTGCAGACTGAGTAAATCTATGTTATTGGAACAGTGAAAATGTATTGATAGAGGGCATACAGCGTGATTTATTTTATTCATTTTATTAGCACCAAAATAGCAGTTTAGAGAGACCATTGAGCACTCACATCAGTCTCTGCCCTGAAGGAGCTTGCAATTTAATGTCGCTACCACAATCTACAAAAGCACATATGCGCACGCACTGGGGCCAATTTGGTCAAAGGCCAATTATCCTGACATATGTTTTGGATTATGTGAGGAAACTCAACCAAACACATGAAAAACATACAAATGTCGTGCTCCTGATGGGAACTGAAACCAGGATCCCAGTGTAAGACCACAGGACTCACCACAAAGCTTCTGTACTGTCCAGATCTGTTGTATCAAACAATAGAAAATGAGATCACATACTTATGGATTGATGTTTCATGATCACAACTTCCAGCGTGCACACTTAGGCCCCTTTCACACTGGGGCGGTTTGCAGGCGCTATTTTTAAATAGCGCCTGCAAACCGTCCCTAAACAGCTGCTGCTGTTTCTCCAGTGTGAAAGTCCGAAGGCTTTCACACTGGAGCGGTGCGCTAGCAGGACGGTAAAAAAAAGTCCTGCTAGCCGCATCTTTTGAGCGGTGAGAGGAGCGGTGTGTTTACCGCTCCTCCACCGCTCCTTTCCATTGAAAGCAATGGGAAACCGCGGTAATACCGCCAGCAATGCGCCTCTGCAGAGGCGCATTGCCGGCGGTATTAACCCTTTTTCGGCCGCTAGCGGGGGTTAAAACCGCACCGCTAGCGGCCGAATACCTCCGCAATACCGACGGTATAGCGCTATTAAAAATAGCGGCGCTATACCGCCAATACACCCACCGCCCCAGTGTGAAACCAGCCAAACTGTGCCTTCTAAACAGGGCTTTTTTTCTCAGAGAATAGGTGCAGGAACCATGCCCACCACACTTACATACCTGCCAAATGGCATCAAATAGTAAGTAGCTCTTCCCTCTGCGTACAACCTCTCCCTCCACTGCCCTCATCTTCTCCCCCCCTCCTTAAAAGCTTCACCATTTGCCACGCGTCTTACCTTTGTTGCAGGGCCATCTTAACAGCATCATGGGCCCCTGGGAAAAGTAATGCTCTGGGACCCCTATAAGCCTGTCCCAATTTTTGCACCTACTCTCAAGAATTAAATTATAAATAGTTGATAGATTTATTATTAGATTATTCGATTTGTTATCAGATTACTGGTATTTGTTTATTAGAATGGGTAGAGCTGTTCTGCAACTTCCCCGCAACCGTGTGCAATGCATGTGATTGTGGTGAGGTAATGCAGCATTTTGGGAGTTAAAACAAGTGGTGAGGAGCTGACATTGCAGCATGCTGAAGCGCAGCCATATGCTGCGTTGCAGTGTGAATGGGACACATTGGAAACAATTGTTTCCTGAGTGTTCCTGATGTGATAGATGTTTTACAATGCAGTAAAATATCTGTCACTGCATATAGTGAACATTAGGCTACGTTCACACTGGTGATTGGGGCCGGAGTGAATTGATGCAGCAGTTCCTCCTGTAGCTCTCAGCGGCTGTCAGCAGGTAGGTGCAGCCACCGGCCCTGTTCACTATAACTACAGGTCGCCAGTGGCTGAACCTATTTGTTGCTCTCTGCGCAGCTAGCGATTACCCGTGGGGATTGTTGCTGGACACAAAGTGCATGCAGCAGCGATCACTTTAGTGAACAGGGCAAGCAGCAGCATGTACCCACTGACAGCTGCAGGAGGAACTGCTGCTACTATGCACACCATCCCTTATCACCAGTGTGCATGTAACCCTAGCCCTCAATCAGAGACTCAGAGCAGAGGGAGTGACATCTGCAATAAACAAGGGGGGGGGGGGGTGGTTTAGACACACTCAACAATTCTCTAGCCAGGATTTACCACTATGTGCCTGTGTTCCGTCAGATTCGGCGACCCGTCAGAATGTATAACGGAGGTGTCGTTTCGTCGTCACCATCTTGCTACACACCGCACTCCTCCACTGTAAGGATACACTGAGAAGGAGCAAGCGGACATATTATTACACCCACCGGAGTTTGTCAGTAGCGCAGTAGATGGTGTCAGTAGAGCAGTGGACGGTGTCAGTAGGGCAGAGGACGGTGTCAGTAGGGCAGAGGACGGTGTCAGTAGGGCAGAGGACGGTGTCAGTAGGGCAGAGGACAGTGTCAAAATAGCAGTGGATGGTGTCCGTAGGGCACCCGGCTTGACCCTCGGCTTGTACCTGGACCCTGCTCGCTCGTGTATGACCTTGGCTCGCCCCTGTATATGCTCTGGACTGACCTAACTGTGTTTGACTCCCGGCCTGGCTTCTGGTATCTCCATTCATCTGAATACAACAAGCTTAGTTCTGCCTGCCTCAGCCATCCCTCTGTGGCTGAGCTAATCCGACTGCAAGCAAGCACCTGGCCAACCATGCTTATGTGGGCACCACGCTCCCTGTTCCCAACTCCAGGGTCGCGCTGCACTCAGTCGCAAGATGAGCCCTCTTAGCATCTCGATCTCCATACTCGTTTCTAACAGTAGGGCAGTGGACGGTGTCAGTAGGGCAGAGGACGGTGTCAGTAGGGCAGAGGACGGTGTCAGTAGGTGCAGCGGGTTGGTGTCAGTAGGTGCAGTGGGTTGGTGTCAGTAGGGCAGTGGACGGTGTCAGTAGAGAAGAGGACGGTGTCAGTAGGGCAGTGGACAGTGTCAGTAGGGCAGTGGACGGTGTCAGTAGGGCAGTGGACGGTGTCAGTAGAGCAGTGGACAGTGTCAGTAGAGCAGTGGACGGTGTCAGTAAGGCAGAGGACGGTGTCAGTAGGGCAGTGGGATGGTGTCTGGACAGGGTGAGTAGTTTATTTTTTATTTTTTTATTTTTTTTAACCAATTATTTTTATTTTTTACTATTTTTTTATTTTTTAGCAGTCCTGTTGGGGGGGCCTCTGGTGGAATATCAGGGGTCTAAACAGACCCCTGATGCCTCACTTTTGAAACAGAGAATGTGATTGAAGACACAGACCTCAATCTCTATCTCTGCAGCTTCAGCTACACAGAATGAATGAACAGGAAGAGCTCTGCGCTATCTTCCTGTTCATTCACACACTGAAGCATAGCAAACAGAGTTCTCCATCCTGAAACATCCCCAGCAGAAGCCATAGGCTGCTGCAGGAGAGGGGAAGCCAGCAGCACTGTGGGGGTTAAGGGGAGTCACAGAGGGCATGGGCAGCAGAAATAAGAGTAACCTGGACAGGGGGGCAGCATATACAGGAATAGGGATGAGCTTCGTGTTCGAGTCGAACATACGTTCGACTCGAACATCGGCTGTTCGATCGTTCGACGAAGATCGAACGATTTGGGCCGTTCGCGCCAAATTCGAGTGACGCGAACGGCCCACAATGCACTACGCCATCGCAGTGTCATCCAGGCGCTGTGATTGGCCAAGCATGCACTGTGACCCCGCATGCTTGGCCAATCACAGCGCCGGCAGCGAGGAGAGCAATGATTGGCCACAGGCAGGATGCCTGTGGCCAATTATTGCTGAGGGGGTTTAGTACACGCCCCACACTATAAAAGGCCGCCAGCAGGGAAAGAGAAGCATAGGCAGGGACAGTGTCATTATTTTTCCTTTACTAATCCTGGATTCCTTGTGTTTAGGGACAAATAAGGATAGGTAGGGAGAGTGTCAGTGACAGTGTGCTATTCTGTGCTAATCCTTGTTTGTAGGGACAGAGAGGTACAGTGAGGGAAAGTGTCAGTGTGCTATTTTGTGCTAATCCTTGTTTGTAGGGACAGAGAGGTACAGTGAGGGAAAGTGTCAGTGTGTTCCATCTCTGTGCTAATCCTTGTTTGTAGGGACAGAGAGGTACAGTGAGGGAAAGTGTCAGTGTGCTATTCTGTGCTAATCCTTGTTTGTAGGGACAGAGAGGGACAGTGAGGGAAAGTGTCAGTGTGTTCCATCTCTGTGCTAATCCTTGTTTGTAGGGACAGAGAGGTACAGTGAGGGAAAGTGTCAGTGTGCTATTCTGTGCTAATCCTTGTTTGTAGGGACAGAGAGGGACAGTGAGGGAAAGTGTCAGTGTGTTCCATCTCTGTGCTAATCCTTGTTTGTAGGGACAGAGAGGTACAGTGAGGGAAAGTGTCAGTGTGCTATTCTGTGCTAATCCTTGTTTGTAGGGTCAGAGAGGTACAGTGAGGGAAAGTGTCAGTGTGCTATTCTGTTCTAAACCAATCTTGCTGAACCATATTTTCAATCCTTGAGTTTAGGGACAGAGAGGTACAGTGAGTGAAACTGACAGTGTGCTATTCTGTTCTAAACCAATTTTGCTGTTCCATATTTTCAATCCTTGAGTTTAGGGACAGAGAAGGACACTCGTAGAAATTATCAGTGTGCTATTCTGTGCTAAATCTTGTTTGTAGGGAGGGACAGAGTAGGACAGTGAGAGAAAGTGTCAGTGTGCTATTCTGTTCTAAAACTATTTTGCTGAACCATATTTTCAATCCTTGAGTTGAGGGACAGAGAGGTACAGTGAGTGAAACTGACAGTGTGCTATTCTGTTCTAAACCAATTTTGCTGTTCCATATTTTCAATCCTTGAGTTTAGGGACAGAGAAGGACACTCGTAGAAATTATCAGTGTGCTATTCTGTGCTAAATCTTGTTTGTAGGGAGGGACAGAGTAGGACAGTGAGAGAAAGTGTCAGTGTGCTATTCTGTTCTAAAACTATTTTGCTGAACCATATTTTCAATCCTTGAGTTGAGGGACAGAGAGGTACAGTGAGTGAAACTGACAGTGTGCTATTCTGTTCTAAACCAATTTTGCTGTTCCATATTTTCAATCCTTGAGTTTAGGGACAGAGAAGGACACTCGTAGAAATTATCAGTGTGCTATTCTGTGCTAAATCTTGTTTGTAGGGAGGGACAGAGTAGGACAGTGAGAGAAAGTGTCAGTGTGCTATTCTGTTCTAAAACTATTTTGCTGAACCATATTTTCAATCCTTGAGTTGAGGGACAGAGAGGTACAGTGAGTGAAACTGACAGTGTGCTATTCTGTTCTAAACCAATTTTGCTGTTCCATATTTTCAATCCTTGAGTTTAGGGACAGAGAAGGACACTCGTAGAAATTATCAGTGTGCTATTCTGTGCTAAATCTTGTTTGTAGGGAGGGACAGAGTAGGACAGTGAGAGAAAGTGTCAGTGTGCTATTCTGTTCTAAAACTATTTTGCTGAACCATATTTTCAATCCTTGAGTTGAGGGACAGAGAGGTACAGTGAGTGAAACTGACAGTGTGCTATTCTGTTCTAAACCAATTTTGCTGTTCCATATTTTCAATCCTTGAGTTTAGGGACAGAGAAGGACACTCGTAGAAATTATCAGTGTGCTATTCTGTGCTAAATCTTGTTTGTAGGGAGGGACAGAGTAGGACAGTGAGGGAAAGTGTCAGTGTGCTATTCTGTTCTAAAACTATTTTGCTGAACCATATTTTCAATCCTTGTGTTTAGGGACAGAGAAGGATAGGCAGGGGACAGTGTCAGTGTCATTGTTGCTAAGCCTCCTGCACAGTATACACCTGAAGGTAGCCCTTATTGCTCTTTTTCCCATCTCCCTGCAGGCCATCCATTAAAATGTCTGGAAGGCAACCAAGGAGAGGCAGACAGTCAGGAGGCAAAAAAAGAGGGCAAGCAGGCTCTGTGTCTGGGGGCAACGGTGCTGGTCGTGGACGCGGTGCATTGTCATCAGCACATGGCCATGGGACACGCTTGTCCTTCTTTTCGGCAGCTGGACATGTTGAGCCACATCATGCCGAAGACTTGGTAGAGTGGATGACCAAGCCCACCTCATCCTCCTCATCCTCTCTCACCCAGGCTCAGGGTACTGGCAAAGCAGCTGCCAAAGCGTCCTCTTCTCTGGTATCATTATCTTCATTAGTCAATCCTTCCCTAGACCCACCATGTCCTCCTCCTGAGAGGTCCCCCGAACTGTTTGAGCACAGTGTTGGGTACATGCTCCAGGAGGATGCCCAGCGTTTGGAAGGATCTGATGATGATACCCAGCTAGAGGAAGGCAGCAGCGTGAGAGCAGAGAGAGGGGATGCTCAAGAAGGACACCAATCTGGCAGTCATGCTCCAGCAGCTGCAGCATACTGCCAGATTGGCTCCAGTGATGAGGAGGGAGGGGATGATGAGGTCACTGACTCCACGTTGGTGCCTAATAGGAGAGAGGAGGAGGAGGAGGATGAGGAGGAGGCACATCTCGAACGAGGCAGGATGCCCTTGAGTGGCCAGCGTATGGGCAGCACACCGACGGAATCACACCGCAGAGCTCCGCCTGTGCAGGGCGCTGCCTCTGCCCGTCATTCAAAAAGTTCTTTGGTGTGGGCCTTTTTTGAGGCGAGTGCATCAGATCGCACAGCTGCTGTTTGCAACATAGGTCTCAAGCGTATATCGCGTGGCCAAAACATCAGCCGCTTGGGCACCACATGCTTGATCAGACATATGTTGACCTGCCATGCAGCTCGTTGGCAAGCCTACCTTAAAGACCCACACCAAAGAACAAAGCTGACCTCTTCTTGCACCGCATCAGCTGGGATCTCCAACCCCACTATACCTTCACTCCTCTCTGAAACCTGCTCTGAGAGGAATGAAGGTGTAGAATTAGGTGTGTCACAGGCAAGTACTTGCGGGCACTCTGCTAGCAGTACACCAACGTCCGATTCTAGCAGGCAAATTTCCCTGCCCCAGCTGCTGGACCGTCAAAAGAAGTTCACTCCCAGCCATCCACATGCCCAGCGGTTGAATGCTAGCTTGGCTAAATTGCTAGCGCTTCAACTGCTGCCTTTTCAGTTGGTAGACTCGGCCCCCTTCCGTGAGTTTGTGCAATGTGCGGTTCCTCAGTGGCAGGTTCCCAAACGCCACTTTTTCACACGGAAGGCGATTCCGGCTCTCTACAGGCATGTGGAAGGCAATGTCTTGGCCTCGCTGGACAGGGCGGTCAGCGGTAAGGTGCATATTACCGCTGACTCATGGTCCAGCAGGCATGGACAGGGACGTTACCTTTCTTTCACGGCCCATTGGGTCACTCTTTTGGCAGCTGGGAAGGATGCAGGACAAGGTGCAGTAGTGTTGGAGGTTGTTCCACCGCCACGCCTCCAAAATGCTACTACTGGTTGTGACACACCTCTCTCCTCCACCCCCTCCTCTTCTTCTTCCTCCATGGTCTCTTCCTGTGGTTTGTCCTCGGAACCAGCGGTGCTCCGTAGGCGTTCAAGGGGCTACGCAAGTACGCAGGCAAAAAGATGCCATGCCGTGCTTGCGCTGGTGTGTTTGGGGGACAGGAGCCACACTGGGGCAGAGGTCCTGTCTGCTCTGCAGGGGCAGGCCGAGAGGTGGTTGACGCCACGCCAGCTTAAGCCAGGAATGGTGGTTTGCGACAATGGCACCAACCTCCTCTCCGCCCTCCGACAGGGACAACTGACCCATGTGCCCTGTATGGCTCACGTCCTTAACCTGGTGGTGCAGCGGTTCTTGGGCAGGTACCCGGGCTTACAGGATGTCCTGAGGCAGGCCAGGAAAGTCTGTGTGCATTTCCGCAGATCTTATAATGCCAGTGCTCGCCTGGCTGAGCTTCAAAAGGAGTTGAACCTGCCCAAGAACCGCCTTATATGTGACATGCCCACCAGGTGGAACTCAACGTTGGCCATGCTGCAGCGGCTGCACACGCAGCAGAGGGCCATCAATGAGTACCTGTGCGACTACGGCACCAGGACAGGGTCAGGGGAGCTCGGGTTTTTTTCACCACGCCAGTGGGGCATGATCAGGGATGCATGCACTGTCCTGGCACCATTTGAGGAGGCCACGAGGATGGTGAGCAGTGACAGTGCATGCATCAGTGACACTGTACCTCTTGTCCACCTGTTGGAGCACACGCTGCGTGGAATAAAGGACAGGGCACTTGAGGCAGAACAGAGGCAGGAAGAGGAGGACTTCCTTGCCTCTCAAGGCCCCCTTTACCCAGACAGTGTTCCTTCTGTCCCACCCATCGCACAGGAAGAGGAGGAGGAGGAGGATTGTGTCAGCATGGAGGTGGAGGCTGGCACTCAGCATCATCAGCAGCAGTCTTTTAGGGATGATTTACAGTCCCAAGAAACCAGTGGACTTGTACGTGGCTGGGAGGAGGTGGCTGCGGATCATGTCGTCCTTAGTGACCCAGAGGACTCCGGACTGAATGCCTCAGCTAACCTACGCTGCATGGCCTCCCTGATCCTGCAAAGTCTGCGGAAGGATCCTCGTATTCTTCGGATCAAGGAGAGGGACCATTACTGGCTGGCCACTCTCCTTAATCCACGGTACAAGGGTAAGGTTGCGGACCTTATCGTACCGTCGCAGAGGGAGCAGAGGATGAGACAACTCCGGGAGGCCTTGCAGAAAGGTCTGTGCAACGCGTTCCCAGAGACTGGGAGGTTACAAACTCCTGGTCCCGGACAACGAGTTGCTGAGGCTTCGGGCAGTCAAAGAAGGAGCGGTGGGGAAGGTGGCCGTCTGACCGATGCGTTCAGACAATTCTTTAGTCCGCAGCCCCAAAGTATGATCGGTTCCAGCAACCATCGCCAGCGTCTGATATACATGGTGCAGGAATACCTAGGGGCAAGGTCAGACTTGGACACCTTCCCCACCGAAAATCCTCTGGCTTACTGGGTCTTGAGGATGGATCACTGGCCAGAGCTTGCACAGTATGCAATTGAGCTACTGGCCTGTCCTGCATCCAGCGTTCTTTCAGAACGCACATTCAGTGCTGCTGGAGGATTTGTCACGGATCACAGGGTGCGCCTGTCCACCGACTCGGTTGATCGACTGACTTTCATCAAGATGAACCAGTCTTGGATCACCACCAGCTACCACACACCAGATGCTGATATAACAGACTAATTGATTTTAAAATGTCACATCCCTTCAAGACTGATGCTGATGCTGAGTGCCTGTGCTGTTATGTTGACTGGCTATCCTCCTCCTCCTCCTCAATGATACGATTAACGATGATAGCTTGGAAGATCATTTTGGTTTATGGGTGACGCCACCAGTGGCTAAGGCCCAATTTTTCAGCCCCTGTTTAACAGGGGCGTGTAATTAAAATTTTTGATGCAATACTTTGCAACAGGCCTCATTGCTGTGCTCCAAGTACAGTATCTGTGAGGGGTTGCAGTGTTGTGCCACCAGTGCCTAAGGCCCAATTTTTCAGCCCCTGTTCAACAGGGGCATGCAATTATAATTATTGATCTAATAATTCACAGCAGGGCCCATTGCTGCGCCCACCAAGAGTAACTGTCAGGCCTTACAGTGTTGTGGCACCAGCACCACCATCACCACCACCACCACCACCACCACCAAAGGCCCAATTTTTAAGCCCCTGTTCAACAGGGGCATGCAATTATAATTATTGATCTAATAATTCACAGCAGGGCCCATTGCTGCGCCCACCAAGAGTAACTGTCAGGCCTTACAGTGTTGTGGCACCAGCACCACCATCACCACCAAAGGCCCAATTTTTAAGCCCCTGTTCAACAGGGGCATGCAATTATAATTATTGATCTAATAATTCACAGCAGGGCCCATTGCTGCGCCCACCAAGAGTAACTGTCAGGCCTTACAGTGTTGTGGCACCAGCACCACCATCACCACCACCACCACCACCAAAGGCCCAATTTTTCAGCCCCTGTTCAACAGGGGCATGCAATTATAATTATTGATCGAATAATTCACAGCAGGGAGCATTGCTGCGCCCGCCAAGAGTAACTGTCAGGCCTTACAGTGTTGTGGCACCAGCACCACCATCACCACCACCACCACCACCAAAGGCACAATTTTTCAGCCCCTGTTCAACAGGGGCATGCAATTATAATTATTGATCGAATAATTCACAGCAGGGAGCATTGCTGCGCCCACCAAGAGTAACTGTCAGGCCTTACAGTGTTGTGGCACCAGCACCACCATCAAAGGCCCAATTTTTACTACCACTGATCAACAATTATATGTTATTACAATTCCTGATATTATAGTTGACAGCAGGGCGTTCCAGCACACACCAAGAATAACTGTGAGTGCTTTCAGTGTTGTGCCAACACCAACACCTAAGGGGCCAATTTCTGCAGAGTATATACGGAAGGTCCCTACTTTCAAACATCCAACTTACAAACTACTACTACTTGCAAACGGAAGAAGACAACAGGAAGTGAGAGGAAATCTACCCCTTGGAAGGAAAATTCTCTCCTGTAAGAATTAATATGGGAGAAAGGTGTCTCCTCTCTACTGATGCTTTATCACCAATCCTTGTTTCAATAAAAACACCACATTTCAAAAACAGTTGTCATTGGGACGCAAAGTGAGGTGAAATGTTCTGAACAGGGGCACAGACAGCAAACAAAATGTGACAGGGGTGATAACCGTTCCCTATGTTTTACAAAAAGCTAAAAAAAAGGAATTTGGCATGGAGCTCCACTTAAACAATGCAGCTGTTCAAAATTACAAACAGATTCTACATAAGAACAAACCTACAGTCCCTGTCTTGTATGCACCGCCTGTATACGGCTGTTCAGAGTATATAGGTCCTTTTTTATTTTGTGTGCGGGGTTCCCCTTATATCCATACAAGACCCAAAGGGGCTGGTAATGGGCTGGGGTGGGGGGGGGGGGGGTTGATGGGGTAGCTATGCCATTTTTCCTAAAGATTTTCATCCATATTACCGGGACCAGACATTGCATTAAAGCCGCAAGCAGTTTTAAATGGCTTTTTTCCCTTTAGAAATGTTATTTTGTGCAGGGACAGTTCTAAACACGGGAAACACGTGGCACTTCACAGGCATACTTTAGACACCCCCCAGGTACAATATTTAAAGGAATATTTGACTTTTTTTTTTTCACTTTATGCATCATTAAAATGACTGCTCCCGGAAAACGTCCGTTTTTAAAACTTCTTTTTGCATTGATACATGTCCCCTGGTGCAGAAGCCGGGTTCCCAAACTCTGTTTCGGACAATAACATGGATAATAGTCGTTATAATTAGCACTTTAGAA
Source organism: Rana muscosa (assembly GCA_029206835.1). Taxonomy (NCBI): domain Eukaryota; kingdom Metazoa; phylum Chordata; class Amphibia; order Anura; family Ranidae; genus Rana; species Rana muscosa. The sequence continues at coordinate 272,924,602 of CM055117.1, forward strand.
TCCGAACGTTCGCATCCATTGTATTTAATAGGGTTCTAATGTTCGTGCGAACTTTCGGTCCGTTTGCGGGTTCTGGTGCGAACCGAACCGGGGGGTGTTCGGCTCATCACTATACAGGAACCGACCCTCCATTTTCCTCCTGCAGCCTCTGAAAGCCGCCTCCTCCTTTCCCGCAAGCTTTCAGCGGTTGCAGAAGAAAAATGGAGGGAGTCAGTTCCTGTATATGCTGCCATTCCTGTCCAGGTGTAGGACCTAATGCAGGGGTGCTCAACCTTTTGAAGAGCTATAGCCACTTCAGCTACTTGGTAACCGGTCGTGGGCCACAATGAGTGGCGCGGGCAGATGACAGGTCCGTGTCCACTCCACATATGCAGAGCAGAAATGGGCACAGCCCGTTCTACTCTGTGGACCCTCCGATCCGATCCGCCCAGACGGAAGGAAATGTATCTCCTTCTGTTTTTTTTTTAGCGGATCAGATTGGAGGTAGGCAAGTGTACATGGACACAAATCTGTTTACATCTGCCGCTCCATAGAAGTGAATAGAGGGTCCGATTGGGCCCACCCGAAAAACAGACAGGTGGACCCGATTGGACTGATCGTATGAAAGGGGCTTAAAGTGGTTGTAAACCAACTCTTGCAACTTGCACCTACAGGTAAGCTTAGATTAAGGCTTACCTGTAGGTGTTTCCAATATCTCCTAAACCTACAAGGTTTAGGAGATATTTGCAAAAAAAGAGTACACCGATACGGCGCATTCGTAAATGCCAGTTTTATGAATGATAAAGCCGGCTTTTACAGCTCCCGCGCGCATGCGTGGAGTGACGTCATCGCCGCTCTGGCCAATCACAGCACCGGAGCGGCGATACCAGGAAGAAGCTCAGAGGGGACATGGCGGCGGGGGCAGAGGGGAACGAGGAGGACTTTGGGGGCTTTGATTTCAGGTAAGTGACACATAATGAGCCTTTCTCTTGCAGAGTTTGCTTTTATCCTGTTTTTTCAGGGGGGGGGGGGGGGGTTTACTTCCTCTTTAAGGCTGTATTTACACTCACACTGTGGGTGCAGCGCAGTGTACCTGTGGCTTTCCTGCGGGTTAGTTGCCATAGAATTCTATTATATACTGCAGGTGTGATGGATGCACTTTCAGGGCGGGTATGGCTGGCGGCTACTGCTGCTGTCCTCTAGGGTGGGCATGGCTGGTGGCTGCTGTCCTTTAAGGTGGGCATGGCTGGCGGCTGCTGCTGCTGCTGTCCTCTAGGGTGGGCATGGCTGGCGGTTGCTGTTGCTGTCTTCCAGGGCGGGTATGGCAGGCGGCTGCTGATGTCCTCCAGTGCGGGTATGGCTTGCGGATGGCAGCTTCTGTCCTCCAGGGCGGGTATGGCTGGCGGCTACTGCTGCTGTCCTCTAGTGTGGGCATGGCTGGCGGCTGCTGTCCTCTAGAGTGGGCATGACTGGCTGCTGCTGCTGTCCTCTAGGGTGGGCATGGTTGGCGGCTGCTGCTGTCCTCTAGGGTGGGCATGGCTGGCAGCTGCTGGTGTCCTCCATGGCGGGTATGGCTGGTGGCTGCTGTCCTCTAGGGTGGGCATGGCTGGCGGCTGCTGCTGTCCTCCAGGGTGGGTATGGCTGTCGGCTGCTGCTGTCCTCCAGGGCAGGTATGGCTGCCGGCTACTGCTGCTGTCCTCTAGGGTGGGCATGGCTGGTGGCTGCTGTCCTTTAAGGTGGGCATGGCTGGCGGCTGCTGCTGCTGTCCTCTAGGGTGGACATGACTGGCGGCTGCTGCTGCTGCTGTCCTCTAGGGTTGGCATGGCTGGTGGCTGCTGCTGTCCTCCAGGGCGGGTATGGCTGGTGGCTGCTGCTGCTGTCCTCCAGGGCGGGTATGGCTTGCGGCTGCTGCTGTCCTCCAGGGCGGGTATGGCAAGCGGCTGCTGGTGTCCTCCAGGGCGGGTATGGCTGGCGGCTGCTGCTGCTGCTGTCCTCCAGGGTGGGTATGGCTGGCAGCTGCTGCTGTCCCCAAGGCAGGGGGGACAGCCAGCCAGCCATACCCACATGTGGCCCACAGGCCAGCGTCTGAGCATCCCTGACATAATGTGACAGGGAGGTTGAATGGGCCCCTGGAGCATGGGCCCAGCTCTATGCTGCCTGCACACTACAAGTCCCAGCATGGTCAGAACTTACCCCTCCCCAATGCTGGCTCCTGTCACTCAAGGAGGAATCCAGGAAAGTCTCAGTCCCTCTCCCTTTTAATAGAAGCCCCCTATTACTGAGGACAGGTGGGGGAGGGAGGGCAAAAATGAGGCCAGGAGAGATCAGTGGAGCGAGGGGTGAGGAGACCAGCGAGGAGGAGGCAGGACTAACTGACAGAGCGAGCGGGACCAGCTCACGGAGGGGGCAGGCCAGATCACGTAGGGGCGGGTCCGATCACGGAGGGGGTGGAGCCAGCTCACGGAGGTGCACAAATAGGAAGGACAGGAGGGGGTTGGGAGGCAGTGTCATTCTAAGCAAGAGAACGGCCCCTTGGCAGATGACCTGCCTCCTCCACTCAGCGGCCTGTTCCAACGGCACCTGTGAGGAGGGGGGTGGGCTGTCCCATAACATACCAGCCCCTCATGCTGCGCCGTTTCTAACAAACTTTCTGTGACTTTATCAGTGTGCAGTGCAATATACAATTCTACCCTAGCACTGCCAGTATCTTTGCTCTAGATCTGACTAGCCCTCATTGGGCCCCATGTGCATCTGGGGCCCCTGGACTGTGCCCAGGTGTGCCTGCTGGATAAGACGGCCCTGCTTTGTTGCAATATTAAGCTGAAGCAACCATCCGGCTGTAGTACCTCCCAGCTTACTAGACTATACTACAGACACTTACAAGGGAGATCATGCAGTAGCAGCAACAACTGGTCATCAGGGAAAAAATGGAGACCACAGAGGGTGTGTAACGCCGAGCGCTCCGGGTGTCCCATCCTTCCCGGAGCGCTCACGGCGTCGGTCCCCCTGCAGTGCCCCGGTCAGCCCTCCTGGCCGTGGGCGCTGCTCTGTCACCGGCGGGGATGCGATCCACACGGCGGCACATCTCCGTCCGCGGATCGCATCCCATCCTTCTCACCTTCCCCCTCCTGCTCCTTCCCGGCGCGCGCTGATTTAAAGGGCCAGCGCACCATTGATTGGTGCCTGGCCCAATTACTGTGTGCACACCCAAAACTTATATAAACCCACTTCCCCTTCCTGTCCTTGCCGGATCTTGTTGTCTTAGTACCCTGTGGAAGCGTTTTGTGAGTTGCCTTGCCTGTGTATCTGACCTGCTGCCATTGTCTCTGACTACGAACCATTGCCGCCTGCCCTGACCCTCTGCTACGTCTGACCTTGCCTCTGCCTAGTCCTTTTGTACCGCGTCTATCTCAGCCGCCAGAGAGGTGGAGTCGCTACTGGAGGGCACGACCTGGTTGCTACCGCCGCAGCAAGTCCATCCCGCTTTGCGGCGGGCTCTGGTGAAAACCGGTAGCTGCTTAGAACCGGTCCCTCAGTACGACCCGTGCCATCCCCTCTCTGGTACAGAGGATCCACCTCCTGTATTCCCACTAGCCGTCAGCCTGGCTCGTGACAGTAGATCCGGCCATGGATCCCGCTGACGTGCCGCTGCCTAGTCTCGCTGATCTCACTACCGTGGTTGCCCAGCAGTCGCAATTGATTGCCCAACAAGGACAGCAGCTGTCGCAGTTGACCGCCATGATCCAGCAGCGTCTGCCGCCACAAGCTCTAGCATCTTCCCCTCCCCGAGCTGCCGCTACCACCTCGAAGATCCGCTTGTCTCTTCCGGAGAAATTTGACGGGGATCCTAGGAGGTGCCAGGGATTCTTGTCCCAATGTTCCCTGCATCTTGAGATGATGTCAGACCAGTTTTCCACAGAATGGTCTAAGGTGGCATTCGTGGTCTGTCTGTTGTCTGGGAAGGCCTTGGCCTGGGCCACGCCACTCTGGGACCGCAATGACCCTGCTACAGCCACCGTTCAGTCCTTCCTCGGTGAGGTTCGTAGCGTTTTTGAGGAACCAGGCCGAGCCTCATCCGCTGAAACCGCCCTGCTTAACCTTGTCCAAGGAAACTCCTCTGTGGGCGAATATGCCATACAGTTCCGCACACTGGCCTCAGAGCTATCCTGGAATAATGAGGCTCTCTGTGCGACCTTCAAGAAAGGTTTATCCAGCCACATCAAGGATTGTCTGGCCGCACGAGAGATACCCTCCTCCCTGACGGAGCTCATCCATTTAGCTACCCGCATTGACATACGCTACGTTGAAAGACGCCAAGAGCTTCGTCAGGAGAAAGATCTTGTTCGCACCAGGCGTTATCCGCGCCTGGCTCCTCTCTTCCTGAATCCAACGCATCCTGATACTATGCCTTCTGTCGAGGAGGCCATGCAGGTGGACCGATCTCGCCTGACCCTACAAGAGAGGACTCGCCGTAGGAATGAGAACTTATGCCTTTATTGTGCAAGCTCTGAACATTTCCTAAAGGACTGCCCTATTCGTCCTCTACGTCAGGGAAACGCCCACACCTAGTGAACGTGGGAGAGGCGTTACTAGGTGTGAATTCTTCCTCTCCACGTCTGACTATTCCTGTGCGGATTTCCCCTTCTGCTGGCTCCCCCTTCTCTGCGGTGGCCTTTCTGGACTCTGGTTCTGCAGGAAACTTTATTGAAGCCTCTTTCATCAACAGGTTCAACGTTCCTGTTATCCGTCTCATCAAACCCTTCTTCATTTCCTCTGTAAATGGAGAGAATCTGGATTGTACCGTGCGTTACCGCACCGAACCCCTGCTCATGTCCGTTGGTGTTCTAGTTCTTCACCAAGAAAAAATGTAATTCTTTGTTTTGCCGAACTGTACTTCTGACATCCTTCTTGGCCTACCCTGGCTCCAGCGCCACTCTCCTACCCGCGACTGGACCACTGGGGACATCAAATCCTGGGGCTACTCCTGCCACAAGCATTGTCTTAAGTCTGTAACCCCCAGTCAAGTTCCCATCGCTACTCCTTTGCCCGGCCTTCCCAAGGCCTATCAGGACTTTTCTGATGTCTTTTGCAAAAAACAGGCGGAGGTCTTACCACCACATAGACCCTACGACTGCCCCATTGACTTGCTCCCAGGTACTACACCACCCCGTGGCAGAATTTACCCTCTCTCCTCTCCTGAAACCAAGGCCATGACTGATTACATACAGGAGAACCTCAAGAGAGGTTTTATTAGGAAATCATCTTCTCCAGCCGGAGCGGGGTTCTTCTTCGTTGCCAAGAAGGACGGATCACTACGCCCTTGCATAGACTATCGTGGTCTCAATAAAATCACTATTAAGAATCGCTACCCTCTGCCTCTCATCTCGGAGCTCTTTGACCGTCTGTGCGGAGCAAAAGTTTTTTCGAAATTGGACCTCAGGGGCGCTTATAACCTCATCAGAATCCGTGAAGGAGATGAATGGAAAACCGCATTTAACACCAGAGATGGTCACTTTGAATATCTCGTCATGCCTTTCGGACTTTGCAACACTCCTGCAGTCTTTCAGGATTTTGTCAACGAAATCTTTCGGGACTTACTGTATACCTGTGTGGTTGTCTATCTTGACGACATCCTAATCTTCTCTACCAACCTTGAGGAACATCGGCTCCATGTCCGTCAAGTGCTCCAGCGCCTCCGCGTAAATCATCTTTACGCTAAATTAGAAAAATGCCTTTTTGAGCGCAGCAGCCTTCCTTTCCTAGGTTATCTGGTCTCAGGACAAGGCCTTCAAATGGACCCTGACAAGCTCTCCGCAGTCTTGGATTGGCCACGCCCCTCTGGACTCCGTGCTATCCAACGCTTCCTTGGATTCGCCAACTACTATCGTCAGTTCATACCCCACTTCTCCACCATCGTTGCTCCTATAGGGGCACTGACTAAGAAAAACGTGAATCCAAGGTCCTGGCAGCCTCAAGCGGAAGAAGCCTTTACTCGCCTTAAGACCGCCTTCTCTTCTGCACCTGTCCTGTCTCGACCAGACCCCACAAAGCCGTTCTTCCTTGAAGTTGACGCCTCCTCGGTAGGAGCCGGAGCTGTTCTTCTTCAAAAAAACGCTAAAGGAAGAAACGTCACGTGTGTTTTTTTCTCTAAAACCTTCTCCCCTCCTGAAAAAAACTATTCCATAGGTGACCGTGAACTGTTGGCCATCAAGCTGGCATTAGAAGAGTGGAGACATCTCCTGGAAGGATCCCTTCACCCTATCTCCATCTACACTGACCATAAAAATTTGTCCTACCTTCAGTCCACTCAGCACTTAAATCCTCGCCAGGCCAGGTGGTCATTGTTCTTTGCCCGGTTCAATTTCCAGATCCATTTTCGTCCCGCAGACATGAATGTCAGGGCTGATGCCTTGTCCCATTCCTCCGATGCCTCTGAAACCGGGACTCCCCCTCAACACATCGTACCCCCTGAGTGTCTGATTTCCTCTGCTCCTGCGTCTCTGGTGCCAGTTCCTCCAGGAAAAACTTTCGTTCCTCCACACCTTCGTCTCCAGATACTCAGGTGGGGCCATTCCTCCCATCTAGCCGGTCACGCTGGGATCAAAAAATCCATACAATTGATGGCCAGACACTATTGGTGGCCTACCCAGGAAAAAGATATGACTGACTTTGTACGGGCCTGCACTATCTGTGCACGTGACAAGACTCCACGCAGGTCTTCTCCTTCCTCTACCTGTGCCTGAACAACCATGGTCCCACATTGCCATGGATTTCATCACGGACCTTCCTTTGTCTCATAGTAACACTGTTATCTGGGTGGTCGTTGACCGCTTTTCGAAAATGGCTCATTTTGTCCCGCTTCCTGGTCTGTCTACTGCACCTCAGTTGGCGAAGCATTTTTTTCTTCAAATTTTCCGTCTCCATGGGCTACCCTCACATATCGTCTCTGATAGAGGCGTTCAATTCATCTCAAAATTTTGGAGAGCTCTCTGTACTCAACCAAAGATTAAGTTGAATTTTTCTTCCGCTTATCACCCGCAATCCAATGGACAGGTGGAGAGAGTTAACCAGGTCCTTGGTGACTACTTACGACATTTTGTCTCCGCCCGTCAAGACGATTGGGTCGACCTATTGCCCATGGCAGAATTCTCATACAATTTCAAGAACTCTGAATCGTCCTCCAAATCACCTTTCTTTGTGGTCTACGGCCGTCACCCATTGCCCCCCCTCCCCATCCCCACTTCTTCTGGAGTTCCTGCCGTGGATGAATTAACTCAAGACTTCACCTCTATCTGGAAAGAGACTCAAAAGTCGCTATCACTGGCCTCTGCCCGCATGAAGAGACATGCAGATAAAAAAAGAAGAATTCCTCCTGTCTATGTCCTGGGTGACAAAGTGTGGCTCTCCTCCAAATATGTTCGGTTTCGGGTACCTAGCTACAAGCTGGGCCCTCGTTACCTCGGACCTTTTAAAATCAAAAACCAAATCAATTCTGTCTCTTACAAACTCCATCTTCCTCCTTCTCTTCGTATCCCCAATTCTTTTCATGTGTCTCTTCTCAAACCCCTCATTCTTAACCGATTTTCCCCCAAGGTCACTGCTCCTGCTCCTGTCTCTGGTTCTTCCAATGTCTTCTCGGTGAAAGAAATCCTCGCCTCCAAGGTCATCCGAGGTAAAATATTTTTTTTAATTGATTGGGAGAACTGTGGTCCTGAAGAGAGATCCTGGGAGCCTGAGACCAACATTTTAGACAAGGAGCTCATCCGTAGATTCTTGGGTTCCAAGAAAAGGGGGAGACCTAAGGGGGGGGGTACTGTAACGCTGAGCGCTCCGGGTGTCCCATCCTTCCCGGAGCGCTCACGGCGTCGGTCCCCCTGCAGCGCCCCGGTCAGCCCTCCTGGCCATGGGCGCTGCTCTGTCACCGGTGGGGATGCGATCCACACGGCGGCACATCTCCGTCCGCGGATCGTATCCCATCCTTCTCACCTTCCCCCTCCTGCTCCTTCCCGGCGCGCCCGGCCCCGCTGCGCTCTAGGGCGCGCGTGCGCCGGCCTTCTAAGATTTAAAGGGCCAGCGCACCATTGATTGGTGCCTGGCCCAATTACTGTGTACACACCCAAAACTTATATAAACCCACTTCCCCTTCCTGTCCTTGCCGGATCTTGTTGTCTTAGTACCCTGTGGAAGCGTTTTGTGAGTTGCCTTGCCTGTGTATCTGACCTGCTGCCATTGTCTCTGACTACGAACCATTGCCGCCTGCCCTGACCCTCTGCTACGTCTGACCTTGCCTCTGCCTAGTCCTTTTGTACCGCGCCTATCTCAGCCGCCAGAGAGGTGGAGTCGCTACTGGAGGGCACGACCTGGTTGCTACCGCCGCAGCAAGTCCATCCCGCTTTGCGGCGGGCTCTGGTGAAAACCGGTAGCTGCTTAGAACCAGTCCCTCAGTATGACCCGTGCCATCCCCTCTCTGGTACAGAGGATCCACCTCCTGTATTCCCACTAGCCGTCAGTCCGGCTCGTGACAGGGTGCAGATTTCCATGCGCCCCCTACCGCCCATGATGCACTGAATGCTGGGCACGTGTTCTACATCTCCCTTGTCCCTGTCCTGCACTCAGTGTGATCTGCTCAGGAGATCTGACCTGTGGGAGCTACTGGGAGATAAGCTATCACTTGTAAACGCAGAAGCTGGACTTCTGTGTTACCAAGTGATAGTGGTAAGCAGGGAGCAGAAGACCTGAGCCAGAGGTGGTGGAACTGAGTTCCCCCTAGTTCCTGCTGAAAAAAAGCCCTGCTTCTAAACATGTAACACAACAGTATGATGTCAAAAGTGAACCAGATATAGGCACAGGATGATCTGAGACCACCACAAATATGACAACGTATGTCCCTCAATACAGTATATTGACTTGGACTAATAAATACAGACTATATAATAACTAATCAGGAGTATTGTCTAGTTGCACATTTCACTTGTTCCAGCTGAAGAGGCTTTCAGTATCCATTGTTTAATGTCTGGCTGTGTCTACTAAAGATCTGTAAATATCGTCACAAAATGTAAATTTTTGGAATTTCGCACAAGAGCATTCTGCAGCTTGCTGGAAAATACTGTGGCACCGTATTCATACATTAAAAGAGAAGTATGGGTTTTACTAAAAAATATATATATATATATATATATATATATATATATATATATATATACTCACCTAGGTGGAAGCATCTGTCGGATGCTGCAGCTGTCCCCCGCCGGCTCTAAGACAAAGAACTGAGTGATCAAACACCACTGATCGCTCAGCTTTGTTCATCAGGCTGCAGAAAACTTGTGACTGTCAGTCTCCGGCTCTCTACTCTGCTCCTTCAGCGCTCACTGGACTCTAAAGGGGCCTGGAGGGGCTGGCTCGGGCTCTCTGCGGATTGCTGAGAGACTTAGCCAGCTGCTGGTCCAGGCATCTGGATGGATCCTGACCATATGGTCGGGATCTTTTCAGAGCCTGGACCGGTTCTGTGACATTAGCTAACAGTAAGCTTTGGCTGAAAACGGGTCACAAGTGAAGAACGAACTGCACTCCTGTGATCCATAGATAGAAGTATGGCCAACAAAGCTTTGGCTATACTTCTCCTTTAATGTCATTACATTTTTCATTTGGTTGTTAATACTGAGAAATTGAAGACAACTATGCACAGAAAGCTACCTATTTTACATATACAGTAGACTTATATACAGTATCTCACAAAAGTGAGTACACCACTCACATTTTTATAAATATTTTATTATATCTTTTCATGTGACAACACTGAATAAATGACACTTTGCTACAATGTAAAGTAGTGAGTGTACAGCTTATATAAGAGTGTAAATTTGCTGTCCCCTCAAAATAACTCACACAGCCATTAATGTCTAAACTGCTGGCAACAAAAGAGAATACACCCCTAACTGAAAATGTCCAAATTGGGCCCAAAGCTTAGGTTCACACTGAGTTGCGGGAATGATGGGGATTTCACTCCCACATGTCAGTCCAGATTTTGGCTGCAATTTTACAGACACCTGTGCAGGTTTCTGCACAGATGTCAATGGAAATCACACCCCCGAAATCGCAAAAAGTAGTGAAGAAACTACTTTTTGAAATCGGTGCATTGCCACCCATTTGCCGCCGATTTGACATGTCAAATCGCACCAATGTGAACCAGGGCAAAGTGTCAATATTTTGTGTGGCCACCATTATTTTCCAGCACTGCCTTAACCCTCTTGGGCATCGAGTTGACCAGAGCTTCACAGGTTGCCACTGAAGTCCTGCTCCTTGATGAAATCAGGGAGCTAATGGAAGTTAGAGACCTTGCGCTCCTCCACCTTTCATTTAAGGATGCCCACAGATGCTCAATAGGCTTTAAGTCTGGAGACATGCTTGGCCAGTCCAACACCTTTACCCTCAGCTTCTTTAGCAAGGCAGTGGTCATCTTGGAGGTGTGTTTGGGGTCGTTATCATGTTGGAATACTGCCCTGCGGGCCCATTCTCCGAAGGGAGGGGATCGTGATCTGCTTCAGTATGTCACAGTACATGTTGGCATTCATGGTTCCCTCAATGAACTGTAGCTCCCCAGTGCCGGCAGCACTCATGCAGCCCCAGACCATGCACAAGAGCATTCTGCAGCTTGCTGGAAAATACTGTGGCATCGTATTCATACATTAAAAGAGTATAGGCTTTACAAAAAAAAAAAAAATATATATATATATATATATATATATATATATATATATATAGTATATATATATATATATATATATACTCACCTAGGTGGATGCATCTGTCCGAATGGAAAGTGTGGTATAATCTCCCCAGTGTAAACAAAGATAACAATAAAACCAGATAGAGGTTCTAACCCTTTCCCACTTTATCTAAAACAAACAAAACTTTTCTCTGTAAAGTACTGACAGATTATTCATATTTGCTCTTAAAAATATACTTACCAGTACAATAGTGTTCTATTCTCAAAACTGTTTTGACCAAATAGACTGTCACAGCACTATAAAGGCATTGTACACTTTTACTTTTTTGTTGCCTTTTTAACTGTGTTTATGTGTAGTTTTATTGCCTGTGTTGTTTGTTTGCCTTACCTTGTAACGATGTGCAGTGTCATAGCTGTTCAATTCCCCAATGTCCATATATTCAGCTTGTCCCTTTTCACTAAAGTTATAGGCAATTTCTTGTTTTGGGGTACACATTGCTCAATCTATGCCTTGCCATTTCTCTGTGCTGCATCAGAAATGTGAGATTGCTAATGATATGAAACCGCATGGTGATCTCTCTGTTAACTTGTCTGCCGTTTTGTGTCTATATCAGATCTAATTAATGTTTAGTTTTCACCTGCAGATCAGTAGACTGAGAAACCCAGGTATTGTGGGATATGTTGTTACTTCACTGGAAATGTTAATTCTCACATTACAGACAGATGTCATGCATTACCCTGTGCAGTGTCATGCCACATGCCTCAAGTTTGAACACAAACAGAAACATCTAACGCAGGAATGTGAAGATGTACTCTACTAGAGGCTGTGTGTACAGGGCAACAAATGACAACATGAAATTACATGATTAAAGCGGAGCTCCACCCAATTTTTTAGGGGGAGTGGGTACCTAGGCGATCCGACTGGAAGTTCTTCTCTCCCCCTCCCTTCTTAAAATCTTCTGGTACATGTCACACGTCCCAGAAGATTGCCCAACCATTAAGGAGGCGCAGCACGACTCGCACATGCGCAGTGCTGTGAAGCCATAAGCTGTCACAGCTGGGTGCCCACAGTTGTAATGCTGGTGTCCGGGAGACTGGATCGCTGGATCGTGGGACAGGTGAGTGTGTGTTTTTTAAAAGTCAGCAGCTACAGTTTTTGTAGCTGCTGACTTAATAAACATAAAAAAGACTTGAACTCTGCTTAAAGAAGTTGTAAAGGCAGAAGGTTTTTTATCTTAATGCATTATATACAATAAAATAAAAAACCTTCTGTGTTTAGCAGCACCCCCCAATTACCTACCTGAGCTCCATCTCTCTCCAGCGATGACTCGGCTTGGGTGACCCTTGTAGCAAGCTGCTGGCTGAGGGGCACTCAAAGGAGGGAGGGACTAGGAGCAGCAAAGAGAGACCCGAGAAGAGGAGGATCCAGGCTGCTCTGTGCAAAACCACTGCACAGAGCAGGTAAGTATAACATGTTTGTTATATAAAAAAAAAAAAAAATGAGCCTTTACAATCACTTTAAGGCTCAGTTCACACTGCTGCGATGCGAGAACCCGTACGAATCCAGTGTGGGTTCCTGTATCACATACAACTCGCAGGCAGTTCACACTGCCCTATGCGAACTACTGCGGGTGTCAATACAAAGTTAATGACACCCCCATATCGGTTTGCATATCGCAGTGCGAACTGTCAATTCGGCCAGGAATCGGATCGCATGGGTGCGAACTTCCATGCGATCCGATTTTGGTGCGGATCAAAATAAAGGTCCTGCACGATATTCGTCCGAATGCGATGCAAATTCAGCCATACAATTTGTATGGCTGAATTTGCATCGCACAGACATCGCATGTGATCTGCACAGCAGTGTGGTGCGAATCACATGCGATGTCGCACAGCGCACCAATGTGAACTGAGCCTTAAAGTACATCTTATGCAGGCGAAAACACAAGGGGCAGGTAGGAATGTTTATCCCTAAACGTATTCTTTTATGTGCAAAAAATGCGGTTGTCTAAAGGCCCGTACACACAATCAGAAAATCAGATGATAATCTGATGGTTAGTACACAGCTTTCAAGCGCCGTTCACCACAGTTCATCTGATATTATCCGTAGGGACAAACACAAAAAAAATTCTCGTACGATACCAGATTATACGATTTTCGTTTTATGAGTACAGTCTTCATCCGAAAATACAATACAATACATGACATCACTTCTGATTTTTTTTTTCTGTCGCACGAGAATTTTCGCAACTTTGGTAGACTCTTAATTTTCGATATGGAGACTAGCATGCATGGACGATCATTCGTCTGAAAATCTCATTGTGTGTACGAGGCATAAGGTGGCTATGCAGAAAAATTGAGGCAAATAGGGGATCTGCTTTAGGATTGTGGCCCAAACTCAGTCTAGCTCGAGTTCACAACCTAAAGCTGTAGATTTGCATTTTAGTGGAAGCCTACAAACAAGGAGAACTGAAAGTAAAGCTCCCTTACATTGCTCAAATTTCAACCAATGCTTGAAAATTAAACGAGCCGGGTGGAAAAATTGTTAGATGACCTGCATGATTGCATCCATTTTACCCCCCAACTTTTGAACTTAAAGGGACAGAACTGGAAAAAAATTGCATGTGGCCAATGAAAAGTGGGTGTGGCCATATGGGTGTGGCTTAAAGTTACCTGCAGCACTTTTGATAGGATTTCCACCTGGTATTGAATGATTTATCGTAACAAAGGCAGAAACACAACCAAAAAAGGTGCAGTATAGTTTGTCAATACAATTATTTATGTATTTTTCTAGCTAATCTGTACAGTCTATTTAAAATGCAATAACCCAACAGCTCTTGCGTAGAATACAGTAATAAATACCAATTACACTTCAACACATTTGGCGTGAAATATTTAGAAAATATAATTTGACACTGACCTTAAAGTGGTTGTAAATCCATAAATATTTTTTTTTTAAATGAATCACCTGCAAGACAAAGCCATAATGAGCTAGTATGACTAGCATACTAGCTCATTATGCAGTACTTACCTTAGATCGAAGCCCCCGAAGCCATCCACATCTTCCCCTCCGGCCACGGTCCTCTCGCCGGAAGGTTACTTCCGGGTATCGCCGCTCCAGTGCTGTGATTGGCCGGAGCAGCGAAGACATCACTCCACACATGCACGCGGGAGCCGTCAAAACCGGCGTTGCCAGTTTTATGAATGGGCTTTTCACTGCGCCTGCCCCGTTGTCTACGGCACGCATGCGCCATAGACAACAGTGTATACCTTTCAGAAAATATCTCCTAAACCGTGTAGGTTTAGGAGATATTGCAAACACCTACAGGTAGGCCTTAATCTAGGCTTACCTGTAGGTGTAACTTTCGGGGGTACAAAAATCCGGTGTAACTAGTAAGGACTCCGTCACCTAGCTTAAAGAGGAACTGCAGTCTGCTCACATAATTTGTAATAAAAACATCTTTGCAATTCTGAAGCTTCCCTCCAACCACTTTGCATATTATTTTATATATATACTGTGATTCTGTACTTGCCAAATATGCTGTGTGAAGGTTTCAGGAATGCATGACACAGAGTGAAGGACTCAGGAGTGCGTATTGCAGAGTGCAGGGCTCGGGAGTGTGTAATACAGAAAGTGAAGAGAAAAAGAAAAAGAGGGCGCACCAGCCTTGTGCATTATCCTTTGGATATATTTTATTAAAAGTAGGTAAAAGGAAAACTACTCACAAACATAGGTAGATAACTTGCAGTGTAAATAGTCTCCAATCACAGCAATTGGTCTAAGACAGATGAACTCCAGATGGTCATGGAGGAGATCACAGGGGCCACTGCCGGCTGAAACGTTTCAAAGGAATACCTTCTTCCTCAGAGCCCAGCAGTCTGCAGGGGTCAGGAGTGAGTATCGCTGAGAGTGCAGGGCTCAGGAGTGCAATAGGGGGAAAGGAGGGGATGAGCGCCACCGGATTACAGTGATTACAGTGAGCCGGGATCTCCTGTGTACTCGGCGCTCGCAGTCACACACAGTCCCGCCTCCTTGCCAGGCTCCTAGCATAGACGTCACATGTCCCGACATGGGCACCGATCAGGCTGAATTGATGGGCAACGTTAAGGGTGCAGATGGGCACTCATCAGGCTGCAATGGTGAGGCTGCAGGTGGGCACTGTTCAGGCTGCATTAATGGGCAATGGTGAAGCTGCAGATGGGCACTGATCAGGCTGCAGTAATAGGCAATGGTGAGGTTGCATATGGGCACTGATCAGGCTGCATTAATGGGCAATGGTGAAGCTGAAGATGGGCACGGATTAGGCTGCATTGATAGGCAATGGTGAGGCTGCAGATGGGCTCTGATCAGGCTGCATTGATGGGCACTGATCAGGCTGCATTGATGGGCAATGGTGAGGCTGCATTGATGGGCACTGGTAAAACTGCAAATGGGCACTGATAAGGATGCATTGATGGGCACTGATCAGGCTGCATTGATGGGCAATGGTGAGACTGCATTGATGGGCACTGGTGAGGCTGCAGATGGGCACTGATAAGGCTGCATTGATGGGCACTGACCCTTATTTTGCTTCAAAGTTCTTTAGTTAATTTTTATTTATTTTTCCTGAAACTTCCTTCTCAAAATTAAGGTGCATGTTATACACCTGTGTGTGTTATAAGCCAATAAATACTGGAAGAAAATGAAGAAGGAAATTTTCCAGACAGTGATCATTTTTCCGTTTACCGGATCTTGTACATGAGGCTCAGTCCATTTTAAGGTACTACACCCCCTTCCTTTTTTTTTCTTTTTGTTTACTTATTTATTTCTATGTCCTCTTGTCTCTCGGCTATCCACTAAGACAGTTCAGCATATGCCTTTCTTTTAAACAATAAAATGTATGATATACAGTATGTATGTCTTTGTACTAGATTTTTAATTTGAATGTATCTCATTCCAGATAGTGAGGCCCGTTCTTCTTTTTTCTTGTCATTCCTTTTGTAGACACACAAGGGCTCATTGTACAAATTATTTCATTTTATATGATTTATATGATCTATATGATTTTTAACTCTTGAATACTGTTATCTATTATGTACTTTTTCTAATAAACAATATTTTTTGACATATACTTCTCCATTGTTTCCATTCCTTAAAAGTCCGACCCCCGGTTACTATAAGAAGTAGCCCTTTTTTTGTTCTTAAGCCAATAAATACATTCTTTCTTCATAAATTTAGGCCAAAATGTATACTGCTACATTTCTTTGGTAAAAATAACCCAAAACAGTGTACAGTAATACCTTGGTTTGCGAGCATAATTTGTTCCAGAAGCATGCTTGTAATCCAAAGCGCTCTTATATCAAAGCAAATTTTCCCATAATAAATAATGTAAACTCAGATAATTAATTTCACAATCATTTATTCATATAAAAATTAGCAAATTATGAGCAAAAGCTCATATTAATTCTGTACAGTACCATAGTAGGAATACTATACTGTACCTCTGTGTTGAAAAAAGATAAAAAAGATTCACAGTTTAAAAAAAAAAGAATTACATGTTAAGGAGTCTGGAGCTTATCCATCTACAGTAAAGCCGCTGTGTATATTACAGCTAAGCCACTGGTGTACAGTATACAGCGCTATATGTGGCCAGAGGTTCGGGGGCGATGGTGGCTCCCAGCGCTTCCTGGAGAACTCAAAGACACTCGGGAACTGTTGACATCAATTCCGGGTGCTCCGAACGCACCTTGCGTCTGTCCCACCCAGCTGGGAGTGTCTCCGATAGCTTTACTGTACATATACACAGCGGCTTTACATGGATGAACACCAGACTCCTTAACATTGTGAGTGTAATTCTTTTGTTTTTACAGTAAAACTACTGCTCGTATATTAAGACAGTGCTCGTATATCAAGACAAATTTAAAAAATAATTGTTGCTTGTCTTTCAAAAAGCTAGTTTACCGCGTATACCACGTATAGTCCACAAACTATGGTATATACAGTATATCTAAAAAAGGATCAATCATGATGCACTGCCATTTCTTGAAGCCCGAAAATGGCAGAACAGTTCTAATATCCCCCAAATGACCCCTTTTGGAAAGTAGATAGTTTAAGGCATTTAGTAAGAGGCATGGTGAGTTTTTTGAAGTTGTAATTTTTTGTCAGTGTCTTGGAATATTAAGAAATTAAAAAATATAGTTTTATTCACAATCTTTTTTTGTTCTTTACATACTGTCACCAGTGCAGTGCAATTTTTTTTTTTTTTTTTTTACACACTGTGACCAGAACAATACAGTGTTACCATAGTAACTCTGGGGAGGTGATCAGGATTTTTTTTTTTTTACACACTATGTTGCTTAAAATAATTAATATCACTGTTATAAACAACCATTTTTACTGAACAAAATCAAACACATCTATCGTGTTTTGTTGTGATTAGCTGTGATTTGCCACAGCTAATCACATGGTAGAGATGGGCTGTGATTGGCCCTGTCTACCATATACACACTGTGACCAATCACAGTGATCAACACAATAGTACACAATGAATGGCATGAATCAAAGCCATTCATTGTGTACAATTGTCATGTGATCTGCTGTGATTGCTCACAGTGATTACATGTTACTGGCAGTGGGCCGGTACACTGATCTGTAATCCACTGTGTCCGGATTTCAGATTGCACTGGAGCACAACCCATGGGGCGAATGCAAGGCATGATCCTTGGAGGATGTCATTTGACATCCTCCCAGAATAACGGGGCTCCCGTTAAAGTCAGCAAGCTCATGGCTGCTACAGCTTACTCTAAACCCTTGTTTACCATGCCATTTTTAACTGTACCTTTTACACATGGGGTTAAACCCTCTCGCCAAATGCAATGTTATCGGTTAGTCCTAAGTTGGGCTATGTGCTAGGAGACAAGGAGGAGCCTCCCTTGGCTTTAAATATGAATGAGCTGTTGGCACGCTGTAGCAGGGGTAGTGCCTTGGCAGGGCAAAATCTGTGTACACAGGACTCTGGGACTACAGTGAAAATGCAGGACAAATCTATTGTCCTGAATTAAATAGCACAAATTGAAATTGAAGCGCCAAACCACTGAACCATATCAGGCCACTTGCCCTCAACATTGGAAGGGTGCTTTGGGGTCCACCCCGAAGCACCTTGTCCCCATGTTGATGGGGACAAGGGCCTCGTCCCCACAACCCTGGCCCGGGAGGTGGAGGGCTTATGGGAATCTGTAAGCCCCTTTAACAAAGGGGCCCCCAGATCCCGCCCCCCTATGTAAATGGGAATGTGGTACATTGTACCCCTACCCATTCACCAAAAAAAGTGTCTCAATTGGAGGCGTCCCGCCAACTGCTGTCTCTTGGCTGTGAAAATACAGTAGTCGGGGAGTATTTTAGCTTTTTTTTTTCTATTTTTCGGGTCCGTCGGGCACCGTGATTGGCGATGAATGTACATCGTGGGACACTTTTTTTTTTTCTTTTTTAATAAAGGAATTTTTTAAAACTGTCTTTTGTGGTTTTTACTTTTTGACACTTTTTTGGGTGATTGGATACAATGTTTCCGATACCTATTTACATAGGAGGACCCGGGATCTAGGGGCCCCCTTGTTAAAGGGGGCTTCCAGATTCTGATGTGCCCCCGTCCGAAGACCCCCATAACCATCGGGCCAGGGTTGTGGGGACAAGGTGCTTTGGGGGGACCCCAAAGCACCCTCCCCATGTTGAGGGCATGTGGCATGGTATGGTTCAGGAGGGGGGAGCACTCACTTGCCCCCCATCCTCTCCTTCGGGCTGCATGCTCGGATAAGGGTCTGGTATGGATTTTTGGGAAAGACCCCACGCCAATTTTTTTCAAAGTTCCCCTTAAAATCCATACAATTTGAAATGATTTTTTTTTCTTTAGAAATTACATTTTGCTGCGGCACTGTAAAACACATCACTTCAGATTTCTCTTGTTTAACCCTTGGGATGGAATCTATGCATGTAAGGCTAGCCCTAGTGGCACTAATACACAAGTTAGCAAAACAAATTTATATCTAATCTGGTGGACAAGCCAGGTCCCAGTTTAGAGTTTTTGCTACTGTATAATTTGAATTTGCCTCTAGCTGTGTCATTCGGTAACAAAGGTTAATCCTCTAGTATTTTCTAAGTAAAAAGTTAACGTATGTTAGCATTGTAACATAACCATATTCAGAGTGAGTAAGCACTGGTGTTGCTATTGGAATGTATTATTTTCTTTTTCTTTTTTATTAGTGTACATTCACTGGGATAGTGGATGCAGGAAAACATCCAGGGCTTCAACCTCGGTCAGTTCACACTTCATTCTCTAACTCAGCTTGGAGGCCAGCAGGGAAAACAGTTAAAGTGAACGGCTAACATGTCATGTTTGGGCCAGCACAGAGTGGCAAGGTGCCTGGCTATTGCAAAAGTGTGTACTGAACTGCTCTGCTCAGCACACCCTTACAAGTCTGGCTTTTGTGGGGTGCTTGGCAGGTGTTGAAGACCCTAATGACCTCTTGGATAGCAAAGGAGATAGTGTTGCCATTTTTGTTGCTGATGATAAAGCGATGTAGACTTATTAAATATCTGAAACAAAATGTCAATGAGGGTAGTAAAAGACAGGGCACTCAGGGCAAAGTGACCTGTTGTCTTGTAAGAAACCACCTCTCCCCAAAACCGGGAAGACCGAAGAGGTCACATGACAATTCCCCATACTCAAAAGCACAGAGGAGATACTGAAGACACCGATAAAGGAGGGAAACTTGTAAAGGCTAGTATCAGCGGTTGGAGCATTTCTTACAAAAATTATTTGTCATTTTGCTCTGAATGGCCAAAGTGATAGATTCCCTGTGAACAACATATGGAATTTAGCGGCCTTCTTTAGGCTCCATGCAAACTAGCATTTTTTTAAAGTGATTGTAAAGTGTATCTTTTTTTTTTTAAATAACAAACATGTTATACTTACCTCATCTGTGCAGTTGATTTTGCACAGGGCAGCCTGGATCCCCCTCTTCTCGGGTCCCAATTTGCTGCTCCTGTCCCCTCCTTCCTGTTGGGTGCCCCCACAGTAAGCAGCTTGCTATGAGGGCACCCGAGCCAAGCTGAAGCTCCGTGTGTCCATTCAGACACAGAGCTACGGTTTGGCCCAGCCCCTGTATTTTCTGATTGGCTAACTGACTTTGACAGCAGCGAGAGCCAATTGCGCCGCTTCTGTGTCTCAGCGAATCAGGGGGAAGAGTCCTGGACAGCTGAGGGACTCGTGGACATTGCTTAATAGAGATGCGGCTCAGGTAAGTATTAGGGGGCCCTGGCGCGATTGCTACACACAAAAGTATTTTTATCTTAATGCTTATGCAAAAAACCTTCTGCCTTTACAATTCCTTTAAGCTCCTAGAAGCCAAATAGTGTTATCCTTTGTGTCCATGCACACTACTTTAGGCTATTAGCGTTTGAGCTTCAGCGTCTAGAAGCAGAAAAAAAAATGTCTTTGTAGAGCTTAATGGAGCGTTTTCCAGCAGAAACACTCCTAAAAGCTGCTAAATGCTCCTAAATGCTACTACAAAAAGCTATTACCAGCATTTTTATCCTGCATTTTTTTAGCTTAAAAAAATGCAAGTGTTTATGGAGTCTGATGCCTCGTACACACGACCGGTTTTCCTGTCAGGAAAAAAAACGACGTTTTTCCCGACGTGATTCCTCTCCAGCCTGCCTTGCATACAGACGTTCCTGCCAAATCCCGCCCGACCAAAGCGCAGCGACGTACAACACGTACGACGGGACTATAAAGGGGACGTTCCATTCAAATGGCGTCACCCTTTGGGCTGCTTTTGCTGATCCTCGTGTTAGTAAAAGTTTGGTGAGAGACGATTCGCGCTTTTCAGTCTTCGTGCTTTTCAGTCCGTTACAGCGTGACGAATGTGATATCTCCATTACGAACGCTAGTTTTACCAGAATGAGCGCTCCCGTCTCATACTTGATTCTGAGCATGCGCGTTTTTTTTCCCCTCGGAAAAGCATACATACGAGCGGTTTTCGCGATGGGAAAAAGACCGCCGGGAATCACGACGGGAAAAAAGAGAGCTGGTTCTTATTTTTTTGCGGGCAGTTTTTTCGCCTGGAAAACTGCTATGGAGCATACACACGACCGGTTTTCACAACAAAAAGCAAACATGGCAGTTTTCCCGTCGGGAAAACCGGTCGTGTGTACGAGGCATGAGAGGTGTTTTTCGATGAGAGATGTTGTTTGAGAGCGTTTCTCCTATTCATACAGCCACTCCACACAATTTCCATCCATTGTTTCCATATTCTTTCTAGGGTGCAAATATTTCAAGTGAAGATAGATAGATTTCTCTAGTTTTTGCAAGGAGTTTAGGCCACTTTTAATCTGGCATAATCAATAATTTTTATGGAAGGAAGCTGAAGAAGGAATTTTCCTCGAGGTGATGTCATTGTTTTTCTTCAGTTTGGAAGATTTTTCCTCTAATCTGTTGATTTGTGTAACGATTCCTGCTGAACTTTCATAAACCTAGCAGGGATAGACATAGGATAAAAGAGCAGTGAAAGGAATATATTTTGTTTACATGAGACCCCGCAGTGCAGACAGTTTATAGGCTATGCCAATAGCATTGAAATACCTTAAAGCCCATGTCAGAGCCTCACAGTAGCCTCTCCCACTAATTCACAATGTTCTAGTTAAACAAAAAACTTCCAAAGCTTGTTTTTGCCCATCCAAGTCCACTATTCTTGTCTCTTTCCAGGGTTGCTTTCTGGTATGATGACCAGTGATCCAGCATTCGGTGTCAGATTTATAAAGGGACAAAAGGGACAACTGCCCTGGGTCCCCCGACAGAAAGCCCCCTCTCTCTATACAAAAATAATATAAAACAATAAAAAAAAAATAACACATATAATAATAATAATGATAAAACACTTGATTTTATCAAATGTATCTTGTAATATTTTTCCCACCATCATCTGTAATTTTTTTACTCTGGACTGGTATATTGTATCATTTTTAACCACTTAAGCCCCGGACCATTTTGTTGCTAAAGAACCAGGCCCCTTTTTGCGATTCGGCACTGTGTCGCTTTAACTGACAATTGCGCGGTCGTACAACGTGGCTCCCAAACAAAAAATTTTCCCACAAATAGAGCTTTCTTTTGGTGGTATTTTATCACTTCTGCGGTTTTTATTTTTTGCGCTATAAACAAAAATAGCTATAATAAATATCCCCCAAAAATATATAAAAAAACATATTTTTTCCTCAGTTTAGGCCGATACGTATTCTTCTACATATTTTTGGTAAAAAAAATCGCAATAAGCATTTATTGATAGGTTTGCGCAAAAGTTATAGCGTCTACAAAATAGGGGATAGTTTTATGGCATTTTTATTAATATTTTTTTTTTTACTAGTAATGGCGGCGATCATCGATTTTTATCGTGACTGCGACATTATGGCACTAACACTGTTTGCATGTCAAAATCTTTTTTTTAATGATGTATTAATAATCATAGAGCTGCCCTATGCTTCTACAAAATATCTGCCCTGAATTCAGCTTCATGTGAAAAACTATTTGGTAGAACAGGGCTAGAGAAAAAAAAAAAATTCTGGTGGTAAGGCCCTTTAAAATGGCTTGTACCTGTGCTTTACTGAAATTTAAGTCAGATTCAGGTAGTTCCTAATAGAACCAC
The DNA here is from genome assembly GCA_029206835.1 of Rana muscosa. Lineage (NCBI taxonomy): Eukaryota > Metazoa > Chordata > Amphibia > Anura > Ranidae > Rana > Rana muscosa. The sequence continues at coordinate 272,946,980 of CM055117.1, forward strand.
TTTTACAAATGGTTGCACTAAAATCAAAAAGAATTACCTTCAGTTCATAGATAACAAAACTGGAGGTAATTCAGACCAATTTTAACTTGGAGTACAGAGATAGGCAGAATGCCTGTCTCTGTATGCTGCTTTGTAACAGGGACAACCCTGTTTTGCTCTCTGTTTGCTCTCCTTCTCTCTCAACCTGTCACTGGTTATCAAGAACACTGTTAGCTAACAGGCTTATGGCAACCAGTGATGCTGACATTGGGTGGAGCCTGATGGGAAAGCTAAGGGACTAGATTCCCTTTAGATCCACTCCACTGTCTGCTGTCAATCACAAGGGGAGTGGAACTGATGGGGAACTGGTGTCCCTATTAGGCTTCGCCAACCAAGATTTAATGATTCTTGGCTGCTGCACTGTCTGTGACAATTACAGCTTCTTGGGGGAGCTCAGCATCATTAAGAGCCCTTTCACATTAAAAGCGCGGGGGCGGCTGCGGTAAAGCCCGGTAGTTTTAGCAGCGCTTTACCTTAGTTTTAGAGGTGCTTTTCGGCCGCTAGCGGGATGCTTTTAACCCCCGCTAGCGGGTGAATAAAGGGTTAAAAGCGCCCGCAAATCGCTTTGCGGGCACCTCGGCGGCGCTGCCCATTGATTTTAATGGGCATAGGCATTTTAAAGTGCCTGAAAGAAGCTGCTTGCAGGAAGTTTTTTGTCGTCCCGCCAGCGCAGCGCCCCAGTGGGAAAGCACTCGGGCTTTCGTACTGGGATTCCAGGTGAGCCATTTTTCAGGCTCTTTACAGGCGCTATTTTTAGTGCTAAAGGGCCTGAAAAATGCCTCCAATGTGAAAGGGGTCTTTGGGGTGGAGTATCTGTATGGGCACCCTGGTCTCAATCTACCACCACATGTGGCTTGCTCCAAATTAAATTGCCTTTACACAGGTACATGATTATGTCACCTGCACTGACATTTGTCATTCGAGGCATGATGGAATTATAAAGAATGTTGTAGAAACTCTTTATAAATTCCTTGAATACCTTTTTCTTTAGTTCTGCCCTTAAATCATGTGATCTTTTTAGTAAAAACTACAGCTAAAATATTTTATTGGAGGCTGCTTGTTACTTATACAGATCACCATACAATAGAAAGAAGAGATGTTCCATAAACTATATAGAACTTCCTTACTCTTCTCAACATCCCCTACACCACCTTCCCCCTTTTATTCTGTGAGTTAAAGAGACGTAGGTGTAAAAAAAAAAAAAAAAAATGCATAGCTGTTTGTCTATTGAAACTGCATATGGGGCAAAATCAAATGTTCAAAGTTTATATTTTCTGCAGATCGAATGTGTAAATCTGGAAAATACCACATTGTGGCCACTAGATTATGCTAAGTATCACAGAAAATAAGTATGCTTTAATCTAGTCTAAACTAATCTAATAATGTGGTGTTTTAGCCTCATTTGCACAGAACATATTTAAATGCAGTTTTGATGAACAAACAGCCATGCACGTGTGGCACTACCCCCGTAGGAGCTGCTGGTTAGTTTTTGGGTCTGCACTCTGCCTGTCAACCCCTGAAGTTTGGCTCGATCCCCTCCTTGGCACAACTGGACAATAATATGATTGTGGAACCCAATGGCAAATGAGGACCACAATAATACCTTGGTGCTGGTCATCTGTCCCACAGCTGCAAAAGACAGAGTCCCACACAAGATGTAGCTTAACCAGTGGTAAGGTGTTTACTTGGCAAAAGAATAGAACAATGGGTTACACAGCCAAGATTGACTACACACATTTCCTTGTAAAAGTCAATGGGACACAACTGGTACGAAATTTCTTTGCTCCCAGACCCAAATAACATGATCTGGGGTCAGATCTGAGTGAGTGTGTGGTGGAGGAATCCCCCAATGCAATGATACCAGCACTGGGACACCTCTCCACCAAGTCCCACACAACCCACCCAAAATAGCGAAATAACAAAGTGATGTAAACGGTTATACTAAACATATAGGTTCACAAGCTATATGGCTCCCCCTAGTGGACAGTTCAACAGGTGAGTGTCCCGTTGTAGAACTTCTGAAAATAAAGTAAGCGGATGACTGTTCCTTTAAATGTCAGTTAGTCTTCTGCTAGCTCCGTTGGTGCACTTATCTATTTGTATTCCAATTAACAGGGTGAAGAGAAAATTATAATCACTTGAGGCGTATAGTGTATTGGTAGAATAAACACTATTTCTTCCCAGCCGCTGTATCACTCTCAGGTGTAACGTATCCCTACTTGCGGCACTGCAGATGCCAGCAAATACACGTGGTACTATGTGTAGCGCACCAACCCCAGACTTTACCTGCTTTTCTTCTGCTTGGCTCCTCCGCAGGAAAAAGAATGAGGCACACCGCACCACAAGCCCGTACCCTCCTGAATAGGGAGGTTAAGCGGTGTTAGTTTCTCGGGCCTGCTTGCAGCCAGTGTCAAAAAGCCTCCAGTGCTGACCTCGTTTCTGCAGTAGTCAGAAACAAGTCTTTAATTCTTCCCAGTAAGCAACTGTCCACACCAACTGAAAGGTCCAACACTTATTTATTATTTTTAGCACAATAAACAGTCTCTTTGAGAGCAGACAGGTTGGGACAAGACACAGGTCAGATAAGGTGGGAGGAGGTCCAGGCACAAACTTGAATTTGGGTTTCTCCTGTTCTGATTAGCACGAACAGGCTTGGCGCACGGTCTCTGCCACCGACCATGAGGTTGGTCACTGCCACTGACCGGGTGAAAAAGGTGAAAGTCACTGCTACTGACCTTAGGTGCGTAGTGTTACTGCCACTGTGATTTAAAGAACACGCACTTCCTTCCATTAGTGAACTAGCCCTTATAGGACAAGAACATCCCTCCGGAGAGTTACCAGAGGCCCCATCTGTCACCACGACTCTGCGCTGGGTCTTCAGAAAGGGTCACCTCCCTGGCCTCCTCGTCCTGGATACGGGTCCCCTCGCAAGGCAGATCTCTGGGAGTCTCGGTCCCCGGCGGATCCCAGCCGAAGGCTGCTGGGCTTCCGGGCCTTTCTCCAAAGTACCTCACCCCAGACTGAAGGTGTCTGAGATGGAACAGCAGCTCTGTCTCTGGGCCTAGGGCACCCAGAGACAACCCGACCAGGCCTCTGGGCCTAGGGCACCCGGAGGCGACACACACGCACCCAGGCTTAAGGTGCCTGAGCGCGGAACCGACCCCTCTGGAAGATGGCCGCCCCCTTTTTTTATCCTCTCCTGACAGGCACAACAGGCTCCCCGCCCCGCCGTACTGCTGCCGAGAGGGGACAAAAAGGACACAACCTTGTATTACGGTTCAACCCGGGCCCATGGCAACAGCGCCACCCATAGGCCCCAGTGAACTTACACACCAGTACTGTCTCCCAGGCATAGAAATGGTCCATGAGACCTAACAATTAGTGCATCTGAGCCTAGTTACCACTCAGATGCTCCCCCCCTAAATGTAACCACCCGTTACATATGGAAACGACCTTCCCAGTTAACTATACTGATAGGCAAGTGCCTTCTTACCAAATGAGGCCTCGCCTCGCCAGTACACTCCGCCTGGAACCTCTCCTTGTTCCCAGTCTCTCTGTAACACGAGGCCCCTGGTCCTCCACGCAGCCGCTCACAAGGTGCTGGTGGATGGGTGACTCCGGATGCTGTGAAGTGTAGACCGGTCCCTCTCTGGCTCGATCAGCGAGGCTGTCCAAAAGGATCCCTCCGTCAGGCGATCCGCTCACTCTGTAACTTTAGGCCCAGGCTTCTCCGGCCTAGGCACGCTCACAGCAGGCCTCTTGCCTGTTGAAGATGGCATCCCGAGAGAGCATGCTGAGACCCTGCCTGTTCCTTAAATCAGTTCTCCCAGCAGGCTGTGCGTGGCGCACTGCATTTTGGTAGTACAGTGGGATTTGTGGGTATTGTAGTCTCAATCCAACCCACGGCAATAGAGTCTCTGCCTCTTGCACTACAATGTCCATCATGCTTTGTTCTTGACATCACTGAACCAAACAACTTCAATAATATAACGCAAAACGGGCACCAAGTTCCTAATTAGGCATCAATTGCTGTCTGTTAAAATACATTCAATAATAACACCTTGCTACACACATTTTTGGTAAATACACCCCAAAGTGTATGTATCTGCAAAAAAAAAAAAATGCAGTGCGTCTCTGCAATGCAAGTACATTTCTCTGTGTTTTGTCTCTTTAAAAATGGTAAAATACAGAAAAATACCTGTTGATCCTGCTAGAAATCTATCGAACTCTTTATATAGCTGACAACAGTTTATCTGCTGCAGTGAATTCTGCCTTGCCTGAGTTCTGCCTTGTTGGACTACAGAACCCTCCCCCTTATGTTAGGCTGGATTCACACCTATACATTTTTAGTGCTTTTTGCATTTTGCAGATTTGCACTATAGAACCTGTTCCATAGGAAACCATGTTAATTGGGCTGTAGTGCAATTCTGCAAAATGCAAAAAGCACTAAAAATGCATAGGTGTGAATCCAGCCTTATGAAGGTGAGGAAAGGGAGAGGTTGTCTGTAGTCCAGCAGGAGAAGATGAAGGAAGGACTAACAATACTGAATATGTTTTTTTTTCAGTTATTTTTTTTTAATTCAGCCATAGGGGGACAGAACAGAAAAACTAAATTTGGAAAATGTCACGTTGTAAATATTTGGCCCCTAATGCCGCGTACACATGGCCGGACTTTCCAACGGGAAAACCTCTGTCGGAATTTCCGACGGAATAATAGAGAACCTGCTCTGTATCTAAGTAAAAAAGAAAAAGTTCGATGGGGCAGACACACAGTCGGAATTTCCGATGAAAAGCTCCCCATCGGACTTTTTCTGTCGGAAATTCCGACCGTGTGTACGCGGCATTAAACCGCTTATGTAGGCCTTCATTATGGTCACTACAGTAGTGTTGCCACTTTTTCTTTAAGCCAAAGCCGAACACTTTAGTACAGTAAAAAAATGATTTGTTTTAGTATACACTATAGGATTGTAACAGACCAGGGACACCTTGGGGCACTCCGAAGAGCAGGGCCGTTTGAAGGAATTTGAAGGCCCCAAGCACAATGGACAATTTTAAAGTTGAGAAGCGGGAGGGTTGGCTATCGCGGGACATTGACGCCGTTCGTGGGAGGGGGGGCGCTGATCGCACGATATTACAGTGGATATGCGGGGGGGATGTCTTATTTCCTCCTCCCGTGCTGCCTTCTCGAGTCCTCTGGCTCCTCTTTCTGCTGTGCTGCCCTCTGCTGGGGCCCCAGGACAGCTCGGGCCCCCAAGCAGCTGCTTGGTTTGCCTGTCCTGTTCCGACGCCCCTGCCGAAGAGAATAGTAATGCGGCACACATAGCGCCCCCTCCCCTATGTCAGGCCCTGTTCTGAGCCACATTCCTGTCTAAATAATGTGTCCGGGTTTCAGGTGGACTAAAACCCGGACACATGATTCAAAACCTGGACTGTTCAGGTAAATTCTGGACAGGTGGCAATAGATAGACTGGACCATGGTAATAATTACTAGAAAAGAGCACAGGAATGTTTTAAATCCAGCGACTGATCAGACTGCTTTTGTGGGGTCATGGAATTTTTTTTTCTCCCCTTTGAGGCACAAGTGGTCGCAGCTGCATGGGGAGTTGTAGTTTGCCTTCCTCTTAGTACAATCCTCGGGTGTTGGTAAGAGATTGGGTAAGTGTCAATTTACTATAATTAACTTTGGAACTTCAATGAAGCGGAAGTTAACATAACTCTAAATTGCTGAGAACGAAAAATGATGATTTTCCATCTGCACCAAACCAGTACACAATAGATTTAAAAATAGATTTAATTCAAACTTCATCTGTTAAAGTTGTGTGTTTTTTTTTTGTTTTGTTTTTAACTAGTATATCTTGATTTACGGTGCAGCCATTAAAATAATTAGGAAAGTTGTTATGTGGCTGAGTGCCTCTGTTCAGTTTTAACGCTACCATATGTTGCTTAGCTGCAGTGCACCTATCGACCTGTCACATTTAGGTTAAATAAAAATGCCTGTCTTTCTTCCTATTCACAGAAGCCATTGGACAAAGCTACTATTGCTCCATGCGAAATGCGTGTCTCGGAATAGAAAGAAACAGTCAGCATGGCGAGGAAACAAAGATTATAAAGAAGACCATTGTCAAGCCTTACCAGGGCCTCATTAACCAGACTTAACCCTTCACCCCTTAAGAGCCACAATGTGGCACAATTTGCACATTATCCACGGCAACAGTCACATGTTTTTTTTTTACGAGCTGCTCAAAAATGTCACATGTCACAGAAATCACAGATAGAGGCTTGCAGCAACCGGGTTGAGATTCAGTAATCTGACTTAATACAGATGAAGAAGGATGTGAAAAGCTTATAAAAAATAAAGAAAATAAAAATTCCAGTAAGATTCTTCTTTTTTTTTTTTTTTTCCATTGGATCTATTTTCTCAGACCAGGATAAAGATGTGCCAAATTTGGCGAACAAGCTGGTGACATACGGGAATGCTTATCAACTGAAAGGAAAGGGCACTAGCAGCAGAAGTCACATAATCAGCGTGAAATTTTCCTCGCATTTGTCAAGTGCAATTACCCCTCGTCATTTTTCACACGTCATTTCGCAAACTGCGTGACACTCTGCCATTTCCCTCTAATACATGCAAATAAGACAAAGTGGGTGTGGTATATGCAAATACGGCATTCGTCGAGCCAGCTGGTATGAGATATGAGCAGGGATAATATATTGAATTACCAACAGCCAAATCATAGCATAGTTTAGATACCACAGTATAGCACAATGGCACAATGCTACAATGGCTGAAACCTGTTTTAAAGGGGTTGTAAAGGTTCGTTTTTTATTTTCTAAATAGGTTCCTTTAAGCTAGTGCATTGTTGGTTCACTTACCTTTTCCTTTGATTTACCTTCTAAATATTTGTTTTCTTTGTCTGACATTCTCACTTCCTGTTTCTCCTCACTAAACTTCACACCATCATCAGAGTGGTGTTGAGTCAGCCAGAACAGCTTACTGAGGAGGAACAGGAAGTGAGAAATTCAGACAAAGAAAACAAAGAAAGAAAACATTTAGAAGGAAAATCTAAGGAAAAGGTAAGTGAACCAACAATGCACTAGCTTAACCACTTCCATACAGGGCTTTTTATACCACTTCAATACCGGGCCTATTCTGGCACTTCTCTCCTACATGTACAAATCATCATTCTTTTGCTAGAAAATTACTCAGAACCCCCAAACATTATATATGTTTTTTTTACCTAGGGAATAAAATGACGGTCGTTGCAACTTTTTATCTTGCACGGTATTTGCGCAATAATTTTTCAAACGCCTTTTTTGGGGAAAAAAAATGGTTTCATGAATTAAAAAATTTAAAAACAGTAAAGTTAGCCCAATTTTTTTGTAAAATATGAAAGCTTATGTTACGCCGAGTAAAAAGATACCTAACACGTCACACTTTAAAATTGTGCACACTCATGGAATGGCGTAAAAATTCGGTACTTAAAAATCCCATAGGCGACGCTTTGAATTTTTTTACAGGTTACCAGGTTAGAGTTACAGAGGAGGTCTAGTGCTAGAATTGTTGCACGCGCTCTAACGCACGCAGCGATACCTCACATGTGTGGTTTGAACGGCGTTTACATATGCGGGCGGGACTTACGTGTGTGTTCGCTTCTAAGCGTGAGCTATTGGGGACGGGCGTTTTAAAAAAAAAAAAATATATATATATATATATATATATATATATATATATATATTTTTACTTTTTTTTTACACTTTTTTTTTTTTTATCACTTTTATTCCTATTACAAGGAATGTAAACATCCCTTGTAATAGGAATGTGTGTGACAGGTCCTCTTTATTGAGAGATGCGGGGTCAATAAGACCCCACATCTCTCCTCCAGGCTGGAAAGCATGAGATCAGTGAATTTTTTTTCACCGATCTCATACTTACTAGCCGCAATGGCGGCTTTGTTTACATTTGAGGACCTGGGCGTGACGTCATCACATCGCGCCAGGGCCTCCGACGATCATAGAGATGACTGGTGAACATCTGGTCACCAGTCATTTTCTATGCTCATCACGTGACCCACCAACGGCGCAGACGATTCTCTCCGGGTCCCCGATCGCACGGGAGAGCCCGGAGAAGCACCGGAATGGCGGCGGGAGGGGGGCATGTCCCCTCCCGCCGCCTATAAGAACGATCAAGCGGCGCAACCGCCGCTATGATCGTTCTTATTGTGCGCAGGATCGCCGGCTGAAAAAAAGGATATCTGAATGATGCCTCTAGCTGCAGGCATCATTCAGATATCCCCCCTCAAACCCAGGACGTCATATGACGTCCACCCAGAGGGAGAGAGGGTTCCTGCCGGCGTCATTCTGCTATGGCCCGGTATTGAAGGGGTTAAAGGAACCTATTTAGAAAATAAAAAACGAACCTTTACAACCCCTTTAATGGTTGTTTTTTCTTTCTTCTTTGAAGAGACATAAGGTAAAATCTGTTAGTAAATGTATATTGCAACATGAATCAGTATGAATGCACACTTAACACTCATTTTAAGGGTAGATATTTTTTGTAAGTTATTAGAGCAGTGTTTACCTTAAAAGAATCTATGATGCGCCTTTCTCATTTTACATGCTTTGCGTCTTTAATTTAGTTTTTTCATGGTCTTCCTATTCTCCAAAAATAATCCATACACATTCACTACTTAACCGGGCCCATTTTTTAAACTTGTTGTTAAAATCATTTTTCTTTTTGCTATAAAATTACTTAGAACCCCCAAACATTATATATATTTTTTCTAACACCCTAGAGAATAAAATGGCGGTCATTACAATACTTTTTGTCACACCATATTTGCGCAGCGGTCTTACAAGCGCACTTTTTTGGGAAAAAAATTACTTTAAAAGAAAAAAAACAACAGAAAGGTTAGCCTAATTTTTTTTATCTTGTGAAAGTTTTTTTTACGTCGAGTAAACTGATACCCAACATGTCACGCTTCAAAGTTGCACCCGCTCGTGGAATGGCGACAAACTTTTACCCTTAAAAATCTTCATATGCAACGTTTAGAAAATTATACAGGTTGAATGTTTTGAGGGGCTAGAATTATTGCTTTCGCTCTAACGATTGTGGTTTGAACACCGTTTTCATATGCGGGTGCTTCCGCACGCAAGCTCGGCAGGACAGGGCATGTTTAACCACTTGCCGACCGCCTCCTGTACTTATACGTCGGCAGAATGGCACGTACAGGCACATCCACGTACCTGTAAGTCCCCTTTAACTGCCTGACGTGGGAATCGCACGCGCACCGCCGGCGGTGCGCTCGCGACCCTGCTGCCTTCCCCGTGAGTCGGACCGCGGGTCCCGTGGATTTGATCGCCGCGGGGATCCCCGCGATCGTCTCACGGAGGTATAGAGCAGGGAGATGCTTGTGTAAACAAGCATCTCCCTGCTCTGCCTAGTGACAATGACACGGATCTCGGCTCCGTGTACTCGGAGCGGAGATCAGTGTCATGTCACACAGAGCTCAACCCCCCCTCAGTTAGAAACACAATGCAAGGAACACTTAACCCCTACAGTGCCACCTAGTGGTTAACCCCTTCACTGCCAGTGTCATTTTTACAGTAATCAGTGCATTTTTATAGCACTGATCGCTGTAAAAATGACAATGGTCCCACAAATGTGTCAAAAGTGTCCGATGTTTACGCCATAATGTCGCAGTCACGAAAAAAATCACTGATCGCCGCCATTACTAGTAAAAAAATGTTTTTTTATAGAAATTACATAAAACTATCCCCTATTTTGCAAACGCTATAACTTTTGCGCAAACCAATCAATAAACGGTGATTGCGATTTTTTTTTACCAAAAATATGTAGAAGAATACGTATCGGCCTAAACTGAGGAAAATATTTTTTTTTTATATATTTTTTGGGGATATTTATTAAAGCAAAAAGTAAAAAATATAGCATTTTTTTCAAAATTGTCACTCTATTTTTGTTTATAGCACAAAAAATAAAAACCGCAGAGGTGATCAAATACCAAATAAAAAAAGCTCTATTTGTGGGGAAAAAAGGACGTCAATTTTGTTTGGGAGCCACGTCGTACGACCCCGCAATTGTCAGTTAAAGCGACGAAGTGCCGAATCGCAAAAAGGGGCCTGGTCTTTAACCAGCCAAGTGGTTAAAAAATGAAAAAAAAAAAAAATTCTTATTTATTTAACCTTTTATTTTACATTTTTACACTGTTCTTTTTAAAAAAAAATATTGTGTCACTTTTATTCCTATTACAAGGAATGTAAACATCCCTTGTAATATAAAAAAAACCATGACAGGACCTCTTAAATATGGGATCTGGGGTCAAAAAGACCTCAGATCTCATAATTACACTAAAATGCAATGGTATGGAGATGGGTGGGGGCCATCTTCTCCTCACTCATCTCCATACCTAACAGGGAGAAGGACGCGATCGCCTCCGCTGCTGCCGGCGGCTCCGGTAAGCGGCAGACGGCACCAGAGAGGTAGGACGGGGGCCCGTCTCCCGCCGCTGATAAAAGTAATCTCGCAGCGAATCCCCCACAGAGACTACTTTTATCTGAAAGCGGACCGCCCGCTGAAGAAGAGGATACCAGGGTTATGGTAGCTAGCTGCTGCCATAGCAGCGATATCCCTCTTCAAACAGCCGCCATCTAATGACCCAGACTATGAATAACTCATAAAGCATTTGTTTTGTGTAGATTGAAATATACCTGGTTGGTCCTGCCTCCAGCTGTCCCTCCCATCTTCTCTGTGTCCCCACTGCAGGCTGAGATTGTGTAGACCAGCTGGTGTCCTCTACGGAGCATGTTCAATTTCAGTTCCCTTCCAAGCTCTTCCCTGCTTTTTTTTATCTGTGCAGCCCGTGTGACTATAGAGTCACACATGTGGGCATATACACAGTGGTAAATGACACTCCCCTCCCTCCTTCCTTCTCTATGCCCTCCTGTTGCTTAACACTCATAGGCATGCGCAGGAGGTGTGCCAAGTGTGCCTGGGCACACCCTATTCACTATGTGCAGTGCCAAGTCCCCCTACTGCCTGAGCTTCCCCTGAGCGAGTAAGAGAGGGTGAACACCTTTTTTATTATTATGAAGCTAAATACCTTTGTAGTCGACAGCGGACTACAGTTATCTGGCACTGCAGACTTAGGCCCCATGTACACAAGACAATGTTAAACGCGCATTCAGAGGCAGTTGGACACTTTTTTCAACTGCCCCTGAACTCATTCAATGTTATCCTATGTGACCATGTCTCGTTTATTGCCGTTTTTAGGCAGTTGCGTTTAATAGCGTTTCTTTGAAAGCAAAAAAATGGGTTCAGATGCAGAAGATTTCCACCTTTTTAGACGCAAAACGCGACTAAACTAAGCAGCGTTTCGTTTATATGCGTTTTTCGTTTTTGGCCATTTAAAAAATAAATAAAAAATAGGATTTTTGTACTCACCGTAAAATCCTTTTCTCTGTATTTCATGGACGGACACATCAGCATATTCTTGACAGTAGGGTATTAGCCTTCTAACAGGAGAGGACTAGGCAGAAACATGTTAAAGTGTTAAAACAGCATTAAACAGTACAGTACCGCCCAGGGGGCGGTCCCTCTAGGTACAACCCCTCTACCTGCATCCAGCAGCTCAGTTCTTCAAAAAACAGTACAAACATAAAAAGGAGGGGTGGGTGCCATTTTTACGGTGAGTACAAAAATCCTATTTTCTCTTGTGTTCATGGACGGACACAGCAGCATATTCTTGACAGTAGGGACGTCCCCAAGCAGTGTCAAAAAAACGAGGGGTGGGAACAGCAAACAAACAAACTTCACCCCAAACATAACCAGAGCTCCTCAACGGAGGAGTTGCAACCTTAAACAGCCGCCTGCAAAACCTTGCGGCCGAAGCAAGCATCCGAGGATGCACTCACATCAACCTTGTAAAATTTTGTGAAGGTGTGAATGGACGACCAGGTCACCGCCTTACACACCTGGGAGACAGACGCTTGATGTTGAAAAGCCCAAGAGGCACCAATCACCCTGGTTGAATGCGCCGTGACAGGAAAGGGAGGCGCCCGCCCTTGTAGGGCATAAGCCTGAATCACGATCTGTCTGATCCACCTTGAGATGGTGGCCGACGACACCGACACGCCCTTCTTAGGACCAGCCACCGAAACAAACAGTGAGTCCGACCTCCGGAACGGAGCGGTAGCAGACAGGTACATCCGCAGAGCTCGGACAACGTCCAAGGAATGCAGCGCAGCCTCCTTCGGATGCGACGGTCGAGGACACAAGGACGGGAGTACAATGTCCTCATTGAGATGAAAAGCCAAAACGACCTTAGGAAGAAATGAGGGCTGCGGGCGTAGCACCGCCTTATCCCTGTGGAGGATCAAATAAGGGGCCTTGCAAGACAAGGCCGCCAGCTCAGAAACCCGTCTGACTGACGTAATAGCCGCCAAAAAGGCTACTTTCTGAGAGAGCGTCAATAAGGGAATCTCCCTAATGTTTTCAATCGGCGGTTTCTGAATTACTGAGAGGACCAGATTCAAGTCCCACGGAGGTAGCAGTGGCCGAACCTGAGGGGTCACATGCCGAACCCCTTGTACAAACATACTCACCAGTAAGTGAGCCGCCAAGGGCCGTTGAAAGAAGACAGCCAAGGCTGAAATCTGTCCCTTAATCATACTTAAGGCAAGCTTTTGGTCCACACCACGCTGTAAAAACAGCAGGATCCTGGAAACCGAGTATGCCCACTTCAGCTCCTCACACATAGAGATGTAAGCCTTCCACGTACGATGATAAATCTTCCGGCAGGAAGACTTCCGTGCCCTCAGCATGGTAGAAATAACCGAGTCCAACAGGCCTCGGCCCCTCAACACCTGGCTTTCAATAGCCATGCCATTAAAGCCAGTGACTGTAAAGCAGGATGAAGTATGGGACCTTGCGACAGAAGGTCTTCTCCCATCGGTAGTCGCCAAGGAACATCCGCCAAAAGACGTACTAGGTCGGCGTACCAGGGACGCCGAGGCCAATCTGGAGCAATCAGGATCACCATGATCTCCTCGGTCTCCACTCTGCGAAGTAAACGAGGGAGAAGCTTTAGTGGGGGAAAGGCATAAATCAGCCGATACTGTCCCCACGGAGCCGTGTCGCGTCTGCCCAGGGGTCCTTGGACATGGCCACAAACCTCAACACCTTCCGATTGAGTCGAGAAGCCAGGAGATCCACGTCTGGCGTACCCCATCTTTTGCAAACGAGTTGAAACACATCCGGGTGTAGCGACCATTCTCCTGGGTCCAGCATCTGGCGACTGAGGTAGTCCGCTTGCCAGTTTTCTACGCCTGAAATGTAAATGGCCGATAGCGCCGCCACTCTCCGTTCTGCCCATCGCAGAATGTGAGCGACCTCCGAGGCTGCAGCTGAGCTCCTTGTCCCCCCTTGATGGTTGACATACGCCACCGCCGTGGCGTTGTCCGACTGGATCCTGACTGGACGCCCCTGAAGTCTCTGAGACCACGTGAAGAGGCAATACCTGATCGCCCAAAGTTCCAACACATTGATCGGTAGGCGGGACTTTTCTTGCGTCCAGCGAACCTGTGCCGACTGGACACCCCAAACCCCCCCCCCAACCGGTCAGGCTGGCGTCCGTCGTGATCACCGTCCAGTGAAGGGGAAGAAACGACTTTCCGGACCGAAGGGTTGGAGATTTCAGCCACCATACCAGGGAAGTCCTGACTAGATGGCCGACCCAGATCTGACAATCCAGGGACAACGGAGACTTGTCCCATTTGGACAGGATCTCCTTCTGTAAAGCACGAGTGTGGAATTGAGCAAAACGGTACTGCCTCGAAAGAGGCTACCATTAGGCCCAGGACTCGCATGCAAAAACGCAGCAACGACCATCTGCAGGATGCCAGCAGCTGCACCGCCGCCTGAAGAGTCTGTAATTTGTCCACGGGGAGAAAAACTCTCACCTCCTAGGAGTCTAGAACTAAGCCCAGGTACTCCAGGCGCTGAGTCGGTACCAACACCGACTTCTGGAGGTTTAGAACCCAGCCAAAGTCTTGAAGGGCCTGAGTGGCAATCGCCACATCCTCCTCTAATTCTGAGCTTGAAGTGGCTCTCAGAAGAAGGTTGTCCAGGTAACCCACTATAGCGATACCTTGCTGTCTCAGCAAGGCCAGAATCGGGGCGAGCACTAGGCTTGTGCAATTCGTTTCGTAACGAATCGAAATTCGTCCGAATTTAGCAACTTTCGGACATTCGGAAGCATTCGAATTTCCGAACAAAGCAATTACGAATAAGACCGAATCCGAAATAAATTATACCGCAAATAGCGAATGCCCGAATGTCTTCGGCATAATTTGTTATGAAAAAGTTACGAATGTACGAATCCATACGAAGCACAATAACACTTACTCTGCTCTGCTCTCTGCTTCTCCCACACCGTGCTGAACTCCCTCTCAAAATGGTGTACAGGGGCGGAGGCTATAGCCGCATGTAAAAAACGAAAGTAAAATACGAGATTTCGAATCCATTCGAAGCACAATAACACTCTGCTCTGCTCTCTGCTTCTCCCTCACCGTGCTGAACCCTCTCAAAATGGTGTACAGGGGCGGAGGCTATAGCCGCATGTAAAAAACGAAAGTAAAATACGAGATTTTGAATCCATTCGAAGCACAATAACACTCTGCTCTGCTCTCTGCTTCTCCCTCACCGTGCTGAACCCTCTCAAAATGGTGTACAGGGGCGGAGGCTATAGCCGCATGTAAAAAACGAAAGTAAAATACGAGATTTCGTATCGTTACAAATAACCGCTATGTATTTAGAAAAGTACAAATCCATTCGAAGCACATTAGGCATAATAGGCAGCGTCGTCGTGAGAGAGACACAGAAAATTACGAATCAACGAACCCAAAAAAAGTTACGAAAGTAGGAGTTGTGTCCAGAATCAACGAAAAACAATGTACTCTACCGAAAGTACGAATTATAAATCAACTAAAAATTCAACGAAAAATGTCGCTTGCGAAAATACGAATTAGTCCGAACACGAAAAATCCCGTCTAGCAAAATTACGAATGATTACGAATCAACAGGACCGAAAAGAAACGAACCGAAACTAACCGAATTTTTCCGTTGTGCACAAGCCTAGTGAGCACCTTGGTGAAAACCCTTGGTGCCGATGCCAGGCCAAAGGGAAGAGCCACAAATTGGTAGTGGTCGTTCCCGACTGCAAAACGCAGAAACCTCTGATGCCCGACAAATATGGGGACATGCAAGTATGCGTCCTTGATGTCCAAGGACGCCAGAAAATCCCCCAGATGGAGTGCCGCGACTACAGAGCGCACCGATTCCATCTTGAACCTCTGAACTTTCACAAAGCAGTTCAGGGCCTTGAGATCCAGGATCGGTCGGACCCCCTCCTTCTTTGGGACTACAAACAGATTTGAATAAAACCCCTGAAACCTTTCCTGTAATGGCACAGGTACGATCATCCCGCACGCCAGCAGATCCTGCACTGCCCCAAACAGGGCCACCCGACGAGTCGGAGGAAGCTGAAGGTTCAAAAAAATCTGTTTGGAGGACAAGAGAGAAACTCTATCTTGTAACCTGAGGAAACTACTTTGCAAACGCACCGGTCGGAGAGCAGTGAAGACCACCGAGCCGCGAACGTGCGAAGACGACCCCCCACCCAAGTGTCGGGCAGGGGCAGACATTCATGTGGTCGCAGGTTTGGTCGCAGGCTTGTTGGGCTTGCGAAACCAGGTACGCTTTTGTCCCCCAGCAGGTGCCTTATCGGTCTGGGAGCTCTTACCTGCAGCTCCGGGCGGACGAAAAAAACGCTTATGAGCAGAAAAGGAGGGCCCATGTCTACGCTGTGGCTCCTTATCCTTCCTGGATTGCGGGAGCAGAGTACTCTTACCTCCCATGGCATCCTTGATGATGTCATCCAGTGAGGCTCCGAAAAGCCTCTCACCCTTAAAAGGTAAATCAAGCAAGGCCTTCTTAGAAGCCTGGTCCGCAGGCCAACATTTCAGCCAAATCAGGCGGCGCAGTACCACCACAGAGACCGAGGCCCTGGACAACAATGGAATTGTGTCCAACGCAGACTCGCACACAAACTTAAGGCCCTGTACCAACTGGTCAGCCAGTGCCACACAGGCCAGGGAAGCCTGTTGCTCCTTTAACTCATGGTGCAGCATTTTTGCCCACTCAGTAAGAGTCTGAGACACCAAGGCCCTGGCCACAGCCGGACGCACTGCTGACCCCATCATCGTGAACAGGGAGCGGGCCACTGCCTCAGCTCTCCTGTCCGCGGGGTCCTTGAAAGCAGGAGCCCCCTATACTGGAAGCATGGTCACTTTGTTCAACCTGGACACAGGGGGGTCTTCAGGAAATTCTCCTCAAAGGGATAACGGGCCGCTATACATTTAGGGACCGAAAAGGTCCTTTGCGGACGTTCTCATTCCTTGTATAGAAGTTTTTCTAGCTAAGGTACACAAGGAAACACCTTTTCAGTGCGGGTAGGATTGCGGAACCCAAAAGGGACCCACATCTCTGCAGATGCATCTGTCTTATCCTCCAACTTAAGAGTATCCCGCACCGCGGTGATAAGTGCTCCAACAAGTGCCCTATCATGCGCTGACCCGGACCCAGAGTCATCCTCACTGTCCGAACAGTCGTGGTCCACGTCCTCTGATACATCAGAACCCGCCCGCACACCGCTTCCACCCTGGCAACAAAAGCCTCCAGGACTGCCGACATAGCGTCCACAGAAACAGCAGGTGCAGGGGCACCAGTTGCTAACACGGGTATGTCTGGGGAGGAAGGAAAAAATAAATAGGACACCGCGCTGTATGTTAAAGGCCTAAAAAGCAGCAACTAAAAAGTGAGATACACCAACAACACAAATGGAAAAAATAAAGCTGCGCTCCCCTTATAAATTAAATTAAATACATAAACCAAACATTGATAATCAATTGAGTGATGATCAAATAAACCAGTATGAATTGACCCCTAGGGACCATCACATATTAACCATATAACATATTAACCAGTGACATGAATTGAAAATATGTGATAAAGTGAAAATATGTTGAAATTATGTGATAAAGTGAAATAGTATCTCTCAATTAACCTGTTGAGTTCAGAAACAGTAAATAGTCCTTTACAGATATCCTTGGGGATATGGTGGATAAATATTACAGACCCATTTTAGGTAGCCCAAGATATATTTCTTAATGTCCATTATTTCCTGGCTCACCCTGTGTCCAAAGAGACCCTCCTGTCACAAGTAGAATCCTTATTAATTGTGAATCAAGTTAAAGAAGAGTCCATGAGAGGTAAGTAATGGTATAAGTCCATAAAGCCGGAAAAATGTAAGGTCCACAAGTTGAGATATAACTCAAATGACAGGTGTCCACCAAAGAATCCATCCACCGCCACCGTAAAGATTGCAGGCTTACCAGAGGCAAGCTTTAGACAAGCATGCGGCTATCACCCAGCCCGGGTCCTATACCAGGAAGCAACAAGCGACTTAATCCAAGCACAGCTCTCCGTAGGCAGATAGTTCTGGCTGGGAGCCCAGGTACACCAGCAATTTAAACCTGTTTAAAAAACATAATTTATTAAAAAACAAGGTGCACTTACATGGTTTGAAAGATCACAGAGCATAAATTAAAGCCGGCCGGCACACAGGCATACACCCGTCCACAGCAAGGGTAGCGTGATGGCGTCAGTACGTCCACGTCCCGACGCACGTTTCGTCAACACTGACGTCGTCTTGGGGAACAGGTGACGCACTAACGCACCACGTTTAAATACCATAGGAGCAAAAACAGCCAAGCCTCGGTTTGAGTCGCGGGGCGAGATGTCTGTGCTATTAAATGGAAGTCCGAGACCGGAACTGTCATGTCATAAAAGGGCAAAAGAATTAGCTTCCTTACCTATTCATCCCATAGACTTTAACGGTGTTCGGATGTTCGAACAAATTTATTGCCTGTTCGCAAGTTCTGTTGCGAACCGAACTGGGGGGTGTTCGGCTAATCCCTAGTTGTGGGCATATTCTGTACATAAATGATGCAAATCCTCAAACAATCCATGTTAATTCCAGGTTGAAATGTAATAAAACACGAAAAATGCCAAGGGGAAGAATACTTTTGCAAGGCACTGTATCTGTCATTTTTAAACTGTCATTTAATTGCTTTGGGGACTTTTTCAACTGAGTTTTGGCTGTTTATCCAGTATTTGGCTGACAAATACCCTGTTACAAAACTCTTCTCTTGATTAAACCTTTAAGGTCCCCCGTTTACTAACCTGAACCTGTTTGTTCAAGCGACGGCGACGAGCACAGCAGCTCCAGCCACTGTCTTGGGTCCTCATTGGATAGATTGATAGCAGCAAGAGCCATTGGCTCCCACTGCTGTCAATCAAATCCAGTGACACGGGAGCTGGGGGTGGGGCAGAGTCCTGCTGTCTGTGTCAATGGAGGCAGCAGCAGGACTAGGGAGTGCCCCCATGGAAAGCAGATCTCCGTGGGGGTTCTCGAGAAGAGGAGGAGCCAGAAGCGCCATGGGGGGGGGGGCATAAAAGGAGGATTGGGCCACTCTGAGGGTTATTTACTAAAGGCAAATCCACTTTGCACTACAAGTGCAAACTACAAGTTGCAAAGTGCACTTGAAATTGCACTAAAGGGGGACATGCAGGGAAAATAAAAAACAGCCTTTTAGCCTGCACATGATTGGATAATAAAATCAGCAGAGCTTCCCCTTATTTCAAATCTACCCCTCAGATTTACAGCGACTGCACTTCCAAGTGCACTTTCAGTGCAATTTCAAGTGCACTTTGCACTTGTAGTGCAAAGTGGATTTGCTTTTCGTAAATAACCCCCAATGTCTGTGCAACATGACCTGTTTTAAAGTTTTGCAATGTAAAGAGCAATGATGGTATGCAAAGGTGTAATAATCCACAGAAATCACATTTCAGTTGACTGATTACTATACAATACTTCAGTCTTCATGGTCTCCTTGGACATTTTATTGTCCTTCTGATTAAGTACACAGGAATTTTCAGACTTCATTTTTTTTATTTATTGTTTTAAGTTGTTAGAAACTGGATATATTGGCTGTTTGTTAAATAGGTTTTAGAGTTAAACCTGATCTACTTGCTCCTGAGGGAGAAGGGATTGAGTGTAATGATATACAGCTCACAGTTCATTAAGATTTGGCAATCTCACATGGCAGACTAGAACCGCTCTATGGGCTCATGTAGATGGGCGTTCTTGTCAAATGCAGACTTTTTTATTGGAACGCAGCACTGCTCAAACGTATGCGTTAAAATGCAAAACACAACATTTGACTTGCTTTACCTGCAGTTCAAATATAACTCAATAGGACATGCTGTGTCTGATAAAACGCAAAGCAGGTCAAACGCAGACTCTAAATCCCCGTCTACCATACTCCATTGAAGTCATTGGCAATCTACTCATCTGCTTATGACATGCTTTTCAAGCTGCTGTTAAAAAGGTTTTTATATTAATGACTGACTGTTCGTGCCTACTGAGCGGTTAATAAACCAGATGAGCAATGTGTGCTGTTTTTTTTTTTTTTACTTGGACATTCATCTTGTGCATTGGGAGTCGGGACCAGTCAAGTTCGCTATCTGTAACTGGTGAATGATATTTGCTTGTTTTTCTTGTATCAGAAGTGAGTTGAGTGTACAGAAAAGACTAGTTGTCATCCAGACACCCCTGCCAGACAAGCTGGCTGTGTCCTTAGCCTACAGTATAGGTTAGCTGTAATACCTAGTCATGGGACCTCCCTCAACTTGATCAGAGGCGGCTCTCTAATTAGGCAAATTAGACGGTCGTCTAAGGCCTCACACTCACAGGGGCCTCGCAGCTGCCTAATTTGCCTGTAATCAATACTAATGTCTGCGCCATCGAATCTCTCTATCACCCGTCTCTCTTTCTCACCTCCCCCTCCCCCCCCCCCTCTTGCATTGGCTGAATATGTCTTATGGGTGAGGAGGGTGCCCTGGAAGTGGTGCTGATCACCTGTGTGCTAGATTCGTGCATTTTCTGCAGCCATTTTTCTTGCTTAAGGAGAGAGTTACCGCTCAGATGTGACTGGTGACTCATTCACAAGATCCAGAGCCGTGGGTGCAGGCAATGCATATGACAATGCAAAAAATCTGAGGAAAACGCTTGGACAGCCGCACTCCAAAAAGGTTCTTTTATTTAACCACTTAACGACCGCCCACCGCCGATTTACGTCGGCAGAATGGCACCGACAGGCAGAATCACGTAGATCTACGTGATCGCCTTTGTGCAGTTGGGGGTTCCATCCGGACCCCCCTTCACTGCAGTGAGCGGCCGTTAAGTGTTTGGGAGCGATCAGGCATGAGGGGGCGGCCGCTCGATTCCGCCCCCCCCCCTCGCGATCGCTCCCGGCCAATGAAAATGCTTCCTCCGCCATGTGATGTAAACACAGGCAGGAGGAAGTGATGTCATCTCCCTCGCCGCGGTCTTTTCGTTCCCGGCGCCGAGCAGAGAAGAAGCAGGTTAGTGCACCAACAGTCCACTGACACGTAGGTACACATAGGCACACAAATCACCCCCCAGTCACCCCCAGATCACCCCCCAGGTCACCCCAAAGCCCCCAATCACAGTGTCACTGATTGCAGTGATCATTTATTTTACTGATCACTGCATTTAGTGTCATCTGTGATTGTAAAAAGTTGCAGGGCAGTTAGGATTAGGCCCCTTTAGGTCCAGGGTAGCCCCCTAACCCCCCTAATAAAGGTTTAACCCCTTGATCACCCCCCAGGTAACCCTTTCACCCCCTAACTTCAGCGTCACTAAGCGATTGTTTTTCCGATCGCTGTATTCGTGTCGCTGGTGTTTTAGATAGGCAGTTATTTTTTTTTAGGTTCGCCGCAGGTTTTTATTAGTGTCAGGTACCCCCATATATTATTTTAACCCCCTGATTGCCCCTAGAGTTAACCCTTTCACCAGTGATCGCCGTATAAGCGTCACTGGTGTCACTGGTTAGCCAGTAAGTTATTTAGTTATTTAGGTTACCCGTCAGGTTTTTATATAGTGTCAGGTACCCCCATATTTAACCTAATAAAGGTTTTAACCCCCTGATTGCCCCTAGTTAACCCTTTCACCAGTGATCACCATATAAAGGTTACGGGTGACGCTGGTTGATTAGTTTGCTTTTTATAGCATCAGGGCACCCGCCGTATATAACCCAATAAAGGTTTAACCCCCCTGATCGCCCGGCGGGTGAGATCAATTAGGTTTTAGCGCCAGAGAGTGTCTGCGTCGCCCCAGGCAGTGTTAGGTTAGTGACAGTAACGCTAACACCCACGCGCAAAGCATACACCCCCCTTAGTGGTATAGTATCTGATCAGATCTGATCAGATCTATACTAGCATCCCCAGCGGTTTAGGGTTCCCAAAAACGCAGTGTTAGCGGGATCAGCCCAGATACCTGCTAGCGCCTGCGTTTAGCCCCTCCGCCCAGCCCAGCCCAGCCCAGCCCACCCAAGTGCAGTATCGATCGATCACTGTCACTTACCAAACACAACACACATAACTGCAGCGTTCGCAGTGCTTGGTTTTTGGGGCCCTGTACGCGGCTAGGCTCCCAAAAAGTCCCACACATGTGGTATCCCCGTACTCAGGAAAAGCAGCAGAATGTATTTTGGGGTGCAATTCCACATATAACCATGGCATGTGTGAGCAATATATCATTTAGTGACAACTTTTTGTACATTTTTTTTTTCTTTTTGTCATTATTCAATCATTTGGGACAAAAAAAAAAAATATTCAATGGGGTCAACATGCCTCTCAGCAAATAGCTTGGGGTGTCTACTTTCCAAAATGGGGTCATTTGGGGGGGTTTTGTGCCATCTTGGCATTTTATGGCCTTCAAAACTGTGATAGGTAGTGAGGAGTGAAATCAAAAATTTATGCCCTTAGAAACCTTGAAGGCGGTGCTTGGTTTTTGGGGTCCCGTACGCGGCTAGGCTCCCAAAAAGTCCCACACATGTGGTATCCCCGTACTCAGGAGAAGCAGCAGAATGTATTTTGGGGTGTAATTTCACATATGCCCATGGCATGTGTGAGCAATATATCATTTAGTGACAACTTTGTGCAAAAAAAAAAAAGTTTGTCATATTCCCGCAACTTGTGGCAAAATATAAAATATTCCATGGACTGAACATGCCTCTCAGTAAATAGCTTGGGGTGTCTACTTTCCAAAATGGGGTCATTTGGGGGGGTTTTGTGCTATTTTGGCATTTTATGGCCTTCGAAACTGTGATAGGTAGTGAGGAGTGAAATCAAAAATTTGCGCCCTTAGAAATCCTGAAGGCGGTGCTTGGTTTCCGGGGTCCCGTACGTGGCTAGGCTCCTAAAAAGTCCCACACATGTGGTATCCCCGTACTCAGGAGAAGCAGCAGAATGTATTTTGGGGTGCAATTCCACATATAACCATGGCATGTGTGAGCAATATATCATTTTTTTTTTTGTCATTATTCAATCACTTGGGACAAAAAAAAAAAATATTCAATGGGCTCAACATGCCTCTCAGCAATTTCCTTGGGGTGTCTACTTTCCAAAATGGGGTCATTTGGGGGGGTTTTGTACTGCCCTGCCATTTTAGCACCTCAAGAAATGAGATAGGCAGTCATAAATTTAAAGCTGTGTAAATTTCAGAAAATGTACCCTAGTTTGTAAACGCTATAACTTTTGCGCAAACCAATAAATATACGCTTATTGACATTTTTTTTACTAAAGACATGTGGCTGAATACATTTTGGCCTAAATGTATGACTAAAATTGAGTTTATTCGATTTTTCTTATAACAAAAAGTAGAAAATATCATTTTTTTTCAAAATTTTCGGTCTTTTTCTGTTTATATCGCAAAAAATAAAAATCGCAGAGGCAATCAAATACCATTAAAAGAAAGCTCTATTTGTGGGAAGAAAAGGACGCAAATTTCATTTGGGTACAACATTGCATGTCCGCACAATTTACAGTTAAAGCAGCGCAGTGCCGAATCCCAAAAACAGGCCTGGTCCTAATGGCCCGAAATGGTCCGGGGCTTAAGTGGTTAAAACAAAAGCACAAACAACATGCCACAGCAAAAAACAGCGAGTATGAGCTGACGTTTTGCACTGCGATTCAGTGCTTAATCATAGCTGTGAATCGCAGTGCGAAACGTCAGCTCATACTTGCTGTTTTTTTTGCTGTGGCATGTTGTTTGTGCTTTTGTTTTAAATAAAATAACCTTTTTTGGAGTGCGGCTGTCCAAGCGTTTTCCTCAGATTTTTTGCATTTTTCTTGCTTGAGATATTTTTCCCATTATGGGCGTGAGTGGGGCCTCATATCTAAGTTTTGCCTAAGGCCTCACAAAGCCTAGAGCCGTCTCTGAACTTGATGATTGGACAATGAAGGTGTTGCAGCACACATACGAGGTCATGCCTTCACTCTTCTGTGCTGCAAGTATGTGGTAGACTGATAGAATTTGAACTCTACTTTTTCCAGTCAGGACACCCTTGAAAAGTATTTTCAGTCTTAAGGCACCCCTGTACAAGGCTTGGTTCACGTTACTCTGTGCCGCGGAACACGCGCAAAATTGCGCTCGCTCCAGACACACAGACAAATGCTCTGCTCTTTAGGGGTGCCATTTATTCTTAATGGCACCCCACACATTGCCAAACATTGGGTGCTTTTGGTGCAGCGCAAAAAAAAAAGGGTCAGGGACTTTTTTCCTAGCATTTCTGCGGGTAGGGAAGCCCATTGAAATGAATGGGCTGCCCTACACGCAGCACACATCCACAAAGATGTGAACAAAGGCTGTGCAGGGTGGGGTATCCCAGTTTATCTGCGGCTCTTTCAGGGGTGTGCTACAATACAACTGTGTACAAAAAATTAAATGGTCTTTTTCAAAGAATTGATTACATTTAACCACTTGCCGACCGACGCACGAAGATGTACGTCGACACAATGGCACCGGCAGGCAAATGGGCGTACCTGTACGTCCCTTTAAATTTTCCGCCCAGTGGGCGCTGCTGGCATTTGTCCCAAAATCTCTGTTTTGGTTCTGGACCGTATCCATCCCAGCTCCCGGGGGGGGGGGGGCCTCAACAAAAGTCTCCTCCAGCGGGAGCTCTGGTGGATATCAAACCTTAATGCCACTTTTCCGCCAGGCCCTAATGAAGTGTTTAATCTTAGACCATTTTTGCCTGGTTTCTCAACTGGAGGTTTTGACAAAGATCAATAAGACATACAGTTGCAATAAAAAGTATGTGAACCCTTTGGAATGATATGGATTTCTGCACAAATTGGTCATAAAATGTGATCTGATCTTCATCTAAGTCACAAAAATAGACAAATTGTCTATAAATGGAGAAAGTTCAGCACTGCTGCTACTCTCCCTAGGAGTAAGCGTCCTGTAAAGATGACTGCAAGAGCACAGCGCAGACTGCTCAATGAGGTGAAGAAGAATCCTAGAGTGTCAGCTAAAGACTTACAAAAGTCTCTGGCATATACTAACATCCCTGTTAGCGAATCTACCATATGTAAAACACTAAACAAGAATGGATTTCATGGGCGGATACCACAGAGGAAGCCACTGCTGTCCAAAAAAAACATTGCTGCACGTTTACAGTTTGCACAAGAGCACCTGGATGTTCCACAGCAGTACTGGCAAAATATTCTGTGGACAGATGAAACCAAAGTTGAGTTGTTTGGAAGAAACACACAACACTATGTGTGGAGAAAAAGAGGCACAGCATCCCAACTGTGAAGTATGGTGGTGGGGGCATCATGGTTTGGGGCTGCTTTGCTGCATCAGGGCCTGGATGGATTGCTATCATCAAAGGAAAAATCAATTCCCAAGTTTATCAAGACATTTTGCAGGGGAACTTAAGGCCATCTGTCCACCAGCTGAAGCTCAACAGAGGATGGGTGTTGCAACAGGACAATGACCCAAAGCATAGAAGTAAATCAACAACAGATTGGCTTAAACAGAAGAAAATACGCCTTCAGAGTACTGACCTCAACCCGATTGAGATGTTGTGGCATGACCTCAAGAAAGCGATTCACACCAGACATCCCAAGAATATTGCTGAACTGAAACAGTTCTGTAAAGAGGAATGGTCAAGAATTACTCCTGACCGTTGTGCACGTCTGATCTGCAACTACAGGAAACGTTTGGTTGAAGTTATTGCTGCCAAAGGAGGTTCAACCAGTTATTAAATCCAAGGGTTCACATACTTTTTCAACCTGCACTGTGAATGTTTACATGGTGTGTTCAATAAAAACATGGTAACATTTAATTCTTTGTGTGTTATTAGTTTAAGCAGACTGTGATTGTCTATTGTTGTGACTTAGATGAAGATAAGATCACATTTTATGACCAATTTGTGCAGAAATCCACATCATTCCAAAAGGGTCACATACTTTTTATTGCAACTGTATACTTCAATGTACTTTTCTGAACAGTCTCTGCTTCATTTTCATTTTTTCTTTCCCCCTTTCCAAAATGGGTCTGAATATTTTGCAACAATTTTTTGTTTATAGTTTTAGTTTTTGTTTTGTTTTTGTTTTTGTTTTGTTTGTTCAATATAAGATATATCTCCATTGAATTTCCCATGTACTTGTAACAAAATGTAAATATTCAGTGTTTTAGGTCTGTTTGCTACCCAGTATGTACAGTTTCCTATTTATTATCTTTATCATTATACCCTGTTTATAGTCATGTTTTTCTCATTATTATTTCTTCATTATCACCCTCTGTATTTACATTAACTATAAACTGTATATCATGTATGCCTAGAGTATTTACATATATTTATATTTGCAGATCACACTCTGTGATGCATCTGGATGTTTGTCCCAGATCGGGTATGACCTGCATGGGAAGTTTAGTTTTTTGATTTACTCTCTTTTCCTTCTTTATTATGGCTATGTGGCTCGAAGTGTCCTGACCTCTGACTGTGGTGGCTCATTGGATCTCCCTGGCACAGGGGAGCCTCCTTTCTTTTTCCATCTGGCTGGAGGCTTCCTTTCCTTGGATCACGGCTTCTCACGCAAGCGCCGGTCAATTTCTTGTCCGGGGCATGCGCACCTGGTCTCCCCCATCTACCAGTGTGAATGCCGCCTCCCTCTCTGTGTCGTCGGCCTCTGTCGACGTCCGACGTTGCCGCGCATTGTGACGCGTGATGCCGGACGTTGCATCACATGCCGGGGAGCCACACCATCGAGGCGGATCCATGCCTCCAGCTGTACTCATGGAACGTCCATCTCCCAGCTGAGTAATTACAGGTGGACCAAATTTTTCCATCATAGATCTGTGGGGAACATGCCAACACTAGGGATTGGTCAGTAATCCTATACCATTCCCACTAGGTCAGGTATTTAACCAGGGCAGGTGCAGCACATCATTGCTGCACAGCCAGACTGATCTTTGGTATCCATTTGAGACAAGCACTCTGCTGAGGTAAGGTACTTTTACTCCTTTTCCTCATTGACGCACTTTATGGAGAGTATATTCTCACTTGATACCTCTTCTTAGGCAAAATTATCCCTTATCAATATATACTTAAGTTTTTTTGTTCTTTTTGTCCACCAGGCCTTCGTCCATTCCTCTTTTGCCTTGGCTCTCGTGAGCCTTGACTTGCCGCTTCCAGCCAGTAGGCACAGGCTGCCGCTTGAGCCAGCCATTGACACAGTTTTAGAGATTTTTTCTCACTGTGTTTAGAAGGACAGTGTCTTCCAATGAGCCCATTATTTATGTCCGGGGAATGAGTGAATACATATCCTCCACCCCCTTGGCTTGCATCTAATAGTAAGCTACTACCAAGAACATCTTTCTGGTCTCTTGCTTCTCTTGGATCTGGGACACCATCCATCTGCAATAATGCTGTGCACTCTATATCTTTAAGGAACACATGATTTGTGAGTATCTGTGATATACATGTCTGCCTGCCCTTTCTCGTTCTTCTTTTTCCTGTCTTCCTTTTCCTGTTTTTTTTTTTTTCCTTTTCCTCCCTTTTCTCCTCCTTTCCTCTTTCTTCTCTTTCTTCCTCCCTTCATGTTTGTTTTTATTTCTCTTTTTCCCTTTTCTTTTTCCTTTTTCTTTTCTTTTTTTCTTTCTCTCTTTTTGTTTTTGTTTTTCTCCTCCTTTTTCTTATTTTTTACTTTTTTCTTTCTTCCTTTCTCTTCTCCTCTTTTCCTTTCCTCTTCCTTTTTTCCCCTTCCCTCTCCTTTCCCTCTTTTCCTCCGCACCCCTCCCTCCCCCTTTTTTTTCCTTCTCCTCTTTCTCCCACTTCCTGGTCCCTTCTTTTCTTTTCCCTCCTCTCCCCTCTTTTTTTTCTTTCTTCTTTCTCTTCTGTTTCTTAATTTTCTGTTCCTTTTTTCCCTTCTTTCCTTTTCTTTCCCCCTTCTTTCCTTCTCTTTTTCTTTTTTCCTTTTCCTTTCCCTTTTTTTCATCCTCATTGGTTGGGGATAACAATTATTACTCAATTATTCTGTTCACTCATATATACATATATCTGTATACTCTTTTTCTATAGAAATATACCAGCAAGCTCGCACCCAACCCCTGAAGAAGGAAGTATACCCATCATAATAGGAATGTTATGCCTTTTATGTGTAGCGCTACCCCCAGTTAAGAGAGCCGCTGATATTGATTTGGGCCCTGTAGTGCACTGCTGTCAACCCCTGGCAATCGGCTCTAACCTCCGGTGGCACAGCTGGTGATAGAGGGATAGGACCGCGTGACCGCAACTGTTGGTGACGCAGTCCTATAACAAACATACACAGAATATACTTTAAAACTCCTATTAAAGTAAGCGGAACTGACACCAAATGTACTTTACCCAGATATTTTACTGAGGCTAATGGGCAAGTAATAAACAACAGTATAACAAGTTGCAGATCCCTGCAATAAACAGTAATAAAGATAAACAGAGTAATCAGAATAATTAAGTATTGCTATGCAACTCTAGCGCTGCCCTTTTACAGCTACTTCCCCTCATGGGTAGACTAACACCCAGCAATGTCTACCTATGCAGTCAGGCCTGACTGATCTAAATGGAAGTTCAGTGAAACAATATTTGCTAGCAATCTCTCGGTGGTGCACTTGAAGAACAACTTTGTAATCCCAACGAATAGTAAAGATAAAGTATCTGTCTTTAAACAGCTCTCACCACCTGGACAAGTCCAAGTCCCTTTCCTCCATCGATTCGTCTAGGAACAGGAATCCACCGACATCCAAGTCTTCAATCCTTCTGGTGTACTGCAGCAAGGAGGATTAGATGTCTCTAAGGCTCTGCTAGGCTGGCAGAGGGCTCTTTGGAAAGGAGCACACGGCCCGGGCTTCAGGCCTTGTGCACACAGCAGTTCAGCACAGACATCCTCTTGCTAGGAGAGGGGGGTCCAAAGAGGACGACCAAAACTCCGCCTCCCCTTTATAAAGTCTGCCCCAGCAGTCTCTGTTCTGGAGCAATGCACCCTGGGTGCTGCAAGATGTACTGGGAGATGTAGTCTCTCTCTCCTCTGCTTTCACTTCCATAATGTCTCTTTACTTCCTCCCGACTCACCTCTCACCTGGAACTTCTTGTCTCTCTGCATTAAAGGGGAACACCCCGCTACACACTCCCCCCACTTGAACTCTTTGGTCCCCAAAGATAAACTTCAACAAATACTGTTTACCATTTTGGACAATGTCGAGCATGATGTTGGCATAGGGAATTCCCACCAAAACTTTGGGATGGAACTCTCTTGCCCACAGGTCACACTACCATGAGTGGCCTGCCTAACTGTGCCAGAGAGTGAGCTGGGGTTGCCCTCCACCAAATGGACGGTGGAAGGATCAGGTTGTTCAACACTTCTCCTAGCCGTTACAACAGAGTCCTCTGAGCTCGTCCCCATTTGGGGGTAAGTTAGTTTCTTGGGAGGCCTGATGACTCTGCGAGCCCTCTGCTCTCTTGGTGCTTCTGACTCTGGCACCACAGGCTCTTCTTCAGGAGTAAGTTCAGGTAACATTGCTGGTTCTGGAACCTCTGATTCAGAAGTCAACTGACGTATGGAATCTCTAGAGTCCTCCTCTGCGCAAGTGTCAGGAACATCTTCCCAGTAATCAGCTGAGGGACTGAAGGGTATGAATTCAGTAGCCTCCGGATTCAGCGTTGCATCTGGGGTATCCCCTCCATTTGGGAGATCTATGGCGGACGTTCCGAGAGTCGAGGGAGGCCACAGCCAGTCCAGTTCTCCACCTTCTTCTGTACTCAATTGGGAGGCCTCCCCATCTTTGGCTCGAGAGGTCTGGGACCGAGTGTTCGGCCTAGGAATATCCAGGATAGAGGCCGGTTCAGGGGAGTCTCTCACGGGAGGTATTCTGACTGCCTCAGCAAGTGGGAGCAGGTGGTTCCGATGCCACGTCTTCAGTGGACCCACCTTTCCTTCTGTCTTTAGTTTGTAGACAGGCAAACCGGGCAACTTCCTACAGACAACATAGGGCTCAGATCTCCACCTGTCGGCAAGCTTGTGTTTTCCAGGGACCCCCAGATTGCGTAGCAGTACTCGGTCCCCGGGCTGCAGATCTTGCACTCGAACCTTCAGATCAAAATTTCTCTTGTTGCGGGCCCCCCTTTGATCCGAAGCCGCCTGGGCTTGTTCATAGGCCACCTGCAAGCTACGTCTAAGTCTGTCCACGTATCCCTTGTGGGATGTAGCTGAGGTATTGTCTATAGAAGTGACAAAGGCCAGGTCCACAGGTAGCCTTGCTTCTCTCCCAAACATAAGTCGATAAGGGGAGTAGCCAGTGGCGTCACTTGTGGTACAGTTATAGGCATGTACTAGGGCTGATATGTGCTGACTCCAGTGTTGCTTCTTCTCTGTTTCTAAGGTTCCCAACATGTTGAGCAGGGTCCGGTTAAATCTCTCCGGCTGAGCATCTCCTTGTGGGTGGTAAGGCGTGGTTCTGGTCTTCTTTATTCCTAATGAATCCAAAAGTCTTCGGATCAACCGACTCTCAAAGTCCCTTCCTTGATCTGAGTGGAGTCTCTGTGGTAGTCCGTAATGGACAAAATACTTCTCCATAAGTATCTTGGCCACGGTGGATGCCTTCTGGTCTTTGGTTGGGAAAGCTTGAGCATAGCGGGTGAAATGGTCGGTTATTACCAGAACATTCCCCAATCCACTCAGGTCGGGTTCGAGGCAGAGAAAGTCGATGCATACCAGATCCATTGGGCCTTGACTCTGTAAATGGCCCATTGGGGCAGCTTGATGGGGTAGGGTCTTTCTCTGAATGCATCGTGCACAGGAATGGCAATACTCCTCTACTTCTGCCCTCATGCAGGGCCAATAGAACCGATTTCTGACAAGCTGGAAGGTCCTTTCTGCCCCTAGGTGACCATGATGGTCATGCAGGGCAATTAGTACAGTCTCTCGGTGCTTCTCTGGAAGAAATAACTGCCACTTATCTTCTGAGTCATCAGAGGGGCCCCTTCGGTAGACCACTCCCTGATGTACCTGTAGCCTGTCCAATTCCTTCCTCAACAGGCGAGCCTCCTTTGAGGGGTGATGTAGGAATTTGTTGGGATCCTGATTCTCCAGGGCTTCGAGGACCAATCTCCCCATGGGGTCTTCCAATTGGTCACACCTCAACTCCTTCTTGGACAGTCTCGGTAGGTTGTCTTCCTCCAGTTGAGTTACCCCACAATAGTGTTTGGGGACTCCTACCATGGTAACCCCTATTTCTTCTGCTCTGGAGCCTCCTCTGGCTTGGAATTCAGCCCCTTGACAAAGGGCCCGCACCCCGTCCGGTGCCACTTGGGTCCAATCTTCCCAGTCATTTGTCGTGGCATGAGACCTCCGGGACAGGGCATCTGCATCCCTATTTCCGGCTCCTGGTCTGTACTTCAGACTGAAGTTGAATCCAGACAATGCGGCCAACCACCTGTGTCCGATGGCATCTAGTTTCGCGGTGGTGAAGAGGTAGGTCAGGGGGTTGTTGTCTGTCTTCACAGTAAACTCTGCCCCATACAAGTAGTCTTTTAGCTTGTCTACTACCGCCCATTTGAGGGCCAGGAATTCCAGCTTATGAGTGGGGTAATTCTTTTCTGAGGGGGTCAGGCTCCTGCTCACATAGGCCACTGGTCGCAGTTGTCCTTCATGTTCTTGGTAGAGTACACCACCTAGACCCTCATGGCTGGCATCCACATGTAATTCATAAGGTCTGGTAGGGTCGGCGTAGGCCAGGACTGGGGCAGTGGTTAAGCTCCTCTTCAGAGCATGAAAGGCCTCTTCACACCTTGGGTTCCACTGATCTTGAACTGACTCACCAGGCCTCCTGGGCCCTGAGTCATCCTCTTCCCCTTCTGCCTTTAGCAATTCATTCAACGGGCGGGCAATCCGAGCAAACCCCTCCACAAACCTCCTATAATAGGAGCAGAACCCCAGGAAGGATCTGTTACTGTGGTGGGTCGTGGCCAGGAAGTGACTGCTTCCAACTTCTCAGGATCTGTGGCCACCCCTTCTTCAGACACTATGTGCCCCAGATAGTTCACAGAAGACTGGTAGAACCGACACTTCTCGGGGGAAAGCTTAAGTCCCTCTTCGCTGAGTCTTCTCAATACTTTCTCCAACCTGGCTTCATGTTCTTCCAAGGTTCTTCCAAAGACAATGACATCGTCCAAGTACACAAGGACTTCTATAAGATTCATGTCTCCAACAGTCTTCTCCATAAGGCGTTGAAAGGTAGCAGGAGCTCCAGACAGACCCTGAGGCATCCTATTGAATTTGAAGAATCCCACCGGGGTTATGAAGGCTGTCTTCTCCCTGTCTTCTGGGTGCATAGGGATTTGATAGTACCCACTCTTGAGGTCCATCACACTGAACCATTTGGCTCCAGACAAACTTTGTAGGGCATCTTCTATCCTTGGCGTGGTGTATTGGTCAGGGATGGTTCTCCTGTTGAGAGTCCTGTAATCGATACAAAGCCTCAACGACCCATTCTTCTTTCTGACCACCATGATTGGGGAGGCATAGGGACTTCTAGACTCCCGGATCACACCAGTCTTCTTTAGTTCTACAAGTTGTTCCCTCAGATCCTCCAGATCTGCCAGGGGGACCCGCCTGACCCTCTCTCGGAAGGGCTTATCTTCTTGGAGGTGGATCCGATGGGTGGCACTTCTTGCACACCCCACATCGAATTCATCTTCGGAAAAGATCTTCTCCCACCTGGACAGCTGGGCCTTGGCTCTTTCTTTCCAAGCCCTGGGTAGGTTCGGGTTTTCCACGGACAGTTTCTCCCAAACCTCTCCTCCGTCACCCGTCCCCTTGACTTCGGACCAAGTGACCGGGGCAGCAGGGCTCACCTGACCAAGCAACACTCTGGCAGGGATCTCCATGGGTCCTCCCGTAGTGTTCCTAACACTCACCGGAACTCTGCCATGGGCCTTCTTCAGGGCCTTGAACGGAATCACTTCTGGTATCACTTCCAGGCCTGAGGACTCTTCCCTTGGGTCTGATTCCAGCATGACAAAGGGGCCAGGTTGTTCCCACGAAAGCTTCACAGTGGCCCTAAGACAGGTTACTTCTCCGGGCTGTAGCACTACTCCTTCTCTGCCAAGTCTCCACACCTTCCCTATCCCCTCTCCCGGGGTCTTCTGCTCTAAGACCAGTCGTTGGTAGGCCGTCTTTAGCATGGGATGGATTTTGGTGGCTGAATGGTTTCTCTCTTTCACTAGAGGGGTCAGGAGTCTCCTGACTAGATCCGTGTTTGTCCCAATGATCAGGGAAATCTTGCTGGCTCCAGGCGGCCGGGGACACACAACTGCCAGGGTGTCAAACACTTCAGCCTTCCCAGCCACGGATGGGTCGAAAGTCATCTTTATGGGCAGGTACCCATCATAAGGGAAACTCTGGGTTCCAAGTCCCCATATCTCCAGCTCTTCTATCTTCTGGATAGGCAGATGACTCAAGTGCCTATCATAGAAGTCCCGGTATAGTAAAGTCACCTGTGCTCAGGTGTCCAAAAGAGCTTTAGTATAGACTCCTTCCACTTGAATGGGCACAGTAGGAGACGGGCCCACCAGTTCCTTTGGGTATGGCCGGACTGGGGTCACCTCTTTTTTTTGGCTTTCGACCCTTGCCCTGCTCCTTTTGGACTTTAATTTTTCCTGAGCCTGGCATGCATTGACTTTCTCCCTCTCAATGGGGGCACAAACCCGCTGAGGGATGTTATTGTTCCTTTTAGGTGGATGTTCCTTCTTTGGGGTGCTGTACTTCCACTGAGGGGTCTTGCCCCCTCCCTCTGGGGTACATCTTGGTGGGGGTGTACTATACCTCCTCCTAGGAGTTTTGTCTCCTCCATTCTTGGCCTTTTTTTTTAGTTTGGAGCGCACTGAAGATGATGGGCACCCGGTTGACTCCTTCACCGGGGCCCTTTGGAGTTTCCCGCCGGCTTGCAATTATCTGTTCTCTTCTTCTTTGGGCTGGAGCATACGTTTGCAAAGTGGCCACTCCCTCCGCAGTTATAGCAAATCACCTCTTCTCGGTCCTGTAGGGAGGCCGGTGCTGAGGTGTTCGGGAACAACTCCTTTCTTGGGCTTGGTTTCTCTCGTCTTCTCTGATCTTTCTCCATCAAAGAGGTCAGCATCTCCAACACTTGGGCCATTTGCGATTTCAGAGTGTCAACCTCCGCTTCTCTTTCTGGGCTCTTGACCGAATGTACCAACACTGGTACAGGTGTGACATTCGCCTTGGCCACCTGCTGATCTTCCTCCAGCGCCTCTTCGTCCCTAATAATTTTTATTAGATCAGAGTAGGTTAGTGACATTCCTCCTCCTGAGGTTTTCAGGTGCAGCCAGACCGGGTCTGAGCGCCGCGCTCCCCTCATGATCTGCTTCATGCGTGCTTCATCTGCATCTTTGGGCAGCATTCCCTTCTTCAGTACAATCTTGCATAACTGCCTGTTCAGCCTTCTAACATATTCTGACAGTTTCTCATTCGGCTGCTGGAGAGTGTGTTCAATTTGATAAATCATCTCTGACACCTTCTCCAGCTGACCAAACTCTTCCTGCAGCATGGCCAGGCAATCTTGAGCTGTACAGTTTTCATTTCCAAACCGGAAGCTCTTCACCGATTCTGCCGCGGCACCTTTCAGACTTTCTAAGACTCGCTGTCTCTTCTGTGCCTCAGGCACCTCCCATGCTTCTACTGCCTGCAATGCCTGTTCCACCCAAGTGTCAAAATCTTCCTCCCCCGCAGGGACGGGGAGCTTCCCTGAGAAGGTGCTAAGCTTCTGGTAACCGGCCTCCACATGCACCGTACTGCTTTTCAGGCACTTAATTACAAGGTCTCCTAGAGCATTCAACAATTCAGGCCCTATAGCGGCCAGCGGTGATCCCAGGCTTAATAGTTCCTTAAGCTTTTCTGCTTTAGGGGATAGTGGTGGAGATAATTGTGGGAGTGATGGCTTTGGTGTCTGAAACCATTCTTCCTTCACTGGCAGCGTATGTATCAAGTGATAGATCTGATTATCTATGGCTTGTATACTCTGACTTTTAAAATGCTCTGGGATTTCATTTTTCCATTCTACCAGTGCGTATGTAAACGAGATCACTGGATCTGGCCTAAAATCCATCACCCATGCTTTGTGGCTCGGAGACAGTAACAATACGAGCTGTTTTATCTCCTCTTCCTTCCATCTTTCCCCCGGGAGTACAATGACTACCGCCGCGGTTGGATCGGCGCCAATCGCTGCGCACCACTGTGACATTGCCAGCGGGTCCATGCTGGTACTTCTGACCGGCTTGATTGCAGCGTGCAACGTACAAGGATCCCGGACTCGAGCCCCCACATGTAGTGCTACCCCCAGTTAAGAGAGCCGCTGATATTGATTTGGGCCCTGTAGTGCACTGCTGTCAACCCCTGGCAATCGGCTCTAACCTCCCGTGGCACAGCTGGTGATAGAGGGATAGGACCGCGTGACCGCAACTGTTGGTGACGCAGTCCTATAACAAACATACACAGAATATACTTTAAAACTCCTATTAAAGTAAGCGGAACTGACACCAAATGTACTTTACCCAGATATTTTACTGAGGCTAATGGGCAAGTAATAAACAACAGTATAACAAGTTGCAGATCCCTGCAATAAACAGTAATAAAGATAAACAGAGTAATCAGAATAATTAAGTATTGCTATGCAACTCTAGCGCTGCCCTTTTACAGCTACTTCCCCTCATGGGTAGACTAACACCCAGCAATGTCTACCTATGCAGTCAGGCCTGACTGATCTAAATGGAAGTTCAGTGAAACAATATTTGCTAGCAATCTCTCGGTGGTGCACTTGAAGAACAACTTTGTAATCCCAACGAATAGTAAAGATAAAGTATCTGTCTTTAAACAGCTCTCACCACCTGGACAAGTCCAAGTCCCTTTCCTCCATCGATTCGTCTAGGAACAGGAATCCACCGACATCCAAGTCTTCAATCCTTCTGGTGTACTGCAGCAAGGAGGATTAGATGTCTCTAAGGCTCTGCTAGGCTGGCAGAGGGCTCTTTGGAAAGGAGCACACGGCCCGGGCTTCAGGCCTTGTGCACACAGCAGTTCAGCACAGACATCCTCTTGCTAGGAGAGGGGGGTCCAAAGAGGCCGACCAAAACTCCGCCTCCCCTTTATAAAGTCTGCCCCAGCAGTCTCTGTTCTGGAGCAATGCACCCTGGGTGCTGCAAGATGTACTGGGAGATGTAGTCTCTCTCTCCTCTGCTTTCACTTCCATAATGTCTCTTTACTTCCTCCCGACTCACCTCTCACCTGGAACTTCTTGTCTCTCTGCATTAAAGGGGAACACCCCGCTACATATGCTTTTCTGAAACATGTAGGGTTGTGGCTGTGTTCATTTTTGTTTCTGATATTTATCAGTACATCATGTATTGCGACCATTGAGCAGCTGTATTTTCTTCTAATCATGCTTTGTATTCCATGATTGCTTTTATTATTCATTCATATTTTTCATAAAATGTATATTTTTATACAACTCTTTGCTCTCTTATGTTACCCTGTTTTGGCTTCCCACCCGTACTATCCCTTGGGGCCTCCATTTTCTCTTTCTACAATTTGGGATGTGGTGGGAAGTCTCAGGACTAACTTAATCTCATCATAGTTTCTCATATATACAATTCTCTACAAAAAATGAAATGGGCTTTTTCAAAGATTTGATTACATTTAACCACTTGCCGACCGCCGCACGACGATGTACGTCGACACAATGGCACGGGCAGGCAAATGGGCGTACCTGTACGTCCCTTTAAATTTTCCGCCCAGCTTGAGGCGCCTGCGCACGCCCGCCGCGTGCCTCGTGAGTGCCTTTTGCAGGTCCCAGGAACTCGATGTTCCCAGGCGCCCTGCGATTGCGGTCGGCAAAGGCAGAACAGGGGGATGCCTTTGTAAACAAGGCATTCCCATGTTCTGCCTAGTGACACGCCAGTGATCTACTGTTCCCTGTGATCGGGAACAGTGATCAGTGACGTGTCACTGTTAGCTCCTCCCCCTAACAGTTAGAGTCACTCCCTAGGACACACTTAACCCCTTCAGCGGCACCTAGTGATTAACCCCTTCACTGCCAGTGTAATTTTCACAGTTATCAGTGCATTTTTATAGCACTGATCGCTATAAAAATGACAATGGTCCCAAAAATGTGTCAAAAGTGTTCGATGTGTCTCCCATAAAGTCGTAGTCACGATAAAAATCGCAGATCGCCACCATTACTAGTAAAAAAAATAAAAATAAAAATGCCATAAAACTATCCCTGGTTTTGTAGACGCTATAACTTTTGTGCAAACCAATCAATATACGCTTATTGCGATAATTTTTTACCAAAAATATGTAGAAGAATACATATCAGCCTAAACTCAGAAAAAATTTGCTTTTTTAAAAAGAATTGGGGATATTTATAGCAAAAAATACAAAATATTGTTTTTTTTTTCAAAATTGTCGCTCTATTTTTGTTTATAGTGCAAAAAATAAAAACCGCAGAGCTGATCAAATACCACCAAAAGAAAGCGCTACTTGTGGGGAAAAAGGACGTAAATTTTGTTTGGGAGCCACGTCGCACGGCAGCGCAATTGTCAGTTAAAGCGACGCAGTGCCGAATCGCAAAAAATGCTCTGGTCTTTGGCCAGCCAAATGGTCCGGGGCTTACGTGGTTAAAGCGGAACTTCACTTTCTCAATTAGCACTGACTATTTTTAAGCCTTCTGCTGCCAGAATTAGTAAATAGATAGGAAAGTATCATAGTTACTCATTTTAACCTTTTTTTTTTTTTACTTTTCTTCAGTTACTTGCTGGTTTCCAGGCTTCAGCAAATGATGTCATACATCCCAGAAGTCCTTAGGAGGGAAGGAGAGGAGGAGGGTTTTTTCAGCTAAGCACACTCTCCTGCCTTCATGCTTGAGCTAAGGACAGATGGATTCCAGGAAGTAAATTATGCATGAATAAACTGTCCATACGCAAGATGGACATGGCCAGAAATGCTATGGGGTGTTTTTCAAAGTGATTTCTCAGCAAAATAATGCATGGAGGCATGGATGGATGGGTGAGTTTGCTTTGAATATTAAAAATAAATTAAATAGAAATTGTAGTTTGTGGCGCTCAGATGCAGTATAGTTCTGCTTTAAAGCTCCATGGTGGAGAAAAAATACCCTTACATAGTTACATAGTTGGTAAGCTTGAAAAAAGACACCTGTCTATCCAGTTCAACCTATGATGTGTTTGTATGTGTTTATGTCAATATTACATTGTATACCCCTGTAAGTTGTGGTAGTTAAGGTGCCCATCTAATAATTTTTTTAAACTATCCATGCTCCCTGCTGATACCACTGCTTGTGGAAGAGAATTCCGCATTCTTACCGCTCTGACAGTAAAGAACCCTCTATGCAGTTTAAGGTTAAACCGCTTCTCTTCTACTTTCAGTGAATGGCCACGCGTCTTTTTAAATTCTCTTTCGCTGAAAAGTTTATTCCCTATGCTAGGGTCACCAGTACGGTATTTGTACATTGATATCATATCCCCTCTCAAGCGTCTCTTCTCCAGAGAGAATAAGTTCAATGCTTGTAGTCTTTCCTCATAGCTGAGGTCCTCCAGTCCCTTTCTTAGCTTTGTTGCCCTTCTCTGGACTCTCTCCAGTTCCAGTACATCTTTCCTGAGGACTGGTGTCCAGGACTGGATTGCATTCTCCAGGTGCGGCTGGACCAGAGTCTTGTAGAGTGGGAGATTTATCGTTTTATCTCTGGAGTTAATCCCCTTTTTAATGTATGCCAATATTCTGGTGGCTTTGCTTGCAGCAGCCTGGCCTTGCATGCCATTGCTGAGCCTGTCATCTACTAGGACCCCCAGGTCCTTTTCCATCCTAGATTCCCCCAGAGGTTCTCACCCTAGCGAGTAACGTCTGTTCATATTTTTGGCACCCAAATGCATTACTTTATATTTTTTAACACTAAACCTCATTTGCCATGTAGTTCCCTACCCCATTTCAGCATAGCTCCCAAATGTCCCTGATTTTGAGGGACTGTCCCTCATTCGGAACAAAGTCCCTCTGTCCCTATTTCCTCCTCATTTGTCCCTCATTTTGGAATGATCTATATAGTTGTATATAAAATGCACTACTTATCTATCAAAAAGTGTTTCCCAATGCTAAACATTTCATCCAGTTTCTAAACTGCTGCATTTTTAAATTTCAAAAGCCAATATAAAGGAATAGTAGTGGTAAAAAAGCACTTGTGGATTTAACCAATCATTTTCTTTGTGCAAGTCTCCTTTAAAGAGGAGGTCCGCCCACTCGTGCAAAAATTAAAAGCCAGCAGCTACACATACTGCAGCTGGTGGCTTTTAATAATAGGACACTTGCCTGTCCTGGAGTCCAGCAATGTCGGCACCGCAGCTGATGTTTCCATCAGCTGTCAGATGCTGCCGCCGCCATTGCGGGTAAGGGGACCCTGGCAGTGTAGCATTACGGGTTCACGCTGGGAACCATACTGCGCATGCGCTCCGCTCCTCTCTCCTACTGGCCTGGTGACAAGCGGAGAAGGAGGGAGCCGGGTGGTGATGTCAATAACCGTGGCTGGGGCTTCAGGAAGTGGGAACAGGATACCTGTCAAAGACAGGTATCCTGTCCCCCCTCCCCCGAAAGGTGCCAAATGTGGCATAGGATGGGTGGGGGAGGTGAAGGAGACAGATGAGCGGAAGTTCCACTTTAGGGTGGTGCTCCGCTTTAAGGCAGGCGTGGCAAGGGGTGTGTCCTATGCTTACATACTTTTGCTTATACTGTAGGTGTCCCTCATCCCATCTCAGAAAGTTGGGAGGTATGTTTCAGTAGGGCCTCCTCTTCACTGCAAGGTTTAAATGCTCGTTATGTAGGGGATGATGAGTAAGGTTAAATACTTACCTTATTCCTCCCTCCGTCTTTTCCTCTGACATTCTCCTGCCCTTAAAATTATCCTCTGATCCTGCATTGTATGTGATGACATCAGAGATCCGCGATTGAGGAGCAGATTCAGGGGACCGGTCTTATCTAGAGGATAAAGCCACCTGGAGCAAGGAATTATAATGTACCGTATATACTCGAGTATAAGCCAAGTTTTTCAGCACATTTTTTTGTGATGAAAATGCCCCCCTCGGCTTATACTCGAGTCACCATTTTGCGCCTGATCTTCCGGACTTTGGGGACCCGGTACTGGCCCAAACTTGGCACACATGTAGCCCCACTCTTCCTCTACAAGTGTGCAAAGTTTGTTCTCCGGGAGACCTATGGCGGGGGAGCACCGATTTTTTTCAAAGCTGGGCACCCCTTCCATAGACTCTCATGTTAAACGGTAATTTCTCTGGTAAATTTGGGGACCTGGTACCGGTCGGTCGTAGGTCCCCTGGACCCGGACCTTGGCACACATGTA
Source organism: Rana muscosa (assembly GCA_029206835.1). Taxonomy (NCBI): domain Eukaryota; kingdom Metazoa; phylum Chordata; class Amphibia; order Anura; family Ranidae; genus Rana; species Rana muscosa. The sequence goes on from CM055117.1 coordinate 272,986,993, forward strand.
GCCCCATTTCTTATCTACAAGTGTGCAAAGTTTGTTGTCTGGGGGACCTACGGCTGGGGAGCACAAATTTTTTAAACGGGGCATCCCTTCCATAGACTCCCATGTTAAACGTCAGTCTAGGCATGGACACAGTGAGGCATGGGCACAGTGAGGCATGGGCACGGTGAGGCATGCACATTGACACAGTGAGGCATGGGCAAAGTGAGGCATGGGCACAGTGAGGCATGGGCACAGTGAGGCATGCACATGAACACAGTGAGGCAAAGTGAGGCACAGTGAGGCATGCAGATGGACACCCTAGGCTTATACTCGAGTCAATAAGTTTTCCGATTTTTTTGTGGTAAAATTAGGTGCCTCGGCTTATATTCGGGTCGGCTTATACTTGAGTATATATGGGTAAGTATTTTATTATATTTCAAACCGAACATATAACCCTTGCAGTGCTGAGGGGGCCCCACTGCAAGGATAACTTTTTCCAACCCCAAATTCAGCCTCAGTTTTTAATATGCATCTGCCTGGTATGGCTTTCTGTACAGTACTCATGCAACGCAATGTGTAAACAATCATATTTTTTCATCCCATACAAATATATTCCTTTGAATTATGATTATTTTTTTTTTTTTTAAACATTACCCCTCAGCTGAACATATTATATAGATTAGTATTGCACACTGATACAGTGGAAGCAGCTGATCTGGGCATCTAGATCTTAGCGGTTAGATGGGTATCCAAGTCTCCCCAACACATTACCTTAAAAGAAAAGAGATCCTCCATAAATTATTCTCATATTTGAGTCTTTTAAGGACCTACTTCCCCCCAGGGATAAGCAGTAGCTGTCAGAAAGATCCCCACTCAAAGGAACATTTCTGAAGGCTTTTAATTCAAGAAAGGACAACATCGTGATCGCATTTTAATGATATCATTGTATCATTTTAATCCTCTAGCTCTAGCAAAAGGAATACTCTCTTTTACTATACAGTTTTTCTGTTATCCAAAGGTAAACTTTATAGCATGGAAAAGTAACATAAGGAGAAAGTGATGTCTGTTTCCCATATTTCCTTGCACATTATGTTTTACTATCATACTGCCCTAGAGCATGACATAGAAGTGGTGCATTACTTACACATTCAAAAAGAACCTTCCGTATAAAAGAGCTTCCAAACTGATGGGAAATGCTATAGTCTGTTGGTTGCCATATGAGAAGGAAAAAAAGAGAAAACCATGATGGTGCAAGCTCATTTCACAATAGGCGATTCGAGAAGTAGAAACTTAAGATTCCTCGCAGCCTTGTAATGTGGAAGTAGCAGACATAAGCGGCAGAAGGGGGGAGGAGAGGGGTTTCTCATTACCAGCTACTAATCGCCTTGGGGGCTTGATTATGGGCAGTCAGAGAGACTCGCAAGCCATATACAAGGAAGGACTCGATAAATTACGCACCTATAACCTCTGCCGCTCATGTGAAAGCTACATTTTTCTGAATATAAAATATTTATGCACATAAATAGACCGTTCGTGTTTCCGCATGGCACTTCCCCTTTAGATTTCAGGCTTGTCAATTTTTTTGCACAGATCAATGATTCCCACAGACTTCCTTTGGACCACACTGTCAGCGATCACAATCCTTCGCCATCAGTGAATCGATACTCTGAGAACTGAACCTGACTACAAATGTTTACACATATTGCGGGTCTACAGTATATTAACTCCATCCTTGCTAGCTTCTAGTCAAGCCTGAGAAAATCTTTAAACTGTAAAGTGCACCAGAACCTTTTATTGAAAATACAGTTTTATATCATTTAGGTGATTTTTGTTAAATACCAGTATAATTTCTTTTTAGGTCCTACTTCACAAAACATATCTGGAAACATGACCATTTACAGACTGTTGACATTAGAAGGGTTTTCTCTTTTTTATACACTAATTTAACTTAATTAATGTTCTAAACCAGGGTTCTCTACATTTTTAGTATGAGGGCCACATTGCATATTTTACAAATATGCGTGGGCCAGCAAAAAAATCAGCTATAAGAAGAATAAAATTTAAATGAATAAATAAATGCGCTTCAAGAAATAATTTCATATCGGAAGTCCCCCAACACATCAGAGTCTCCCTTTCACATCAGAAGCCCCTGATCACGTCAGAGCCCCTCTTACAAAGCCAAGTGCCCATTACATCAGTGTCCCTCCCAGAGTTACTTCATATATCAGGGTCCCCATCAGATTCCCCCCTAAATCAGGGTCCCCATCAGAAGTGGATGAATACTCAGTCTGTGCACGGTGTCAGAGAATACACCATTAACCTTAATTACGGGATGGATAAAATCTTGGAGTGATTAAGATGTGACCCGTAGGCCGTAGTTTGGAAACCCCTAACATGTCTGGGGGGCGCACAATAGCGATTTATTCATTATTAGAAAGGCATTAAGTTCTAATATTGTAACCCGTTGTCTTCTAGATTGCTGCATTTTGAGATGTTTTCTTCCCCAGTTCCTTTCTTGATTGGATGTGTGAAAAGTTTTCTCTTCCAGTTCCTTCCCTGACTTATTAATGCAACATTGGGAAAAGATTAGGCTGGGTTTGAGTGGAGATAAATTAACAAGATGGTGACTATTTTAAAGAGTGGGCTTGTTAAAGCCCAACTCCAGGCAATCCCTCCTCGTGCAGTGGTGCTGTGTGATTCACTGAAACTCATGGCAATGCACCATTCTGTGTTGCAGTGTCGCAAAAAGTTTGTGGCGCATCTGTGACATTTTGTTGCGTCAGAAGTCTAAGGATTTCAATGGGCTGTCGTATTGCAACACATGTTAACACGTGACATAAAATGTAGGTACATTAACGCGCCACACAAATGTAACTGGGCCCATAGTAAATACTTCCCACTGCCCGCAGCAGATTATTGATAAAATCTTAGCCTAAGTAATGCTGATGACCTGGAGTTCATTGATGGAAGGTACAAATTTGTACCCGCAATCAACCCGCATCCAATTTGCATATGTGTGAACCCAGCTTCAGACTATCTTTACTGATAGGAAAAAGGGAACTTCCACTGCTGAATGCCTTCTAAAAATGTCAGCTGCTTGGCTCTTCCTGGCTTTATCAATTTGAAGTTACCGATGTAGCATGAGCAGTCAGGTAGATCCCAACCAGGGACGGATGTAGCCTGTATAATATTGGGGTGAATTAAAAAGAAACTCAAGAGGGAATAATGTCAACACGCTATCATTTCATCCTCTCCTCTCTTAGTTCCCTACATCTCCATGTGGCTGCAAAGAAAAGCACATGTATTAGGCCAGCGTTTCACAACCATTTTTTCAGTCATGACGCCCTTAAAAATTGTGCAAAATCATGAGACACCCTAGTCCTGCACTGTATTTATTGGGCTGAAGGACACTGACATCTGCAATGGATGATGATGTCACCCACTCCTTGGCGCCACATGGGGGAGTTCCCCTTTTTACATCAGATTCCACCCATGACTTCAGAGTCAGCCCCTTTTACATCAAAGTCCCCCCATTACATTGCCTTCTTAAAATCAGAATCCCCCGCTTTGCATTGGAGTCCCTGCATCACAACAGAATCCTGTCATCATAACAGAACCCCCCCCCCATTACAACAGATCCCCCACATCACAACAGAGTACACCCCCCATCACAGCACAATCCCCCTTCACAACATAGCCCGCCTTCACAAATAGCAACGCATGATGCCGTGGATCCTGGTCCACTCCCTGCACCATGGAAACAAAAGATGCGGTGCGTGGATAGGGGCAGGGCACTTTGCAGCCATGTTGCCTTGGCTGCGCATTCCTCCCCAGTCCCTTCACTTCCTGATACCAATCTCATTGGTCCTGGTGGGCACCACTGAAATCTGGAGGGGCAAAGCACACTCGGCACCCCCTCCCCCAGCTCCAAACTCATGATTTTCATGCTTGTACTTGAGCCAGAAAATTAGCACGATAGCGAGGAAACTAATAATTGCTGCCTCCACACTAATCCATTCCATGTTTCCTTTATTTTAGGATGAGGAAGGAATGAGTGATAGAAACAAAGAATCTTTATTAAAAGAAGATCACAGCAGATCACACGTCTGCATATTGGGATTGCAGAAAATTTGTGAAAATCCTCTATTTTTTCACTGATTATTTTCTGCTTTATTTGTTGCTACGTTCTGATCAGAACACGACCCATATAAAAAAGATAAAAATCCCCTCTTGTCCCTCTCATCATCCTAGCAGCTCACTCACTTGAGGACTTTCCTTAGGAGGCAGAAGAAACACATTTTATCACGGTCATCTACGTGCTGATTATTTAATTACAGTACGTACGCGGTACAACATAGGAATCAATGAAGCTCTAGCACGCTGTATTTTCCTGGAGGTTTACTCTTACGGCAATGCGTTTGGAACGTGACAGGAGTTCTTTATGAAAAACCGCTCGGCTAACAGAGACGAGAGATTGTTAACCTTTTCTTGGCCGTTCTATTTCCACCGCCGCATTTTTTTTTTAAAATCATTTTATAAGCCTACATCATTTTTTACCAGCCGAGAATGAGAAGCTCCCCTTCTCCCTTTATCCTTTCCGAGGCACGTACAACTGCCCCTTTAGCCCATTCTCTCCCCTTTATTTTACCTGAAATCCCATGTCATGTCACCAAATGAACGGAGACACACAGGTCACTCATTATTACTTTAGTTCTTTTCTGGACCATAGCATCCATCAATAGAGTGAGACGCTGAGCCGTTCTCTTGACTCTTTCGCATCTGTATGAGAAAAATCTTATAATGCTTCTCAGATCTCTGGGAAGATGCTGCTTATGAACCACATGACACAGAGGCGGATGAGGAATGCATAAATAGCTCCGCCATATGATGCTCAATTGTTAAGGCAAAAAAGGCATAATTAGCACCTTGCGAACACCCACAGGAGAAGCTCAGTCTACTAAGGGAAAATCCGTATAACAATATTGAGCGCTTGGAGACATGAAAGACGATAGCAGGCAACGTGTTCCAGCCAGGTGCTCTTATTAAATGAGCGCAGTTTAACTAGCACAAACCTATTCATGTCTGCCTAGAGACCCTAACGAATGTCTCCAACCACTGCCATATGGTCTGACTATGGCAGAAGCATAATATGCACGCAGCTCCCATCCATAAATCCAATATCTGGATTCCGAGTGTGTCTCTGACCGTGTTTGCTGTACTTTATCAGCACACGCACACAAATTTATGGAAGACGCTGACAAACAGAAATGATTGCGCTCTACATCTGAGCTAAGTTGTACACAAATTATATAAATCTTTAAACAGGTACAAATGTGTTGATAAATTGGGTCTTTTTTTTTCTTAGCAAACAGACTAACGGCAATTTTCTGTAATACTGTAACCCACCATAGAAGCCTTCTTATATGGTCTTCATTGACGTTCCTCACTACAATATAGAAAGCCGATGTTCATAGATCACATTTTTAAAATTTGGACATATAAAACATAAGGTTGACTTTACCCTTTTGATGTCTATTGCAGTGTATAAGCAAACGTACTTAAAGTGGTTGTAAACCCAGTGAAGTGGCTGGCCTCAGGTGATACACAGTGATGATACAAATCCTCCTACATAAGTTGTACATGTTTAGCTACAGCTGCTGGTCACCTACATCTATTCACAGTGCAGATTTTACAAAGGATCTCTCCGTTCTGAAAAGCAGGGGGCGGAGAGATGAAGTTACATCAGTGAGAGGAGCTCTCTGAAAGCTGATTGGAGGGAGGAGACACCCCCTTCACACAGCACACAGGAACAGGGCTGAGGGTGTCTATCAGCTGGAGATCCCTCCCCTGTCACCATTTTTCTCTTGGTGTCAGGAAAACTTGTCAGAAGTGACTCATGCTTATAACAGAGGAAAGAGGCAGCAGACAGGAATCTTTCACACTTAAAGTGGTTGTAAACCCTCTTACACAACATGCACCTACAGGTAAGCCTAGATCAGCCTTTCTCAACCCTTTCAACACAGAGGAACCCTTGAAATAATTCTCCGGTCTCGGGGAACCCCTGCTAAAAATGTGAACTCTACAACTCATGATACATTAGTGTAATGGTCTGTTGGAAGAATGGTCCTTACACTTGTGGTCATTGGGAAGAATTACCTTCTTACAGATAGATAAAAAGATCACTGGTGTCAGTGGGAACTTATCTAAGAGGCAGAAATTGCCACATGCTGAAGGAACCCCTAGTAACCTCTGGAGGAACCCTAGGGTTCCACGGAACCCTGGTTGAGAATCACTGGCCTAGATTAAGGCTTACCTGTAGGTGCATGAAATATCTCCTTAACCTACACGGTTAAGGAGATATTTGCATTTAAAACCGGCGCTGCTGACGTCACGCGCATGCGCACTAACAGGCCGGCTTAGTAGCCGGATTTCTGAATGGAGTTAGCCGGCCCGAGCACGCATGCGTGTGATGTCATCGCCGCTCCTGGGCCAACAACAGTGCCGGAGCGGTGGTACACAGAAGGCAGAGGGGAGCAAGATGGCATTGGCGAAGGAGGTGTCCGAGCACCGCTGCGGGGGCTTCGATCTCAGGTAAGTGATTCATATGCTATGCATACTAGCTCATTATGTCTTTGTGTTGCAGGTTGTTTTAAAAAAAAAAAAAACACTTTAATGCTCTGGGTTGAGACACATTATAGGAGGATATGCTTTGTTCACATTTCATGTCTGAGGTTTACAACCACTTTAACGTGCATTGTGTTAAGGCAGCCCATTCATTATGGAACAAAAATTGATATTTCCCTTTTATTTAAAATGTAGCACACCACAATGCATGGCATATGCACTGTGGTGTCTGCAGTGCAGGTACGTTGCTCACGTGTGTGTTGGGGTACAATTCTAAATAAATGACACTGCAAGGTTCAGCACAAACCACAATGCACAAGCCTGAATGGTCCCTTTGGATGGCAATTAGTGAGGTGAAGCTCTGAAATCATAATCAGCTGCCTCAGAGTGACTCAGGGTATTAAAACCAGAGGGGCAGCATTGTAGCCAGGCCATCAGCATTCCAAGAATGAGAAATTAGCAAGGGTAGCCTCTTCATTTCTCTTAGATAAGGTCTCCTTTAGGCTTTGCATTGTGTTGCGGTAGCATGTGCTGTACCGCAATGCTCGCTAAGGCACCTTACACGCGTTATTGTGTTGTAATGCCATTTTTTTTAAATAGCACCCCAACACACCTTCACGGTGCACCTGGCCTTCGGCACACTGCAATGCATGGTAATGCACTTCTGTGTGTTATGGAGTGCTGTGTCCAAAAAAAAAAAAAAGTGCTGGTGCAATATTTTGTCCATTTTGGTGCATTGGCAGCCCATTTAAATGAATGGGTTACCTTAATGCAATGCAGGTTAACACCGGCCATAAGGCGCGTGCGTTAACCCAGTGCAACAAAACAGAAAGGCGTTAACTATAGAAATTATGATCTCCATATTTGGTGTTGAAGAGAACTAAGAAGCTTGCAACAATTGCATGCAATTTGGATGTGTACAGGCTTATTCAGAAAGGCATAGCGTGATCTGATTGGCTGCTGCGGGTAACTGAATTTCGCCTTTTGCATAGCTTTATTGTATAAGCCTGATATTAGGGTGTATCTGTGCTGTGTTCCCAATAACTACCTTGGCCACAAAATGAATGAAAAATAAGTTCTTTAATAGAAGCAGCAATATGCAAATACTTTATTTTCCAAAAATGCCACACTGTACCCTTAAATCTATTTCTTGCAAATGAATTAGTCCCCACCTTCCTTGAACATTTCCTCACTCATTAACGGTTCGTAATTATTTTAACATTGAGATGACAAGCAGGTATTGCTGAGAATTACAAATTCTCCACAATTTCCATCAGCCCCCGGAACGTTCTTTTAATGTCCCATTCGGCTTCCTGAAACCCGACCTTCATGCGTTTCATAGAACTGTCTTATAACGTGCCTCGCAAGGCATAATTAGCAATTCACGAGATTCATTTTCAAGCGGGCAAGGAGAGGAGAGAAGGAAATCACCTTTTAGCAAATGAAAGGCGGGCGGAGAGAGGCTATTTAAAACCCGTGCATGAAATCCCCCTGAGCACAGAGCAAGCGTGCATGTTGACTCATTGCCAAGAAGCTCCATCCAGCGCTATATAATGTGTCTGGAAGAAAATGATGGTTCTCGTAAAAGATTCCGGGCCTGTTGCAGACAGTTTACCCTGCTACATCCCGGATCGCAGCAGCTTAACTTTTCTTTTCCTACTGCAAGACAAATCCTGAGCCATCCTTCAGACTGATGTACCTGAATATGCTAACTACCCCCAGAGGGTCCTACATAATGACTCACCCTGAATGACTGATAACCTAAGGTTGTCTTTCCTCAAGAGCCAACTAATTGACTCCCTGTCTTCCATCCTTCCCCTTCCAGAGTATTGTTATTGCTCTGCTTCCTCATAAAGCCAGAGACCCCGAACCAGGCTGAGCGTATACATACATATATATATGAAGCCATTCATTGTGTAAGCTGCAGGCAGATACCATTATACTTCTGTGAGTTGACAGGCAGTGAAACACTGGTACATACAGAGACCGATTACGCAGTGGCACGATACATTGCTGACAGCTGACTGAACTTGTAGAGAGGTTTGCAAACTCAGTGTATATGCATGTGTTCTTCTAATGAGGATGTGGATTTTTTTTTTTTTTTAAAGATAAACATGTAAATGTGATCAGGTGGACATAAAAATATATATATTTTTAATTTATATTAAAAATGTATATAAAAAAATGATAATGCTATTATTATTTATTATTATTATTATACACGATTTATATAGCGCCAACAGTGTATGCAGCACCTTACAATGTAGAGGGGGACAGCACAATTACAGTACAGTTCAATACAGAAGGTACAAATGTGTTTTAGGGCCGGTTCACACTGCTGCGATGTCAGAGTTTGCATGTGATTCGCACCGCACTGGAGTGCACATCACATGCAATCTCTGTGCGGTGCGATTTCAGCCATAAAAATTGTATGGCTGAATTTGCATCAAACTCGCACAGGACCCTTTTTTTTGTCCGCAGCAGAATTGGATTGCATGGGTGTTCACACCGCTGCGATGTCAGAATTTGCATGTGATTCGCACCGCACTGCAGTGCACATCACATGCAATCTCTGTGCGGTGCGATTTCAGCCATAAAAATCGTATGGCTGAATTCTCATTAAACTCGCACAGGACCCTTTTTTTTTTTTTGTCCGCAGCAGAATCGGATCGCATGGGTGTTCACCCCCATGCGATCCAATTCCTGTCCGAGTTTGTAGATTGCACTGCGATATGCGAACTGATTTGGGGGTGTCATTAACTTTTAATTGATACTCCCAGCAGTTCGCATAGAGCAGTGTGAACTGCCGCTGGAAAAACTGCAATCGGGAACCCTCAGTGGATTTGAAGCGTTCCCGCATCGCAGCAGTGTGAACAGGCCCCTAATGTTTTAAAAAATTATATATTTTACCAGTTTTTAAATATATCTAAACATACAACTAGCATTTTTACATATTACACTCGTGAGAAAGTAGTTCTGAACACACCAAATATTAGAATTTTAATTTCTGCATTAATTGTTAGCAGTTTAATCTAATCTAATCTAATTATGGAGGTCCTATAAGCTTCCATAACTGTTCTTTTGATGGTTTCTGAAATCTCTTTTAAACACACCATATTGCACTTCAACAAAATTCAACTGCACTGAGCTGGTAGCCAAATTTGCATTTTTTTTTTAATAAGGTGGGCTAGCACAAGTCTAAATGTAAAATGTGTGGAACACCAGAATCATTGTTTAAAACATCTAATATGTGCTGTCCTCTGCTAGTTTTAAAAATATCCCAAAAGTTCACACACTTTTTTTAAATCAAGGATATTGATTAGTTAAACCATTTATTATCACTGCTATTGTCAAATAGGACTGTCTTTATTAGCCTGACTAATGTGATCGAAACACATTTTAAAGCTATTTGGTCAGAAATATTTATAATACTTAATGTTTCACAACCACATTTTCCAAGCGTATTGCTGTAAATCTAAGCAGGTAGAAGCAAAATGTAACTTGTGGTAAAAAGGGAAAAAAGCCCAGTTGAATAGTGTACAGTTATTATATTGTATAGCATGCAGCTTGTTACAAACAATCAAAAAAATGAATTCCTAAGCACTCACAATTTATAACCAATTGCCATGACACAATAATTGTTATCTAAGGAAGACATGGTAAACCACCCCATCCCTCTCCCTCCGGTTGCTTCATGGCACATAACTCTGTTTAGGTTTCATCAAGGCACAGACAGCCCCATTACACAGAGTAGTCCAGTTTACAGGGTACCAATATGCAGAACCCTTCTTTGCTTTAAAAAGTCCATGACTCAGGGACAATAGAACTAGACATAAAGTGTATTTACCTCCATAGTCCAGTATAAAAGGGTCCATAATGTTAAACTGTAATGCCGCGTACACACGATCACTTTTCTCGTCGGGAAAAATTAAATTTTTTCTCTTGGATGAGAAAAACGGCCATGTGTAGGCTTTCCAGCATTTTTCCCGACGAGAAAAACGACAAGAATCACGACGAGAAAAATTAGAACATGCTCTAATTTTTCTGGTCGCGAATCACGGCATTTTTTTCCGCGGAAGTTTTCCCATAGTGAAACACTGCTAGGGAGCCTACACACGGCCGGTTTTCTCGACCAAGAGAAAACCTGTCATGAAGACCGGCCATGTGTAGGGGACCAAGCCGGTCCTCGTTTTTTCCCGTCGGGTTTCACTGTTAGTTAAAACGAGAGGAATTCATAATCTTAGAGACAAATCATAATAAAAAGCTGATCTATGAATGTCCATTGGCAAGATGATCTTCTTTGCTAAATAATATAGCCTGTCTTTCAGCTTGGGAATCATAGGCTTACTAAATATTTATGAGTGGATGGTTTGCCCATTGCTGAGTGATAGGACGAGCAGTCCCCATCCTCCTTGTTCTTATTCAGGGCGTTCTATGTAGGGCTTCTTCATCGTTATTAGGCCTCCTGCTCCCTGTGCAGCTCCTGATCTTATTAGTCTTCATTCCCTGAACCACATCCCTCGCTAATTCCTTCACTTGTTCAGCCCAGCTGGAGCAGAATCTTGGAAACAACACAAACCAGCTTAAAAAAGGAGATTCAGCGAAAGCCTGCGATCGAAAGAGTTGATCATCCATGAAAGACCTCAGTGTGTACTGCCATCTGTTGGGCCTTCATTAGAATAGCTCACCAACGTACACAATATTTCCGATAAGATGATCTCGAGGTCCGTCTGCATAGAGAAGCTCTGTGTCTTTCTTCATTATTTGTATGCTATATCTTTGCATAAAATTATAAACGCCACATCTTATAGGTATATACAATATTATTTGGCCACTAAGTTGAATTAATTGTACCAACAACCCTGATCTGTCCAGAGAGAATTATTGGTTGCTGCTACTACTGGGTTTTTACAGCTGTATGTTCCTAGGCTGTCTTTCTTATCCTTCTATACAGTACGTGCATGTATGTATCAGCTTACCTGGTATGCTCATGTTTGCTGTAGGTCAGTGACTCATAATATAGTGCAGGGAGGATAAATAACAAGTAAAGCTGGCAATACATGAATTGAAATTCAGACAGTTTGGCAGGGACCGGACCGGATGAATTTCGATCCATGTATGGGCAGGCTGGTTGTACAGAAGTCGATCTACCAACCCCAGAAGGCTAAGGGACCGTTCAAAAAGCGCAGCCCAGCTCATAAATTATTGGCTCAGGTAAGGACGGCACTGGATCTCTGGACAGGTACATGTCCTTTTTCTTAAAGGTCGGCAGCTACAGCATTTGTAGTTACTGACTTTTATTTTTTTTCGTTCCTGGGGTGAAGAACCGCTTTAAGGCTTGTGAACTTTACATATGTGTCCAAACAAGCATACAGTCCCTAATATCTATAAATATCTTATGGTTTTCAAGAGTTCTAAAAGCATAATATAGCATAATATTTATTCCCATCTCTCTTCTCCATTACTAAGGAATTTCACATAACCTGTTATGCCTACACACGATCGGATTTCCGATGGAATAAAATCCGATGGAATTTTCCATCGGATTTCGATGAAGCTGACTTCCATCAGTCTTGCATACACACTGTCAGACTAAATTCCGACCGTCCAAAAGGCGGTGACGTAAAACACTACGACGAGCCGAGAAAATTAACGTTCACAGCTTCCGAGCATGTGTCGACTTGATTCTGAGCATGCGTGGATTTTTCTCTGATGGAATTCCACACAGACGATCGGAATTTCCCATCGGATTTTTTAAAACATGTTCTATTTTTTTACTCCGATGGAAAAAAGTCTGATGGGGCCCACACACGATCGGAATTTCCGATGAAACAAGTCCATCGGATTTTATTCCATCGGAAATCCGATCGCGTGTACAAGGCATTAGTGTTTAAAGTGGTTGTAAACTCTCAGGAAAAAAACAAAAAACAAAAAAAAACAACCTGCAAGACAAAGGCATAATGAGCTCGTATGCATCGCATATAACAGGGATATGCAATTAGCGGACCTCCAGCTGTTGCCAAACTACAAGTCCCATGAGGCATAGCAAGACTCTGACAGCATCAAGCATGACACCCAGAGGCAGAGGCATGATGGGACTTGTAGTTTGGCAACAGCTGGAGGTGTTGCATATCCCTGGAATATAAGCTCATTATGAAAATACTTACCTTAGATCAAAGCTGTTGCAGCGCTCCCTGTACACCGATGTGGCCGGCGACATGTCTCCCGGAGTTATTTCCGGGTTCGCGGGCACCAGCGATGTGACTGGCTGGAGCTGCGATGACATCACTCCCGCGCGCATGCAGCCACGGCACAGCTACTGAAGAAATGGCACGAGCGAACTGTTTCTTCAGCGCGCATGTGCCGATGATGTCGGCACATGTGGATACAGTGAATATCTCCTAAACAGTGCAAGTTTATGAATATTCACAGTACCTACAGGTAAGCCTTAGTATAGGCTTACCTGTAGGTAAAAGTTGTAGTACAGGGTGTACAACCACTTTAAAGTGGTTGTAAACCCTTGTTTACAACTTTATAATACAGGTAAGCCTATATTAAAGCGGTTGTAAAGCCGCTGACTTTTTTTTTTTTTACACCTGTAAAGGAAAAGGCATAATAAGCTTGTATGCACAGCATACAAGCTTATTATGAAATACTTACCTTAGAACGAGGCATCGGTAACTCACCTGGTCCACGCCGAGGGAGATGACATGTTGCCTCGGCGTGTCTTCCGGGTATCGCGGCTCCAGCGCTGTGAGTGGCTGGAGCCGCGATGTCTCACTCCCGCGCATGCGCACGGGAGACTTCGTTCCGGCGAGGCTCGGCGTCTGCCGAGGCTTCAGCCCGAGAATCCCCTGTGCGCATGCGCCGCTGCTGTCAGCAGCGCATTGCGAGGGGAATATCTCCTAAACCGTAAAGGTTTAGGAGATATTTCTTTTACCTACAGGTAAGCCTTAGTATAGGCTTACCTGTAGGTAAAAGTAAAAATAATGACTTTACAACCGCTTTAAGGCTTACCTGTAGCTAACAAGGATATCTCCTAAACCTGCACGGTTTAGGAGATATCCCTGTATTTGCATGTGCCGACGTCATGCGGCACATGCTCACTTAAGCCAACTGAAGCAATTGCACTATGTGCCGTTGCTTCAGTTGTACTGTGCCATTACCGCGTGCATGCGCGGGAGTGACGTCATCGCGGCTCCGGCCAATCACAGCGCCAGAGCCGCGATACACGGAAGTCACTGTGGGACAACATATCGGCGGCCGAAGGGGGAGACGTGGATGGCTGCGGGGGCTTTGATCGGATTTAAGTACTAGCTCATTATGCCTTTGTCTTGCAGGGTTTTTTTTTTTTTTTGAGGAGGGTTTACCGTCTCTTTAAGATTAAAGCTGGCCATACAATTTGATTGTACAAACGCTATACAAACTGGCAAAACTATTAAAGGATAAGTTCACCTTTGAGAACATGTTACACCTGTTTTTAGGGTGGAACATGTAACATGTTTCCACTGCTGAAACAAAGAGAGAAAGAACAAACGGGACTTTGAGTGAGGCAGTGACCTGGTAAGGTCTTTTGCCTCCATCCCTATCTAATTAAAAAAGGGGGAAAAGGAATTGGGACTTTAAATGAAACATGTAAGTATAGGGTACAAATTTATTGGAAATCAATGTTAAAATACATAATAGTAATCATAAATAAGCCTATAATATTCAATACAATTCATATATATATATATATAGATGTACATACAATGGGGGCAAATTGCCACGTAATTGCAGACAGTAATTATCACATATTACATGCTGTATATTAAACAATATCAAGTGAAATACATGATGAGTACAAACACGGCATATAATAGCTCTATGCATTTCGTGGATTGATCCACTTTAAAGGAGCATGCGTGTGAATTGAATGAATGATGTAATATGATAAAAAATTCCTATATAGTCTGACCCTATCAAGTAAAAAGAATTAAAATAAGTAAAACTGTATATAAGGTTGGCTATAAAAACCCCACTCTCTAAAAGACTTACAAATGTAGCTGCATGATGGAGGTGTGGCACTAAGGATCAGGGACCCCTTAGGGGAATCACTACTGGGAGCTGAGGTGGTGTGGACGGCCTGGAGCCCAGCAAGGATGACATCCAGGGTGGGCAGATTGACAGGAAATGAAAAAAGTTGTGATTGACCGTGAATGCTGAAATCATAAAAAAAAGGGTACTTCTGAGAATTGGTATATTGTGTTGTGACGTACAATATGTCCTGTCCTTGGTAAAGGACAGGGCAATAAGAAGATAAAGAGAAAGGGAAAAAAAGGGCGCACCAGCCTTGTGCATTTTCCTTTAGATATATTTTATTAAAAGTAAATAAAAGAAAACTACTCACAAAAAATTAGGAGATAGCTCGCAATGTCTCCAAATAACAGCAATTGGTCTAGGACTGATGAACTCCAGATGGTCACAGAGGAGGTAACGGGCCACTACCGGCTGACACGTTTCGAAGGATTACCTTCTTCCTCAGAGCCCAATCTAATCCTTTTCCCCCTATTTAATAAAAAAAAAGGGGGAAAAGGAATTGGGACTTTAAATGAATAGGGATGAGGTTCAAGTTCGAGTTGAACTCATGTTCAACTCGAACATCGTCTATTCGTCCGTTCGCTGAATTTCGAACATTATGGGCCGTTCATGCCAAATTCGAGTGGCGCGTCACGGCCCATAATTCACTGCGCCATCGCAGTGCATTGCTGGCTGATGATTGGCCAAGCATGCACTATGACCCGCATGCTTTGGCCAATCACAGCGCAGTAAGAACGGAAAGCCATAATTGGCCAAAGCCAGGGTGGCTTTGGGCAATTATGTCTCAGGGGGTTTAGTACACGCCCCACACTATATAAGGCCGCCTGAGTGGCGGCCTTGTGTAGTGTATAGTGGCGGTAGAGAAAGATAGACAGAGAGAGAGAGAGAGACAGTGTAATTTCATTTGAGTTAGATAGAGCAGGCAGGCGAGTCAGTCAGCTGCAGTTACAGTGTGTGGAGGATATATATGCATCCTAGGTGTTGTGTATATATATATATATACACTGTATTCAGTTTAGCTAGATCCGTTCCTGTTATTCTCTTCCTAATATACTGACAGGCAGGCGATTGTGGTAGCTGCAGTATTTTCAGTTAGTGTACTATGTCCTTTGCACAGTGTGCACTTAAAGCTACCTGAAGACAATTGCTGGTGTTCTCATACTAATAATACCACAGGCAGGGAGATGCAGTATTTTCAGTTAGTGTACTGTGTCCTTTGCACAGTGTGCACCTAAAGCTACCTGAAGACAATTGCTGGTGTTCTCATACTAATAATACCACAGGCAGGGAGCTACAGTATTTTCAGTTAGTGTACTGTGTCCTTTGCACAGTGTGCACGTAAAGCTACCTAAAGACAATTGCTGGTGTTCTCATACTAATAATACCACAGGCAGGGAGCTGCAGTATTTTCAGTTAGTGTACTGTGTCCTCTGCACAGTGTGCACCTAAAGCTACCTGAAGACAATTGCTGGTGTTCTCATACTAATAATACCACTGGCAGGGAGCTTCAGTATTTTCAGTTAGTGTACTGTGTCCTTTGCACAGTGTGCACGTAAAGCTAACTGAAGACAATTGCTGTTTTTCTCATACTAATAATACCACAGGCAGGGAGATGCAGTATTTTCAGTTAGTGTACTGTGTCTTTTGCACAGTGTGCACCTAAAACTACCTGAAGACAATTGCTGGTGTTCTCTTACTGATAATACCACAGGCAGGCAGCTGCAGTATTTTCAGTTAGTGTACTGTGTCCTCTGCACAGTGTGCACCTAAAGCTACCTGAAGACAATTGCTGGTGTTCTCATACTAATAATACCACTGGCAGGGAGCTGCAGTATTTTCAGTTAGTGTACTGTGTCCTTTGCACAGTGTGCACGTAAAGCTACCTGAAGACAATTGCTGGTGTTCTCATACTAATAATACCACAGGCAGGGAGCTGCAGTATTTTCAGTTAGTGTACTGTGTCCTCTGCACAGTGTGCACCTTAAGCTACCTAAAGACAATTGCTGGTGTTCTCATACTAATAATACCACTGGCAGGGAGCTGCAGTATTTTCAGTTAGTGTACTGTGTCCTTTGCACAGTGTGCACGTAAAACTACCTGAAGACAATTGCTGTTTTTGTCATACTAACAATACCACAGGCAGGGAGCTGCAGTATTTTCAGTTAGTGTACTGTGTCCTTTGCACAGTGTGCACCTAAAGCTACCTGAAGACAATTGCTGGTGTTCTCATACTATTACTACCACAGGCAGGGAGCTGCAGTATTTTCAGTTAGTGTACTGTGTCTTCTGCACAGTGTTTAACTAAAGCTAACTGAAGACAATTGCTGGTGTTCTCTTACTAATAATACTACAGGCAGGCAGTTGATTCTGTTTACTGCAGTATAATCAGTATATATATATATATATATATATATATATATCCCAGCATTGTGCAGCTACATCTCACTGCAGGCCATTAGTATGTCTGGAAGGACAACAAGGAGAGGCAGACAGCCAGGAGCCAATAAAAGAGGGTAAGCAGGCTCTGTGTCTAGAGGTAACAGTGCTGGTCATGGACACGGTGCATCCTCATCAGCACGTGGCCGGGGGACACAACATGCCGAAGACTTGGTAGAGTGGATGACCAAGCCGTCCTCATCCTCCTCATCCTCTCTCACCCAGGCTCAGGGTACTTTGTCTGGCAAAGCAGCTGCCAATGCGGCCTCTTCCCTCGGCTCAATGGCATCAGTCACTCCTTCCCTAGCCCCACCATGTCCTTCTGAGGAGTCCCCCGAACTGTTTGACCACAGTGTTGGGTACATGCTGCAGGAGGATGCGCAGCGTTTTGAAGGCTCCGATGATGGTACCCAGCTAGAGGAAGGCAGTAACGTGAGCCCAGAAAAAGGGGGTGCCCAAGAAGAACAGCAATCTGGCAGTCATGTTCCCCCAGCTGCAGCATACTGCCAGGTTTGCTACAGTGATGAGGGAGGGGATGATGAGGTCACGGACTCTACGTGGGTGCCTGATAGGAGAGAGGAGGAGGAGGAGGAGGAGGAGGAGGCACATCTCCAACGAGGCAGGATGCCCTCCAGGGGCCAGCTTAAGGGCAGCACACGACTGCATCACACCGCAGAGCTCTGCATGTGCAGGGCGCTTCTATCTCTGTGCGTTATTCCAAAAGTTTTTTGGTGTGGGCCTTTTTTCAGACGTGTGCAGCAGATCGCACCATTGCCATTTGCAACATATGTCTGAAGCGTATCTCGCGTGGCCAAAATATCAGCCGCTTGACCAGACATATGTCGACCTGCCATGCAGTTCATTGGCAAACATACCTAAAAGACCCACACCAAAGAACAAAGCGGACCTCTCCTTGCTCCTCATCAGCTGGGATCTCCAACCCTACTATACCTTCAGTCCTCTCTGTAACCTGCACTTAGAGGAATGAAGGTGTAGAATTATGTGTGTCACAGCCAAGTACTTGCGGGCAATCTGCTATCGGTAAACAACATCAGATTGTACCAGGCAAATTTCCCTGCCCCAGCTGCTGCACCGCCAAAGAAGTTCGCTCCCAGCCATCCACATTCCCAGGGGTTGAATGCTAGCTTGGCTAAATTGCTAGCACTTCAACTGCTGCCTTTTCAGTTGGTAGACTCTGCCCTCTTCCATGAGTTTGTGGAATGTGCGGTTCCTCAGTGGCAGGTTCGACACTTTTTCTCACGGAAGGCGATTCCGGCTCTCTACCGGCATGTGGAAGGCAATGTCTTTGCCTCGCTGGACAGGGCGGTCAGCGGTAAGGTACTTATTACTGCTGACTCATGGTCCAGCAGGCATGGACAGGGACGTTACCTATCTTTCACGGCGCATTGGGTGACTCTGTTGGCAGCTGGGAAGGATGCAGGACAAGGTGCAGTAGTGTTGGAGGTTGTTTCGCCACCAAAATGCTACTACTGGTGATTCTGACACACCTCTCTCCTCCACCCCCTCCTCTTCTTCTTCCTCCATGGCCTCTTTCTGTGCTTTGTTTGTAACCAGCGGTGCTCCGTAGGCGGTTAAGGGGCTAGGCAAGTACGCAGGCAAAAAGATGCCATGCAGTGCTTGAGCTGGTATGCTTGGGGGACAGGAGCCACACTGGAGCAGAGATTCTGTCAGCTCTGCAGGGGCAGGCTCAGAGGTGGTTGACGCCACACCAGCTTAAGCCAGGAATGGTGGTTTCCGACAATGGCACCAACCTCCTTTCCGCCCTCCAACAGGGACAACTCACCCATGTGCCCTGTTTGGCTCACGTCCTTAACTTGGTGGTGCAGCAGTTCTTGGGCAGATACCCGGGCTTACAAGAGGTCCTGAAGCAGGCCAGGAAACTCTGTGTGCATTTACGCCAGTCATTCAATGCCAGTGCTCGGCTGGATGACCTCCAAAAGGAATACAACCTGCCCAAGAACTGCCTAATCTGTGACATGTCCACCGGGTGGAACTCAACGTTGGCCATGCTGCAGCGGCTGCACACGCAGCAGAGGGCCATCAATGAGTATCTGTGCCAATATGGCACCAGGACAGGGTCAGGGGAGCTTGTTTTTTTTTTGCCACGCCAGTGGGTCATGATCAGGGATGCATGCATTGTCCTGTCACCATTTGAGGAGGCCACAAGGATGGTGAGCAGTGACAGTGCATGCATCAGTGACACTGTCCCTCTTGTCCACCTTTTGGAGCACATGCTGCGTGGAATAATGGACAGGGCACTTGAGGCAGAACAGAGGGAGGAAGAGGAGGACTTCCTTACCTCTCAAGGCCCCCTTTATCCAGACAGTGTTCCTGCTAGCCCGCCTATCACACAGGAAGAGGACGGGGAGGAGGAGGATTGTGTCAGCATGGAGGTGGAACCTAGCACTCAACATCAGCAGCAGTCTTCAAGGGATAAATTACAGTCCCAAAAAACCCATGGACTTGTACGTGGCTGGGAGGAGGTGGCTGCGGATCATGTCGTCCTAAGTGACCCAGAGAACTCCGGACTGAATGCCTCAGCAAACCTACTCTGCATAGCCTCCCTGATCCTGCAAAGCCTGCGGAAGGATCCTCGTATTCGTAGTATCAAGGAGAGGGATCATTACTGGCTGGCAACCCTCCTTGATCCACGTTACAAGGGTAAGGTTGCAAGCCTTATGTTGCCGTCGCAGAGGGAGCAGAGGATGAAACATCTTCGGGAGGCCTTTGTCAGGAAAGGTTCCATCCGCTGGTGATATTTATTATTTGGCTTGCAGTACTGTGGTCCACCAGCAGATGTCTCCTAGCAGTGTGGAACTGTCAGAAGGATGTCTCCCTGCTGGTATTATATTATCCTTTGGACGCAGTACTGGTCTCCACCAGCGGATGGATCCTGGCAGTGTGGAGCGAACTGCTCTTCCTGCGCTGAGGTGTGACTTGAAGACAATTACAAGCCTTCCTATTTATACCCGGCAAGTACAAACATACCTTGCCCTGGTATCTCTCTCCCTGACCTAGAACCTGTGATCCTGACTTTGAGCCTGCATCCTACCTATTGATCCGACCCGATCTCTATCCTGAGTCCATCCTGCACCTGTCCCTCCTGTCTCCTGAGAACCACGGTCACCTGTCCTCCTGTTACCTGAGTACTTTGGATCCCTGCTCTGCAGCCTACCCATCTGTCCCCTCCCTGTTCCTGTTTGTCTCCCGTCCTTACCCATCTGTTGACATCCCCTTGTGTATGACCTCGGCCTGGCTTTACTACGATTCTGGTATCTCCCATTATTGTACATATTGTCTATAGTCACTGTTTATTGGTTGATTTATTGAACGGTGTTCTGTTGGAGGTGGTTGTGTGTTTGTTCATTGATCTTAATAAATTATTATATTTTCACCTACATCCGTTTGGTCTCCTCTGTGCAGTCACTCAGTCTGGTCTACTAGGTTCTCTGACAGCCTTGCAGAAAGGTCTGTGCAACGCGTTCTCAGAGACTGGGAGGTTACAAAATCCTGGTCCTGGACAACGTGTTGCTGAGGCTTCGGTCAGTCAAAGAAGGAGCGGTGGAGAAGGTGGCCGTCTGACCGATGCGTTCAGACAATTTTTTAGTACGCAGCCCCAAGGTATGATCGGTTCCAGCATCCATCGCCAGCGTCTGGTTTACATGGTGCAGGAAAACCTAGGGGCAAAATCAGACTTGGACACCTTTCCCACCGAAAATCCTCTGCGTTACTGGGTCTTGAGCATGGATCACTGGCCAGAGCTTGCACAGTATGCAATTGAGCTACTGGCCTGTCCTGCATCCAGCGTTCTTTCGGAACACACATTCAGTGCTTCTGGAGGCTTTGTAACTGATCACAGGGTGCGCCTGTCCACCGACTCGGTCGATCGACTGACCTTCATAAAAATGAATCAGTCTTGGATCACCACCAGCTACCAAGCACCTAATGCTGATGTAACCGAATATTTTTTTTTGAAATGTCAGATCCCTTCAAGACTGCCTATGCTGATGCTGAGTGACTATCATGTTATGCTGAGTGACTTAGTGACTATCCTCTTCCTCCTCAATGATCATGCTGATAGCTTGTAAGAACATTTTTGGTTCTGGGCACCGCCACCAGTGGCTAAGACCCAATTTTTCAGCCCCTGTTTAACAGGGGCGTGTATTTACAATTTTTGATGCAATACTTTGCAGCAGGGCTCATTGTTGCGCTCCAACTACAGTATCTGAGGGGTTGCAGTGTTGTGGCACCAGCACCAGTGCCTAAGGCCCAATTTTTCTGCGCCTGTTTAACAGGGGCGTGTAATTAAATTTTTTGATGCAATACTTTGCAGCAGGGCTCATTGCAGACCCTCCTTGATCCACGTTACAAGGGTAAGTTTGCGGACCTCTCTTGCCGTCGCAGAGGGAGCAGAGGATGAAGCATCTTCGGGAGGCCTTGCAGAAAGGTCTGTTCAACGCGTTCCCAGAGACTGGGAGGTTACAAATTCCTGGTCCTGGACAACGTGTTGCTGAGGCTTCGGTCAGTCAAAGAAGGAGCAGTGGAGAAGGTGGCCATCTGACCGATGCGTTCAGACAATTTTTTAGTCCGCAGCCCCAAGGTATGATCGGTTCCAAAAACAAAAACAAAAACAAAAATTGACGCTCAAGGCAGATGGGATAAGGGAGGTACTTCTCTCGGAGACCTTGGGTGCCGGCAATGCACGTAGCAATTGAGGAAAAAATAAGATAAAAGAGGACAGCCGCACTCCAATCCAACGTGTGTTTAATGAACAGGCACTACAAAAACCAGCTAGAACAGGATACTGACGCGTTTCGCACAAAATCAGTGCTTACTCATAGCTGATCGGTTCCAGCAACCATCGCCAGCGTCTGTTTTACATGGTGCAGGAATACCTAGGGGCAAGATCAAACTTGAACATCTTTCCCACCGAAAATCCTCTGGGTTACTGGGTCTTGAGGATGGATCACTGGCCAGAGCTTGCACAGTATGCAATTGAGCTACTGGCCTGTCCTGCATTCAGCGTTCTTTCGGAACGCACATTCAGTGCTGCTGGAGGCTTTGTAACCGATCACAGGGTGCGCCTGTCCACCGAATCGGTCGATCGACTGACCTTCATAAAAATGAATCAGTCTTGGATAACCAGCTACCTGATGCTGATGTAACCGAATAATTTTTTTTTGAATGGGAGATCCCTTCAAGACTGCCTATGCTGATGCTGAGTGACTATCCTCTTCCTCCTCAATGTTCATACTGCTAGCTTTTAAGAACATTTTTGGTTCTGGGCACTGCCACCAGTAGCTAAGGCCCAATTTTTCAGCCCCTGTTCAACAGGGGCGTGTAATTACAATTTTTCATGCAATACTTTGCAGCAGGGCTCATTCCTGTGATTCAACTATAGTATCTGTGAGGGGTTGCAGTGTTGTGGCACCAGTGCCTAAGGCCCAATTTTTCTGCCCCATGTTTAACAGGGGCATGTAATTTCAATGTTTGATGCAATAATTTGCAACAGGGCTCATTCATGCGCTCCAACTAGAGTTTCTGTGAGGGGTTGCAGTGTTGTGGCACCAGCACCCGTGCCTAAGGCCCAATTTTTCTGCCCCTGTTCAACAGGGGCATGCAATTACAATTTTTGATCTAATATTTCACAGCAGGGCCCGTTCCTGCGCCCACCAAGAGTAACTGTGAGGCTTTACAATGTTGTGGCAACACCTAAGGCCCAAATTTCTGCAGAGTATATAGGGCAGGCCCCTACTTTCAAACATCCAACTTACAAACGACTCCTACTTGCAAACGGAGGGAGACAACAGGAAGTGAGAGGAAATCTACCCCTAGGAAGGTATATTCTCCCCTGTAAGAGTTAATATGGAAAAAACATGTCTCCTCTCCACTTATGCTTTATCACCAATCCTTGTTTCACTATACCCCCAAATTTTCAAAAACCAATTGTCATAGGGACAGAAAGTGAGGTGAAATCTTCTGAAGAGGTGCACAGACAGAAAAACAAATGTTACAGGAATGATAACCCTTTCCCCATGTTTTCCAAAAAGCTTAAAAATTGTTTTTTGGGCTGGAGCTACACTTTAAAAATGTACCAGTTCTAAATTACAAACAGATTCTACTTAAGAACAAACCTACAGTCCCTGTCTTGTTTGCACCGCCTGTATACTGCTGTACAGAGTATATAGGGCCTGGGGGCCCCACGCCTTTCCTTTTTTTATTTGGGTGCCGGGTTCCCCTTAATATCCATACAAGACCCAAATGGGCTGGGGGGGCTTAACCCATGCCGATTTTCTCAATGATTTTCGTCCATATTGCCGGGACCAGACATTACATTAAAGCCGCAAGCAGTTTTAAATGACTTTTTTTCCTTTAGAAATGTCATTTTGTGCAGGGACAGTTCTAAACACGGGAAACACGTGCCACTTCACAGGCATACTATAGACACCACCTAGGTACGATATTTAACCACTTCCTATCCGGGCCATCGACAATTGACTGCCACAAGGTGGCTCTACATTGCCGGGAGGCCGTCAATTGACGGCCTCTGGCCTCCCGCCACTGGGGCGCGCACGCGTCACTGAGGTGCCGATGCACGTGCCTGATGTTCGCCAGGTACCCACGATCGGCCGTTACACAGACAAGGACGTGGATCTCTGTGTGTAAACAGAGATCTACGTCCTGTCATGGAGAGGAGACTGATGCTGTGTCCCTTTTACATAGGGACACAGATCGGTCACCTCCCCCAGTCACTCCCCTCCCCCTACAGTAAGAATCACTAATAGGGAACACATTTAACCCCTTCCTCGCCCCCTAGTGTTAACCCCTCCCCTGCCAGTCACATTTATACAGTAATCAGTGCATATTTATAGCACTGTTCGCTGTATAAATGTGAATGGTCCCAAAAATGGGTCAAAAGTGTCCGATGTGTCCGTCGCAATATGGCAGTCTTGACAAAAATCGCTCTATTTTTGTTTATAGCGCAAAAAATAAAAACCGCAGAGATGATCAAATACCACCAGAAGAAAGCTCTATTTGTGGGAAAAAAAGGACGTCAATTTTGTTTGGGAGCCAAGTCGCACGACTGCGCAATTGTCATTAAAAGTGTGACATCGCTGAAAGCTGAAATTTCGCCTGGGCAGGAAGGGGGTAGATGTGCCCAGTAAGCAAGTGGTTAAAGGAATATTTCACTTTTTTTTTTTTCACTTTAAGCATCATTAAAATCACTGCTCCCGAAAAAACTTCAGTTTTTAAAACTTTTTTTTGCATTGATACATGTCCCCTGGGGCAGGACCCGGGTCCCCAAACCCTTTTTAGGACAGTAACTTGCATATTAGCCTTTAAAATTGGCACTTTTGATTCCGAAAGTTCGAGTCCCATAGACTTTAACGGGGTTCGATAGTTTGCAGGTTCTGGTGCGAACCGAACCGGGGGGTGTTCGGCTCATCCCTATAAATGAAGCATGCAATTTGCCCCCAAAGTATGTATGTATATATGTGTATATATATATATATATATATATATATATATATATATATATATATATATGAATTGTATTGGATATCATACGCTTATTTATGATTACCATTATGATTGATTTCCAATAAATATATACCCTATGCTTAAGTGCTTCATTCAAAGTCCCAATTCCTTTTCCCCCTTTTTTTATGTTTCCACTGCTGCAGCTTCTTCCTCTAGTGACAGCGAGCCAGGAATCTTCTCTCCGAACTTGCTGTTACAATAAAAAAAAAAACACCCCACCACATCATTCATTTACGGAGTTCTGTGGATAGGAAACTCCAAGTACTGACATACTTTTTGGCTGTCGGCTTGTAGTTCTCTATAAAATACCAGGGAGCTGTTGAGCGCTGTAGGTAGTTAATTGATGCTTCCTGTCAGTGTGTAACTGCCTGGCCGTACAAGACAGCTTTCACTGATAATCTGCAGGAACCTTGCATTGCACAGATAATCTGCTGATCGCGGGTGCAATGCTTTCCAGGTTCCTAATAAAAATAATAATAAATGCACATTTTTTTACCTGCAAAAATATGGGCATTTATTATTTTTTTAAAAGGTAAACTTACCTTTTAAATCAAACGGGCTACTAAGATGATGGTATATCCAAAGGAAATTGTACAATCTGAGAATCTCCAGGGCAGGGGGAGTGCTGTGAATTACTTTAATGAGGTCTAGCTATCAGAAATAAGAAAAAAAGTCCTCAAGTAAAAGAACAAACTACATGGTGTTTAAAATGCAGACAACTGCATGATTCATTTCAATGGGTCTCCTTAATAGGTAGAAATGAGACTTCGATTTTTTCAAACCTAAGCTGCAGCCATGTCGTAATGATCGGATTTCTACTTGAAATACATTTTCATGCAGTAAAAAGTACATATGCGTTTCACTGCAGGAAAACAGACACGTGTGAACAGGCCTTAAATTATGAATGTGTACTCAGCAGACGCCACCAGCACCGGCGAGCTCTCTGGAGAACAATAGTAGATCAGCCAGGAAAACCCAGGCAGACCGATAAAACATTTCCCCTGTTGGATGGGGTGTCTGCTGCAGTGTGAGGTCAGACAGCTGAGGTTCACAAGGCCAGGGAGCATTCATCCTCCACACATGGACCCCTCCTCTAATGGAGAAGTAGACCCATCCGGTGAATCATCTGTTTCCTAGGAAACCAGGTAAACCACCAGCACTGGGAATGTTACAGCTGACATTCAGAGGGTACACCAGAGCTCCTAGTTAAAAATTCAATATACTTTATGGCTCAGGCTGTCACAGCACTGATCTGCATGAAGAACAAACGCTTTTCAGGATAATCAATGTTTACCTTGTGAATGGACAATGTACCATGCAGGAAAGCCAAAGATTCAATCAGTCTAAACATCCCTTGAAATTATCTTGTAATGTTGAGGTAAACAAACAAGATGGTAGAATGAAAATTCAATTAGGCATGCAGGTCTCCAATAGGGATAAGCTCAGGTGTGTTCAAACATGAGTCTAAACCCGCCTGAGCTGTCCCACCAGGAAGCTGTCAAAGCTGACAGCCAATCACCGGCGGGGGAGGCAGGCAGCTGTATGTATAAATCCTGGGGTTGACAACCTGTCAATGGTGGACAGGTGACAGGTAAACCGCAATCCTTCCTTGCCAGTCCTCAGAACCTGGATAGGAGAGGCAGCAGGGTGGAATTTAGTGGAACCGATCTGTATTTTCCTCCTGCAGCAGCAGAAGTAGGCTTCTCCTCCTCTCCCTTTTGTCAACATTAAGCTGCCACCGGTGGAAAATATAGGGGATCGGTACCAATATATGCCACCCCTCTTTTCCATGTTCCTCTTCCTTCTGTTGCCTGGGTCCCCCATGTGCTCCCTTGCTCCCCCTTTCTCCCATTGTTTTAGGATGGAGAGCGGGTAAGAGGCCAGTAAATATGTTAAACGCATATGTGTTGGAGCTTTGGGGTACACACCCTAATGCAATAGGCTGCGCACACCTATGCTCCCCCCCAGAGCCACACATAAACAAGGAACATGTATATGTACAGCTGCGGAGCTTGCCCCCCCAGCCTGTGATTGGTGGTCAGCTTTGACAGCTTCCTAGTAGGACAGCTCAGACAGGTTCAGACTTGTGTCCGAACACACCTGAGCTCATCCCTGGTCTCCACTATTCAAGACAGGGCCGCTTATAGGGGAATATAAGCAGGATTGTCATACAAAG
Organism: Rana muscosa; assembly: GCA_029206835.1. Classification (NCBI taxonomy): domain Eukaryota; kingdom Metazoa; phylum Chordata; class Amphibia; order Anura; family Ranidae; genus Rana; species Rana muscosa. The sequence goes on from CM055117.1 coordinate 273,013,850, forward strand.
CTCAGGCACCATCAGGTCAGCAGGGGGATCTGGGCCTGGCCAGCCATATCTGTGACAAAAGCAGTGCCCATGAGAACACTTAACCCATCACCCTTCCCTTGAACATGAATGTATCTGGTGCTTCTCCCCAATGTGATTCAGCCCTCTCTCTCTTTATGTGAATCTTGGCAAGCGGTGTTGGTGTGCTAGGCTTTGTGGTGTGTCAGCCTCACAGCCTTTTCCTCATTATTCCCAGTGTCATGCTGCAGAGTGCTACCGGCCCCCTCCCCACTGTTCAGCCAGACTTATGGGAGGCCCTGCTGGAGATGCTGAGCAGTATTCTGTCCCTGGCACTTGAGGTGTGAGCAACAATGGAGCAGCTTAAAATGATGGAATTGACAGTGGTGTCCAGAGGTGAAAAATGGATGGTATTAGATGCCTAGTTATGGAAGACATGACTGAGTGCAGTCATGATTGACTAAGACAGTACCTGGAGGATGCCCTCTAATAACCACCTGTCATTGCAAGATACCAGGATGTCACTGGCTGCCATTTTATATTGACAAGCTGCAGCCATATTCCTGTTGGTAGTGAATTGCCAAGGATCCCAACGTGGACCAGTCATCAGATTTTCTTATGTTAAGTGCAACATGATAAGTAATTTGTCAGTGTAACACATTTAGTTATTTATTACCTCTCACAGAGATCATAGTATTCCCCCCTGACAATGTCTTCATCTGTTTTTCTCTTCAGAGGGATAACCTTGCAACATGTTATAATGTACAGTAACAGTATAATTTTTCTGAAAAGATCCATCATTTATCCTTTAAAAGCAGTGGCGTCCCGTAATGCCCCTTTTGCCCCCCTATCCATGCATCCGGTCCCCTAATCTACATGCAGGGTGCCGATCGCATGAATTCCAATGGGGTTTATTTTTATCTATTTTTTAAGCGTGTGATTAACCACTTGGCACCCGCGCTATAGCCGAATGACGGCTACAGCGCAGACCCCAATTGCCGGGAGGCCTTCAATAGACGTCCTCCCCTTCGCGTGCTCCCCGCGCACCCCTGTAGTGTTCGCGCAGCGCGCAACGTGCGCGCTGTGATCACCCCGGTCCCGGCCCCTTACCACGTGATCAGCTGTCAGCCAATGACAGCTGATCACGTGATGTAAACAAAAGCCGGTAATCGTTTTTTTTTCTCCTCACGCTGACAGCGCGAGGAGAAAAAAAAGATGATCATCGGCTTATGTGTAAGGGACATCGGTCCCGAAGAGGAAGGGGACAATTCTGCCTCCTCTGTGCAGTCAGTACCCCCTGCCATTGCCACCTGCAAGTGCCCACAGTGCCCACCAGTGCCACCTATCAATGCCCATGAGTGCCACCTATCAATGCCCACAAGTGCCACCTATCAATGCCCACCAGTGGCACCAATCAGTGCCTCATCAGTGCCACCTAGCAGTGCTGCCTATCAGAGTAACTTACTAGTGCCGATCAGTGCCCATCACTGCCACCCATCAGTGCCCATCACTGCCACCAATCAGTGCCCATCACTGCCACCTATCAGTACCCATCACTGCCAGCTATCAGTGCCACCTATCAATGCCACCTATTAGTGCCACTTCTCAGTGCCCACCAATGCCACCTATCAATGCCCTTCAGTGCCAACCATCAGTGCCACCTCTCAGTGTCACCTTTCAGTGCCCACCAGTGCCGCCTATCAGTGCCCACCAGTGCCGCCTATCAGTGCCCACCAGTGCTGCCTTATCAGTGCCCATCAGTGCCGCCTTATCGGTGCCCATCAGTGCAGCCCATTGGTGCCCATCAGTGCAGCCCATTGGTGCCTATCAGTGCAGCCTATAAGTGCCCATCAGTGCAGCCTCATCAGCGTACATCAATGAAGGAGAAAAATTACCCGTTTGCAAAATTTTATAACAAAATATAAAAATATATAATTTTTTTAAAAAAAAATCTGTATTTTTTATTTTAAAAAATGATAAAAATTTCATTTGGGTACAGTGTTGTATGACCGCGCAATTGTCATTTAAAGTGCGTCAGCGCTGAAAGCTGAAAATTGGTCTGGGAGGAGGGGGGTTTAAATGCCCAGTAAGCAAGTGGTTAAGGCCAGAGGCTCTAATAGGCTTCAAAAAAGGGTGGGCTAGGGGAACAGTGCTCTGTTGAATGAATATTCGCTATTGTCACACTGATTCTCCTCCCGGTTAATCAGGAAGCGGGGCATGAGACCCGTTTCCCAATTGGCCTGAAAGGAGAAGTGATCCTATTGGCCTAGGAGGAGGAGGGAAGAGATGTACAGCTGCTGCGATACCAAGGAAGAGACGCAGAGGAAGCTGCCTCCCGTAGCCCAGAGGGAACCGCTGCCCGCGCCATGGATGGGGTAAGTGCGGGCTGAGGGGGGGTGTGCGGGTGACCCGACCGACTAAGTGGGGGGGGGGGGTGGCTGCCGCAACTGTTAAAAAGTAATCTGTGAGCTTCAGTCAGTGATTTTGTCTGGGCAGAGATGATGTTGACAGTCTCCAGCAGGCAGAGAGAAGAATTTCCTCAGTCTCCTCCCCCACTGATTACACTGTAACAGTGGGGATTATTTACTAAAACTGGACCATGCAAAGAAACCAATCAGCTTTCAGGTTTTATTGCCAGAGCTCAAGGTGAAGATAGAAGCTGATTGGCAACCATGCACAACTGCACCAGATTCAGGCCCCAGTGTTAGTAACTCTCCCCCAGTGTAACTTTCGAGCAACTAACAAGTTGAGAGGCAGCAGCAGGGGCTGATCTTTGCCAAACATTTGTGAACACAGCCAAAAATGGAAAGGTAATTGTGTCATCTCAGTCCAGGGGGATAGATGATGACCTTGGGTAATGTCTGAACAAAGATGACTCTGTACTTCTGGAGAAAGAAGCAGATAGGGCATTGTTGGGGAAGGAGGGGGGTTACTGTGATGTGTGGAAGGTAATACATAACTGTCATACTGACATATTACTTAGCATGCTACACGTAACATAAAAATACATAGCTGATGACAGGTCCACAGATCATAATCAAATACACATATTGTGGGGGGTGAAGGGCCATATAAGGTAGACTGTACAGGGCCCCATGACTTCTAATGGTGGTCCTGATTTGAAGTATCTGTTGATAAGCTGTGATGGATCATTACACTAACAGGATGATTATCTTCTTCTATTATAGTAGGTAGCTATAAGCTATAGAATATGACTGTCTTTGCAAGGACAGGAAAAGCAATGCAGTACCTGCTTAATTTGTGCAATCCATTGATCCTGCTTGGTACAGACAGACATCGCTCAAGGTTGCGACTGTCAGAGCAGCTGCAAATATAAAACTCTACCGATGCTGCTTTACAGACGCAGAGATCTCAAGGCTGTATGTGGCAGCTGTGGATATGCCTCACAAATACCTATTTGTTCTAACTTGTAACATGTTGAAGGGCACCTACCTAATGTCATTGCCGGCATGAAAATGATAACTTGGGCTGTTATCACTTCTGGATATACAAGGTCCAAACTGAATCAAATTCACATACCTGTACTGAAGAGTAGTTAAGGGGGAATTTAATTGTGTCTTTGATGGGGTATTCTCTGTGTTCCCACCTTATAATGAAGTTTGTTCAGCCATATGTAGTGACCTCTGCCTAACTGAAATTGTATAGTCCCCCTGGCACAATGTCATCAAAGAGAGAGTGGTATGGGAGCATGTGAAGTGGTAAATAATCCCTGCCTCTGACCACCAATGCAGGGTAAGGTGTGGCGGTTAACCGCACTGCCATTGACGATCAATACAGGGTTAAGGGCGGATTACCATCATTGGTACTAATCACCAATAAAGGGTCTTTGAAATAGCACTGTCGCTGACCACTAATGGGGGGGGGGGGGTGTTATTACTGCAGTCACTGGCACCAGTGCTAGGTGGTTTTCTTGGGACCATTGAAACCAATGCTGGGGGTTATTATTTAGGTCACTGACATCAATGCTGAGGGTGATTCTTGCGGTCACTGGCACCAATGCTGGGGGTTATTATTGAGGTCACTGACATCAATGTTGAGGGTGATTTTTTCAGTCACTGGCACCAATGCTGGGGGTTATTATTGACCTAGATGCTGGGGGTTATTATTGCAGTCACTAGCACCAATGCTGGGGGTTATTATTGTGGTCCCTGTCACTGATGATGGGAGTAAATATCATGATAAATTACACCAATGATGAGGGTTATTATTACAGTCACTGACACTAATGGTGACAGTTATTATTTCAATTACTGATACTGATGCTGGGGGTTATTATTGTGGTCACTGACACCAATGCTATGGGTTCATATTGAGGTCACTGACACCAATGCTAGGAGTTAATATATCAGTCACTGACACCAATGCTGGGGGTAATATTGCAGTCACTGACACCAATGCTGGGGGTAATATTGCAGTCACTGACACCAATGCTGGAAAAATTGCCAATGACAATGACAATAGGGCTTATATTACTAACACCTCAACCAACATAAAACTACAGCAGGACCAATATTTTCAGGCACTGAAGTGTAATACAGCTGGCTACCAACACAAATAAATTACCTGCTATTATGCAGCCCTGAAGAAGAGTTGGGAACCACACTTGAGGCTCTCTCTTCTTAGCAAGTTGGCCACCACTGACTTAAGGAGGCATACACTCTTCAATATTATCCAATCAAATAGATCAAATCAGAAACCAAACAAATAGCCATAACTTCCCTTTCGATTGATTAAGACACAGTTTCAATCAGATTTGTTTAAAGGGAGCTGACTGGCCAGGGCGTAAAACCATTGATCGTTTTGGATCATTTGGCAGCACTGAGATGATTCGGTCATATATTCAATCATATTTAAACCTATTGGATTATGAGCTTGCGATGTGGAAACAGAGATATGATCCATAACTTATCATCGTATCTTCTGTCAATCAAATGCCACTTCCCTGTGTGTGGCATATCGATCCGTTTTGTTGTTGGCTATAAAAGGTATGTACTTGGTTCTATAGAGCTGATATCAAAGGATTATGCATGTCTAATTTCAGAATAGTGCATAGGAAAATTAAAGGAGTTCTATGATCACAGCATATTCTTTCAATTTATAACATACATCAGCATTGCACTAGCAATACAAACAACATTTAGATTTGACAATCCATAGTAAGGTCACTAAAATCTCCTTTTATGTAATGAGCGCTGCCTGTCTGCTGGCCATCTCTTTTCACAACTCCGTGGATTCCCTGCATCTTCTCCTCTGCTGTTTACTTTCAATTTCTATGGACTACATATCCCATGATACCTTGCTACCTGAAAGCAGTGGTTCCCGTATTGACCCCGCCTACTGAATCTCCTACTCTCAGCACCTCTGTAGTTCAGAAGACAGGCTCTGTGAAATGTGTGACAGTAGTGCCTACTAACAGTGAATAGTGAATATGTGTCACAGAATTCAAGGAAGTAAATGTGTGGAGATCTTCACAAGGTTTACAAACTTCAAGATCGTTCAGATTAATCGGAGTAGGATAGAAATAATTGAACAACATGGAAACTAATATAAGTGTAGCAAGGTCTCTAGCCTTGTCCAGTCTAATGAGGACCTCCAAAGCCAAAAAGCTTAAGTAGTTATAGATTCAATTGGCAGTATTGTGCACAACGGAAAAATTCGTTCCGTTTCGGTTCGCTTCTTGTGCACAACGGAAAAATTTGTTCCGTTTCGGTTCGTTTCTTTCCGGTCCTGTTGATTCGTAATCATTCGTAATTTTGCTAGACGGGATTTTTCGTGTTCGGACTAATTCGTATTTTCGCAAGCGACATTTTTCGTTGAATTTTTTGTTGCTTTATAATTCGTACTTTCGGTAGAGTACGTTGTTTTTCGTTGATTCTGGACACAACTCCTACTTTCGTAACTTTTTTTGGGTTCGTTGATTCGTAATTTTCCGTGTCTCTCTCACAACGACGCTGCCTATTATGCCTAATGTGCTTAGAATGGATTTGTACTTTTCTAAATACATAGCGGTTATTTGTAACGATTCGAAATCTCGTATTTTACTTCCGTTTTTTACATGCGGCTATAGGCTCCGCCCCTGTACACCATTTTGAGAGGGTTCAGCACGGTGAGGGAGAAGCAGAGAGCAGAGCAGAGTGTTATTGTGCTTCGAATGGATTCAAAATCTCGTATTTTACTTTCGTTTTTTCATGCGGCTATAGCCTCCGCCCCTGTACACCATTTTGAGAGGGAGTTCAGCATGGTGAGGGAGAAGCAGAGAGCAGAGTGAGTGTTATTGTGCTTCGAATGGATTCGTACATTCGTAACTTTTTTCATAACGAATTATGCCGAAGACATTCGGGCATTCGCTATTTTGCGGTATAATTTATTTCGTATTCGGTTTTATTCGTAATTGCTTTGTTCGGAAATTCGAATGCTTCCGAATGTCCAAAAGTTGCTAAATTCGGACGAATTTCGATTCGTTACGAAACGAATTGCACAAGCCTAATTGGCAGACTCCAAGACTTCAATAGGAGGACAGCCGTGCAGGGAAAGGCCCCAGCAAGGCGCCACTTCTGCACATGCAGGAATGCTGCCTCTTCCTATGGTAACAGTCTTTAACAGTTCCTAACTCAAATGTAACAGTCCTTTCAGCTCCACTACAACTGCCTCTTGTAGTTCTTCAACACTGAGCTCCTGGTCTCTCCCTTGAGCTTCTCCAAGGTTGGTGGGTGGCGTTATCTCCCTCAAGCGTCACCCCTTCTTTTCTGCTGGGTCCCTAGCTTGGCACAACAGATACTTCTCAAGCTTCACCCCTGCTAACCGGCTAGGTCCCTGGATTGACTCACAAGGCTGCTCTACAAGCGTCTCTTTCACGGGGTGGGTCCCGAACTTTATCACCACCTGAAGTTTCCCAATTCTCCACCGTGCCTGTCGGTGAGAATACGGTTTTGGTACTTTCTTCAGTTACTCACTGTGGTCCCTGGTAAAAATTGTTGGTCCCTTTGTGGCGACAGCTTCCCTTCTACCTCCTACCACTGGCAGGTTTTCCAGCCGACAGAACCGTCACTTTTGGTTGGACTGCAAGCCATAGCCACAGCCCTGCATTGCCCTATTACTTATGGATAGGCCCTCACACAGCCTGGCAGCCAGATGCCCCCAGGATAGGCCCAATCTCCAGCCTTGCAGCCCGGGGTGTACGACACACGTCCACCCAGACAGCCGTCCAGGTGGCACAGAAGATAGATCACCTGACCTCATCTGAATATATAGGTTCTCTCAGCAGGCCACATTGGATGAGATACCCATATACCCATAACCTGACCTTGGGTTGCCCTTCTCATATCCAGTACCACCAAGCACTAGGTCACCTAGTGGTAGAAGAGAAAAGTGCAACAAGGCCAAACTTAGGGAGAAATCAATAGCTCTCTATCAATCGACCAAGATAACTACTCTTGGCAAGTAAATTTGTGAGGAGCTCCCTTACTAAACCCCAGGGTACGACATCATATTTTACATTTTCACCATAGATACACTTTAAGCTGTTACCCATAACAACTTTGTAGGCAGGTTGAGTAGTTCGGTGCTGTCCCGGCTGGGAGGGTGGGAGTTAATGTCTTTCCCAGTTCTTTTGTTTTGGCCGGTATTTTTCTGGGCCTGACACACTAGTCTTGTGTGATATAAAAGGGATTGTATTCTGGAGCAGAGAGCAAGGAGGCAGTAGTGGGAGGAGAAGTAGAAGAAGTATGCCTGGGGTTCACCCTGAAGACACTAGCACTGGTCTGTACCTCGGAAGGACTTGTACCTACATGGAGATGCGTAAAAAGGACTTATCTTTGCTTGGACTACTCCTTAGCAGGTATGCCATTGCAGCAATCAAGCCTGTAGCTAGAGTTAGGGAACAGGAAATAATAATGACTAGTAAAGCATTTGAAACTTTGTCCTTGCCTGGCCTAAAGTTACTGAAAGGGGTGTATTGTAAGTAACTGGCACGTACTTAGTCACGGAGTGGATCTTAAACACATTGGGGTAGGGTGGAGTGGGGTGAAGATACAAGTGGTGACCTGAAGTGATAAAAGTTTAACAAGCAGCCTGCCAATAGCATGTACCTGTTATAGGTGGAACAGCCTCTAGCAGCGAGGGAGAAGTTTTCGTCACTCTTTCCGCGAGCGGTCTGTCTCCCATAACACAGGGAGCGGATAGGTGCCGCAGAGGTCCCTATCCTCTACAGAGGTACGGAAGTTTAAGTGTTAAGTTAAGTGCACATGTGGAGCCTGCGCAGGGTGCATTGCGGGGCCCATTTCGCTACTGAAGAGTAGTAGTGGAAAACGCTGGACAGGTGGATGTGGACAAGGTTCAGAACGCCCCTCCTAAATGCAGACTACAGAGAAGGTGTACATTGTCATGGGGAACCTAGAGTTAACTGGAGAACAGTTGTAGTGCAATGTACATAGTGTACGTTCATCTCTAGAGTAGAGGCCCACTATAAGGTTGAGTATTCCCTCACAGCAGCCTTAGCCTTGTTTCAGGTCATCGATGAAGACGTCATAAAACAAAGGTACCCATGTGCGTAGTAAAGTGGCCCTGTAAAAATTGCCTAACGTAGCCCAGAAAGAACCCACATAGGGTAGGCCTCTCATGTGACCCAGTGCTTGGCGCCCCAGGAGTTAATGGGAAAACATGGAGGACGTGACAAACAACAACATATGTACCCCTTTATCGGGTCACAACTGATTCCCAAACCACCACGGTGAAAATGAAACAAAAAATTTCATTGGATGCTGTGAACAACAACGACTCTTTCTTCTTCAGCTCCGGCATTTATGAATCTTCTTGTGTGAGACAGGGAGAGCCATTTGGGAAATATGCTGAGTAGGGTCAACTACAAGGACTTCGCTATTTAGCAGTGGCGTACTGTCTGGCTCTATATGACCGAGGTTATTCAGATAGGAAGAAAATAAAAAAATAAAGCATAATGTCTAGCTCTAAGCATGTTTTATTAATAACTGTGAAGGATATTGTCTGTGAGCTTCTCTGGCATAGCTAAGAAGCCCATCCTTACCTCCAGAGTGGAGAACATCTTCGATTTGATGACCAGCAGCAAAATACGTAATCACCAAATTTATTTTCGCAGCTGTTTATACAGCCACGCCACCTCTGGATTATGTAGTTAAACGGAATCTATAACAACTGCCTTTTTATTGAAATAGGTAAAAAAGGACATGAAATAAATGCTATGGTTTTGGACTGAATACACAGAGAATATGGTAAATCATTGAAATGACAAACACTAAAGTGTCTCCGCAGCGTCGGCGAGATCGTACACGGAGCCTTGAAAGGACTTTCAGTGCTGTTTCTAATCATGGACACACTTCAAAGCCTCCGCGTTATGAAAGAGTTAGGACAGGAAAAAGTGATGCAATGTTTTGTGACGATATAACCCTTCACTTCTATTATACCTAGAAGGCGATAAAGTTTTCCTTCGCAGCGCCGATAAACAGCCCCGTGACACAAATTAAAAGCAAACAGGCTTTCGTATGCGATGCATAATGATTTGTTGCTGCCTTCAAGGCTCCTTTGAATTGCTGCGCTACAATGCAATGGCAAAAAAAATAAAAAGATTCGCGAAAGCCTCCGATTCCTGAGGGCTCGGCGGCATTGTTGGCTAAATACGGCTTGCAGCCTTCCATAAGAGTACCATCCCCTCCCATCTCCATCTGAAGCGCAGCTGACCAGCTGGAGCCAGCGCTGTCAAGAGCTTGATAACAAACCAGCCTTCTCGTCTCTTCATTCACGTATCTTCCGTACCATTTGGAAGCTCCTGTGGCTCCCGGCTATACATAATACACATTAGCATGCACAGACCAATGTCAGAGAGTAGAGCAAAAGAAGGAAGAAAAAAAAAAAGACTGCGAACAAAATAAATGTGTCACATCTTTTCTGCATAGAACATAAATCGGTGGCTAATTGCCAGAAGGCAGGGAATAAAGAAGCATAGCGGAAGAGTGCGTGTATTTGTAAACCAACAGATACACCTTGTTGTACCGGGGAGAGAAAACATAAAAAATTAAGCAGTACGAGGCGCCGAACACGCTACGGGAGAGCTATGTTACATCTCGTCCTGATAATGGCCATTAAATAAGAATCACTTTCCATAACCCCATCCATCTTTCTTAGGCCACAATCAGTATTAATTGTTGATGGAACCACTCATTATACAATTTAATTTGGACAATTACAAGCCATATACTCAGATTTTGAATGGCTGGAAGTATTTGTAAGCAGGGGCTTACACCTTGAGATTTCATGGTAAGAGGCACAAAATTTCCAACTTTTCCAATAAAGGTGGCATCGTTAAGGCTCACAGCAGGGGGTCCGGTGGGTCCCCGTTCACCATTCCAGGTCCGAATTAGGTCTGATCTTTTGCCCAAATTCGGACCTGAAACAGAGCCAAAGATGCACAAGACCCTTCTGCAGTGCGCTCTGCGGCCCCCCCGGAGATGTCTGAACTGGCTCCATTGAGAGCAGGGCACACTCTCCTGTTGTGCAAATTGAATGTGGTGAAACCACATCCAATTCGCATAAGTGTGAACCCAGCCTTACACTTGTGTATGGGGGCAGAAAAACACAAGGTTGAGCCACATTTTTACAGCAAACCTCCTCCAACTGCTCCCCCTTAAAGAGATATTAAAGGCAGATTTTTTTTTGGTTTAAAAAAACAAAAAACAAACATGTTATACTTACCTGCTCTGTGTAATAATTTTGCACAGAAGAGCCACAATCCTCCTCTTCTCGGGTCCCTCACCGGTGCTCTTGGCACCTCCCTCCTGCCTTGTGCCCCCATAGCAAGCTGCTTGCTATGGGGCACCCGAGGAGGCTTACTCCCGAGCCGCTGCTCTGTGTGTCCATTCACACAGGAAGCACGGCTCGGCCCCACCCCAACTTTCTCCTCATTGGCTCACTGGCTGTGATTGACAGTAGTGGGAGCCAATGGCTACTGCTGCTGTTTCAGCCAATGAGGAGGAAGAGACCGGGGAGAGCCGAGGATCTAGTGCACATTACTGGATCGGGATGGGGCTTAGGTAAATATTAGCGGTGCTGCTGCTGCTTTTACCTTCATGTATATAGTGCATAAAGGTAAAAAAACATGAGCCTTAAGAAACACTTTAAGCTGCAAAGGCAATTTACACTGTTATACAAGCTGTACACTCACTACTTTACATTGTAGAAAAGTGTAATTTCTTCAGTGTTGTCACATGAAAAGATATAATAAAATATTTACAAAAATTTGAGGGGTGTACTCACTTTTGTGAGATACTGTATATATTTGAAAAGTGCAAAAAAGGACCTTTTGATCTTGCCAGAAACCTTGTTAGCTGATAACTTTCTTTGCTGTCTGCCTGTGCTACATTGTTATCAGTTGCATTGTCACTAGTCTTCCCTGAGGATTACAGAACCTTGTCCATCTGTGTTATGGAGGACAAGAGGGAGTTTCCTTAGTCTTGTCCTAGGTAAATGATACCACCAAGCTACTCATTTCCTCGCCTTGTCTATTGAAACTGTCTTCTCATTGGCCTACCTCTCCATAGGCTATCCCCTCTTCAGTCTATCATGAATGCTGCTGCCAGACCTATCCACCTTGCCAACCGCTCAGTGTCTGCCACCTCTCTCCACCAATCTCTACACTGGCTCCCGGTCGCCCAGCAAATTAGATTCAATATACTAACCACAACATACAAAGCCATTCTCAACTCTGCCCCGAGATACATCACCAATCTTGTCTCCAAATATCATCCAAACCGTCCTCTCCACTTGTTTCAAGACCTCCTACTCTCAAGCTCCCTTGTCTCCTCCTCCCATGCCATCCCCAGGATTTCTGCAGAGCCTCTCCCATCCCCTGGAACTCTCTACCTCAACCTGTCTGGCAAACTCCTACTCTAGCTGCCTTCAGGCAATTCCTGAAAACTAATTTCTTTAGGGAAGCCTATCACACCTCCAACTAATCTTTTACCACTTCCATCAGCTCATTCCCCACAGTTACAAACTTTTGTACCGCCTGACCCATCCTATTAGATTGTAAACTCTTCTGAGCAGGGCCCTCTTAATCCTTGTATTTTATTATATTGTAACTGTATTGTCTTCCTTTTATATTGTAAAGTGCTACGTAAACTGTTGGCACTATATAAATCCTATAAAAAAAACAAAATTCTATCAGCGCAGAAAAATGGTTTTCTGACCGTGTATATGCTCCATCGCACTTTTTTTGTCAGAATTTCCGACAAGAAAAGATTGAGAGCAGGTTCTCTATTTTCATGACAGGAAAAATTCCTATCGCAAATCTCTTTCGACTGTATGCAATTACGATGCAGAGAAAAACACGCATGCTCAGAATCAAGCATAATAGCCAAACTGCCTATTGCACTTCATTGATCTCGGCTTGTCATAAGTGTTGTACATCACCGCGTTCTTGACGGTCGGAATTTGTGTGACCGTGTGTATGCAAGACAATTCTGAGCCGTTTTCCTGCTGAAAAAAAATGCGGTTTTCGTGTCGGAAATCGCGATCGTGTGTACGAGGCATATTCCCTGGGTTGGGATAAAACAATATAGAACATTCAAATGATGACATAAAGTGACATGAAAGCAGATTCCCTCTCAGGGTAACAAACGGATCAGCCGGGCCTGAATCTCCTATGTCATCCGTGCAGCCTAGGTGGATCACCCGGCTACCAACCAATAAGACAATCCCTCCATTGAACATAGGAATAAAAAAGCTAAATCTAGCGTTACGTCAAATGGGCGTGACTTCTTCAGTAAGGCCCCTTACTGAAGAAGTCACGCCCATTTGACGTAACGCATATAGGGGAGGAGTCGCAGTGGTGACATCATCCCGCGAGCATCTTGCTGTTTTATGCATCCTGAGCCCGCACTGCCTAAGTGCTTAGTTTGTGAGTAACTTTTTTATATGTTTTATTGATGGAATAAACCCTTTGGCATACAGAGAGCACTAGATTTGGCTTTTTTATTCCTATGTTCACCGGATCCATTTGAGGGATTGTCTTATTGGTTGGTAGCCGGGTGATCCACCTAGGCTGCACGGATGAAATAAGAGCTTCACGCCCGGCTGATCCGTTTGTTACCCTGAGAGGGAATCTGCGTTTTTGACCTACTGGTGAAACAGGGGTCAAGATTTGAGGTGAGCAGCTAGGACACTATGGTGGAGGAGAGCACCAGCACCTTAGATTAACTATGCACTTATTGGTGTATTGTTTTTGGAAGTTATCAAGGACTATCATGAACTTTTTATCACATTGAAATTGTCACTTTATGTCATCATTTGAATGTTCTATATTGTTCTATATTGTTTTATCCCAACCCAGCGAACGCTCCTAGGGGGGAGGGTTTTCAGTCACCCCCTCAATCTGAATAATTGATTGTGCACTGTGCATCTTGCCATTTCGCAAGTTGATCACTTATTCTGATGAACATTTACATTCGGCAATTGTAATTTACTATTTATTATTTAGGCAGCACAACACTATATGAATCCTGTATAATAATAATAATAATAATAATACGGTAACAACAACCATGACTCCCTCCATAGATACAGTACGAGTGAATATAGAGCGAATGAGCGTTATCACCTTAGGACAGCAAGTGTGTTATTGGCAGACTCACCAGGTAAAAATAAAATAAAAAATCTTGTCCAAGGACTGGTAGGCATTTATGCAATATATTCAATTTTATTTTTTGGATTTGGTTAATCTTTAGCATAGTACAGTTGCCCTATAGCACAGTTTAGTAGGGTTGCATCTTTCACCAGTGAAGCACCTCCATAGACATGAACAGACCCAGCAATTAGATTCACTTTGACAATATCGTTGTGCAATTTTTCTCTATTGTGTCCTACCCCAGCAAAATTAATCTTATGAGATTAATCCCTCAATAATCACAAAGCAATCTTGTGCAGCTGTGCATCATAGCAATTCTTGCTGTCGGCGATGTTTAAAATCCTAGAGATAAATAACTACATATATAGCACATATACCACTGTATAACTCAAATTACCCTATTATAAGCCATAGAATAATAATTAGCACATGCAGCCATGTCTGTAGCAGCCTGTACTGTGAAAGCTACTGTAAATGACGAAGAAAGGGTTAATCCAGAAATTCACCGCGGGTCTTTTCCTCTCATGGCCACTGATAAAGACAAAAGGGAGCCCTGGCAACTGGAGGCAAAATCCTTTCCCGACACGCTGATATAGAATGATAACGCTATACAATAATGGAATATGGGCTTGTTAACTCTCTCGGTCCCAACCGCCAGCTGCGTTCCTCCTCTCTTGGGGTTCGTAAATGGGCCTTTTGATGTACGATGTCTTTGATGTTGCGCCGGAGCTGTTCTTAACAGACCAGGCTGTGCTTCTATAGAGAGCTGCGGAAAGAATGCATAAGCTGTTCAATCAATTCATCTTTTGTGCTGCTATAGATTTATAATCTGGCTATAAACATTAGATGAAGGTTGGATGTGCTGCCACAATCCGATCGCGGCATTCATTTATCTGCACAATCATTCGGTTAACTTTTTTTTTTGCAAACTCTTTTTTATGGAAGTTTATTTCATCATACAAAATTGGCCCACACAGGGGCCGAACATTCGCCCGCGCAGGGGCAGTTCCTCTGTTGAGGCGACACACCTCAACAGGGCACAACACACAATACAAACAACTTATCTAAACTTATACTATAACCATTCGGTTAACTTTATGCCTAGACATGTGAAAGTGACTAAACTCTGGTTAAAAAATTCTGTTCAAGTTAGTATTCTTAACTCAGAAAAGTACCTTCTTTTGCGCTGTCTCCTCCAAACCCCTAAATTCCTTTTTATAGCTGCCGTGATCTGACTTCCAGTTACAGGATGGCTTCGTTCGTCCTTTGTGGTCCCACTGTATGTAGGAATAAAGCCGCTCTCTTTTGCTTGCTCTCGAAATGGACTATGTGAGTTGTAGTGTGCATAGAGCAATGCACATGAATGTAACCAACATGCACTGCTTGTTCGAAGGGGAAATACAGAGATTCAGGGGCTCATGAAAAAATAATTTCATGAAAAACGGAATACAGGGCTGGTAAAGTGTTACTAAACCCACAACAGTAAAATCAGTCTGTATATGCAGCAAAGCATGCTTATTCTACTTACTGTGGAACATAAGGTGTTACTCCTGCCCATTGTGTAAAAAGGCTGTCTTCTCTGATTCTACCCTTCTTCCACTGTCCCCAATCCATCCCCTGATAGAACAGAGCCTTGGGGGCACTCTGCACATGCTCAGTTTGGTGTGTATTGCTATAAGTTCTTTTTTTTGGGGGAGGGTGCATGTGATCAGCACAGAGCCGATCAGCACTGTCCAGACAGAGGGTCAGGGGTCCTGCAGCCTCAGAGGACAGTCAGAGGAGAACGAAAACTCCTCCAACAATCTTTAACCAGACACTGATAAACGTCAGAAGACTTCTATAACTGCTGATGAGAAAAGTTATTTAGCAGTTTATATTTATAAAAAAATTATTTAATTTTCATGTTCTGTGTACTGTGGGAGACCAGATATAGTGAATGCAGGATCCTGGGTTTAGTAACACTTTAAGGAATGGGTTTGTATAGATGATTTTTGGAGAATAAAGACATTGTTTCGTGTCACTTTAATTTTTTTTGCGTTAGATGGTGGGGGCCAATCCAAAGAGATCATCTAGGGGTGTCTGCTACTCATGGACATGCATTAAGTAGAACTTGGTGGCCAATAAGGTAAATGTAAGTTTTCAAGGGTACTGTATAAGAGTTAAGGTTAGGATTTGGGGGATTTCATTTACTTTAGAGCTAGGGCTGTTAAAGTCCAACTCGTCAGGCTGCACCCACTGCAAGGATTCTGTACACGGGAAGTAAAGCACTTACTTATTTGATCCTCTGTTCCCCTGGCAGACAGTGCTCCCCCACTGTGACGGATCTCGGATACCCCAGGTGGGCACATCCGGCAGACCTGTGTCTCCTGTCCTCCAAATGCACCTGCAGCCTGCAGATTCGCCATAACCAGCCCTTAACCCCTCAATCACAAGACAAGCCACACAGGTGTTGAGGGTTAAACATGCAGAGCATCATCTGTTTATTAAATACAAAACATACACTTTTACACACAGTTAGGGACACTCTCCTTAGCCTTGTCATAGAGGGGGGGGGGGGGTAGGGGACAAAGAAGAACCAATGGAAACTGAACACTTGTACATTGAAACAGAAACTACAGTTAAACATAAAGTAAGCAGGCAGCCCCTCCTTACACATCCCCTGCGGAGAGATGTCTCCAGTCCAGACCCAACACAATTAACACAGCAACAAGAGGGGGGGATGGGGGAGAAGGGACGTAGCATTACATTACATTATCTCAATGCCAGCTTGTCCCCAAGTCTCTCAGTCTCTTCTGGGCCATAGTCTGTGGTCAGGAGGCCAGCCCACAGTCCCTTCCAAAACACACAGTAACAGTGGCTTCTGTCACACCTACGTTCCAGCAGTGGACTGTCCTTTGATGTCCTCATTTAAATGCAGGGCTATGGGCTCTGTCTTGATGATGTCAGAGGACCTAAGACCGCCAGCGAGTAGGGGGATAAGAGACTGCTGGGACTTGACTAGCAGTGTGGAGAAGCCTGCAGTTGTGGAGGATCAGGTAAATAAAACTGCCGTACCCAGTGCCCCTAAACATAGTTGAGCTGTGAACCCTTAAAGTGCAGATGCAACCCCACTGCAACAGAAGACTTTTAGTTTTTCCGGAGTTCAGGTTTAATAGTAATTTTAAGTGTTAGAATCACAGTCAGGTTAGGAAAGGGTTACTTTCAGTGGCGGTGCGTCCATAGTGGGCGCAGGAGCGCCGCCCCCTCTCTCCTGCGCCCGTCACTCAAGTCACTTAAGTCAACAATACATACAATTATGCATTGCCGTCCACTATTAAGATGACCGCCCCCTCTGGCGAGCGCCGGCCATCTGAATAACAGCGGCTGATTGGTTTTTGGAAGTGTCTATCAGAGCCAACGGCTGTGGGCTGTAATCAGCTTCCAAATAGTTAACCAGGGGACGCACGGGCTGTGCGTTCCTTGGTTAACACTGACACGCTTCTCAGCCAATCAGGTTCACCGGGTCTGGTTACCGGTAACCTGATTGGCTGAAGCGACATCGAGGGCGGGAGAAGACATCGAGGATGGAAGAAGACATGAGGGAGTGTGGAGGAGGATGGCGCTGACCCGAGGAAGGTAAGTGCCGGGCTGGGTCGAAACTGGCTGCATTTGGGGACAAACTGGCTGTATTTGGGGACAAACTGGCTGCATTTGGGGACATGCATTTGAGGGGAAACTGGCTGTATTTGGGGACATGCATTTGGGGGGAAAATGCCTGCATTTGGGGGGAAACTGGCTGCATTTGGGAAAAAACTGGCTGCATTTGAGGGGCCAAACTGGTGGCGTTTGGGCACAGTGGCTGCGTTTAATGGGCACAGTGGCGGCAGTTGATGTTTTTTTTTATTTTTCAGTTTGTTTGCGCCCCCCTGCCACTGATTAATTTAAAGTGGAAGGTTAAGTGTTAAAAGTTTGTATTATGGGTTATGTTAACTTTTGGATTTAGGAGGGAAGAGTTAGGCATTTGGGTCATTTTATGAGTTAGGGTTTAGGGGAGCAGTTTACATTATAGAGTTAAAGGAGAAGTCTAGCCTGAGCTCAATTGGCTGAGCTTCTCCTATGGGTCACAGGAGTGCAATTTGTTTTTCACTCCTCTGACCCATTTTTAGCAGACAGCGAACTGAAGTCCACTTTTTGCTGACGTCACAGGAATCAGTCTAAGCACTGCATCATCATGACAATAAAGTCTAGATCTGCCAGGTGCCTGAACTGATACCCATCTCAGCCTCTCAGGGAGCTGCTGAGAGCCTGAGACGGCCGCACCCCGCCCCTCCACAGCTCAGCGCTCTAGTGAGCGCGGGGGCAGAGCGGAGAGCTGCTGATTGACAGCCAGCAGCTCTCTGCTCACAGAGCGGTGGTAACCGAGCCATCGGTGGTGTTCGATCGCTCGGTTCTCAGTGCAGAGGCGGCTGGGGACAGATGCAGCACAGGATCGATGCAGCATCCATCTAGGTAAGTATGATTCTGTAAAAAAAAAAAAATACATACTTCTCTTTTAAGACTCATTTCAAGGGGTTTATGTATAAAAAAAATCTGCAGAGCCATTCATTCAGTGAATCTCTTCTGAATGAAAGTCCTTTTAATATTGGCGGTATTAAATACCGCATTATAACCACGAGATGGAGCTGAGGAGTACAGGAAATACATTAATCTTTGTAACGTGAGATACAATGTATAACGCTAGAAAACCCTAGATCACATATGTATAACACAAGGAATGCAGGCTGAATCCAGACCACCAGGCCTTCTTATGTGGCCCTTTTGCAGATGGAATGTGACAGAACCCCATTCTGCCACTTTTGGCTCTTCTGTGTTTACAAGAGACAGCATTGCTCTCACCGGCTTCCGGATCTAACAGATCCCTGCATGCACTAATGACAGGGAACAGATCAGAATATGAAAGAGAATGATCTTTCTGCAAGGCGAGACAGAGCCGTCTACACAGGGAGGTACTAGATCTGAATACACAGGTAGTAGAGCCTTATACAGGTGATGTAGAGCCGCCTACACAGGAATTATTAAAGCCAGGACAGGTAGGAGAGAGTAGTGATGCAAGGAAGCTTTGGGGGAGGGGGGTTGCACACTGTGCATTGCGCACCCCTAAACCCTGCACTCTGTTCACAGTGCACCCCTGAACTTTGCATTCTGTACATAGCGTACTCATGAACTCTGCATTCTGTACATAATGCACTCCTGAAAGCTGCACTCTGTACGTAGCATAGTCCTGAACTCTGCGCTCTGTACATAACGCACTCCTGAAGTCTGCACTCTGTACATAACACACTCCTGAACTCTGCACTCTGTATGTAGAGTAGTCTTGAACTCTGCACATAACACACTCCTGCACTTTGCACTCTGTACAGAATGCACTCCTGAACTGTGCACTCTGTACATAACGCACTACTGAACTCTGCACTTTGTACATAACACACTCCTGAACTCTGCACATAACACACCCCTGAACTCTGCACTCTATACATAACGCAGTCCTGAACTCTGCAAGTAGCGTAGTCCTGAACTCTGTACATAACACACTCTTGAACTCTGCACTCGGTACATAACACACTCCTGAACTCTGCAGTCTGTACGTAACGTACTCCTGAATGATGCAGTCTGTACATAGCGTAGTCCTGAACGCTGTACATAACACACTCCTGAACTCTGCACTCTGTACGTAGCATAGTCCTGAACTCTGCACATAATGCACTCCTGAATTCTGCACTCTGTATGTAGCGTAGTCCTGAAGTCTGCACTCTGTACATGGGTGTTGTGAACAAGCACGAGTTACCTGTGTGAAACACGTCAACGTATGTTCCTGTAATTTCCTATGGTATGGTGATAATAAATAATACATTCTACAGAAGTTTTACGTTCATGGTGTGCGGCCAATCTTCTTTTTCTTCAATTATCATTGACGGTGGTGAGCCAAGGCCTGCACCCACAGGGATTTTCTTATCCATAGTGTGAGCGGTGTTCCACTTTTTTCAGATTTTGTACATAACACATTCCTGAACTCTGCACTCTGTACATAGTGTAGTCCTGAACTCTGCACTCTGTACATAGCGTAGTCCTGAACTCTGCACTCTGTACATGACGCACTCTTGAACTCTGCACTCTGTACATAACACACACCTGAATCCTGCACTCTGTAAGTAGAACACCCCAGATACAACCGAGCCCTTTGAGGGCAATCATACTGCTGATGCGGCCCACAATGAAATTAAGTTTGACACCCCTGCACTAGATGAAATTAGCAAATAAATGTAACCAATGTATTCCTTCATGTTTGCTGCTTGCTTAATTGATTACAAAATAAATTATCAAGAAATGGTGGATAATGGGTTAAACAACTGCTTTTTACTTGCCAAAGCATGCTAATGACAGTTTGCACAGAAGCACAATTATTACGGTATCTGCTTAGCAAATGGAGGTCACTTGGTGATTTACAACATAACCGCACAAATGAGGACCACCCAGAACATTATGAGCAGGCGTAAAAAGCATCCCTTTAATTTTTTTCTAAGATTGCTCACAATATATAAATGACATATTCTGTATTTTTTGTGGCTTATTGCAATGTTATTTTAGACCAGTGTTTCTCAACCTGGGGGTCGGGACCCCCTCGGGGGTCAAATGATGATTTGCCAGGGGTCACCAAATCCTGGGCTGTTCCTGAAGCCCGCACCAGTCTCCCAGCCTTTTTGCAGTCCCCACTACAGTTCTCGGATCAGCAGATGACCTTGATCAAGAGCACCTAAGTTGGCTGATCAGAACTCCCCCCAGCATTGCCACTCATCAAATCCCCCCCCCCCCCACCAGGGAGTAAGAGAAGGAATAAAAATAGAGAATACATGGAAGGGAGAGGAAAAGAGAGGAAAGAAGAAAGAAAACGGAGAGAAAGAATAAGAGAAAGAACAAGAAAGACGGCTAGAGAGAGGGATGGGGGGGGGGGGGGGACAAGAAATTAGGATAGAGAGAGATAAAAGGGAAAGAAAAGAGAACAAAGAGAACGAGCGGTACATCCTAAAATGTACCATATGAGGTTTTAATACTGTGCGAGTGGAGGGGGCTCAGGGAGCGGTAAATTTCCATGGGTTAGGGGCGCAAATTACTTGTCTTGCCTTGGGTACGAAAATAATTTTACTGTTAGGGGGTCCCCACAACTTGGGAAATTTTATCAAGGGGTCCCGGCACTAGAAGGTTGAGAACCACTGTTTTAGACGTTTTTTCGCATTTGACCTGAGAAAAACGTCTAAAACCTAAATTTTACCCGTAACATAACTTCTACAATAGACTCATAATGCGAATCTGTTGCTTAATTAAAAAAAAAAAAAAACGTATCCTGGCAAAGATAAGAGTAAAAGTAGCATTAAAGCCTATGTTTAGGTAAAAAATGTTAAAAAAAATAAAATAAATAGCACAAGGGACACTACATACATTTAATGCTAGGTGTCTTTATTGCTGGTGCTTGCTGTCATATTGCAAATTAAATTGCGTAGCAATCACTGCGAAACACACTCTAAATGGCACCCCAAACGCGGTGTAATTTTGACATACAGTATCTCACAAAAGTGAGTACACCCCTCACATTTATGTAAATATCTTATTATATCTTTTCATGTGACAACACTGAAGAAATTGCACTTTTCTACAATGTAAAGTAGTGAGTGTACAGCTTGTATAAGAGTGTAAATCTGCTGTCCCCTCAAAATAACTCAACACACAACCATTAATGTCTAAACCGCTGGCAATACGCTGTACACCTCTAAGTGAAAATGTCCAAATTGGGCCCAAAGTGTCAATATTTTGTGTGGCCACCATTATTTTCCAGCACTGCCTTAACCCTCTTGGGCATGGAGTTCCCCAGAGCTTCACAGGTTGCCACTGGAGTCCTCTTCCACTCCTGCATGATGACATCACGCAGCTGGTGGATGTTAGAGACCTTGCGCTCCTCCACCTTCTGTTTGAGGATGCCCCACAGATGCTGAATAGGGTTTAGGTCTGGAGACATGCTTGGCCAGTCCATCACCTTTAACCTCAGCTTCTTTAGCAAGGCAGTGGTCATCTTGGAGGTGTGTTTGGGGTCGTTATCATGTTGGAATACTGCCCTGCAGCCCAGTCTCCAAAGGGAGGGGATCATGCTCTGCTTCAGTATGTCACAGTACATGTTGGCATTCATGGTTCCCTCAATGAACTGTAGCTCCCCAGTGCCGGCAGCACTCATGCAGCCCCAGACCATGACACTCCCACCACCATGTATGACTGTAGGCAAGACACACTTGTCTTTGTACTCCTCACCTGGTTGCCACCACACGTGCTTGACACCACCTGAACCAAATAAGTTTATCTTGGTCTCATCAGACCACAGGACATGGTTCCAGTAATCCATGTCCTTAGTCTGCTTTTCTTCAGCAAACTGTTTGCGGGCTTTCTTGTGCATCATCTTTAGAAGAAGCTTCCTTCTGGGATGACAGCCATGCAGACCAATTTGATGCAGTGTGCAGCGTATGGTCTGAGCACTGACAGGTTGACCCCCAACCCCTTTAACCTCTGCAGCAATGTTGGCAGCACTCATACGTCTATTTCCCGAAGACAACCTGTGGATATGATGCTGAGCACGTGCACTAAACTTCTTTAGTTGACCATGGCAAGGCCTGTTCTGAGTGGAACCTGTCCTGTTAAACCACCGTATGGTCTTGGCCACCATGCTACAGCTCAGTTTCAGGGTCTTGGCAATCTTCTTATAGCTTTGGCCATCTTTATGTAGAGCAACAATTCTTTTTTCATATACTCAGAGTTCTTTGCCATGGGGTGCCATGTTGAACTTCCAGTGACCAGTATGAGAGAGAGAGAGAGCGATAATACCAAATTGAACACACCTGCTCCCCATTCACACCTGAGACCTTGTAACACTAACGAGTCACATGACACCGGGGAGGGAAAATGGCTAATTGGGCCCAATTTGGACATTTTCCTTGTCAAAATATTTTATTGATTGGATCAACAAGTAAATACAAGCAGTTGTAATAAATAATACAACAGTGAACAAATCATGTTTAACATAAATGGTAGAATTTTAAGGTCCACTAAGTAGCTACTGTTAGGTTATTTGACCATTACAGAAAAGAAAAGTAAATTAGTTAATATAACTAAGAATAATTAACTACGATTGAAATAATGCTACCATATAGAGTATTAGCTTGGACCAGAGCTGTTAAAATTTGTTAAATAGAATAATACTTCATTACTGTTCAGTAAAAGAATAAAAAATAGAGCCGAAGAGAAAAAAATATATATATATAAAAGAAAAGAACACACAGAAAAAGGGATAAACAAGAAAAGGAAGAATAGAATAGTGAGGAGAATAGAGAAGAAAGTACAGGAGTCCACTGGATTAGCTCAGATCGTATGGCTTCCTGTCTGAGGGTGTAAAAAGCATTATAATATTCACAACAGAAAGTAGGGTAGCACCGAAGCCTCGTACACACAGCCGAGATTCTCGTCGAAAAAAACATGTCGTTTTTTTAGACAAGATTCTTGGACAAGAAACTTGTCCCGGCCGAGTGTACACACGCTCGATTCAAAGAACCCGGGGTTCTTTGAATGGAGCCTACGCGGTGACGTCATCGACTACGACGAGCATGCGCTCGTCACATTCGATGCCGTCGCCGCCATCTTGGTATACCCTACCTATGCCTAGGAAGCTACCGCGCATGCGTCAAATTCATTTCGAACATGCGCGGGCTTCCGGGAGGACAGGTAAGTGTACACACACTCACTTTTCTCGTCAAGAAACATGCCGACGAGAATCTCGACGACAAAATAGAGAGCAGGTTCTCTATTTTCTCGTCGAGATTACTTGTCGGTTTTCTTGACGAGAAACCATACACACGAACGAGTTTCTCGGCAAGACATCTCTGCCAGCAAGTTTCTTGCTGGTTCTTGCCGAGAAACTCGGTCGTGTGTACGAGGCCTAAGGCTCTGAAAGTTTGGGTTTGGGATTGCAAATCACTTTTATCTGAGTAGGGTTGTCAGCTATAGTGATGAGCCGAACACCCCCGGGTTCGGTTCGCACCAGAACCCGCGAACGGACCGAAAGTTCGTACGAACATTAGAACCCTATTAAATACAATGGATGCGAACGTTCGAATTCTAAAGTGCTAATTATAACGACTATTATGCATGTTATTGTCCTAAAAAGGGTTTGGGAACCCGGGTTCTGCACCAGGGGACATGTATCAATGCAAAAAGAAGTTTTAAAAACGGTCGTTTTTCGGGAGCAGTCATTTTAATGATGCATAAAGTGAAAAAAAAAAGTCAAATATTCCTTTAAATATCGTACCTGGGGGGTGTCTAAAGTATGCCTGTGAAGTGCCACGTGTTTCCCGTGTTTAGAACTGTCCCTGCACAAAATGACACTTCTAAAGGAAAAAAAAGCCATTTAAAACTGCTTGCGGCTTTAATGTAATGTCTGGTCCCGGTAATATGGATGAAAATCTTTAAGAAAAATGGCATAGCTACCCCATGACCCCCCCCCCCCCCTACCCCAGCCCATTACCAGCCCCTTTGGGTCTTGTATGGATATTAAGGGGAACACCGCACACAAAATAAAAAAGGCCCTATATACTCTGAACAGCCGTATACAGGCGGTGCATACAAGACAGGGACTGTAGGTTTGTTCTTACGTAGAATGTGTTTGTAATTTTGAACAGGTACATTGTTTAAGTGTAGCTCCAGCCCAAAAATCTATTTTTAAACTTTTTGGAAAACATAGGTAAGGGTTATCACCCCTGTAACATTTGTTTTGCTGTCTGTGCCCCTGTTCAGAACATTTCACCTCACTTTCCGTCCCAATGACAACTGTTTTTGAAATGTGGTGTTTTTCTTGAAACAAGGATTGGTGATAAAGCATCAGTACAGAGGAGACACCTTTCTCCCATATTAATTCTTACAGGAGAGAATTTTCCTTCCTAGGGGTAGATTTCCTCTCACTTCCTGTTGTCTTCTTGCGTTTGCAAGTAGGAGTCGTTTGTAAGTTGGATGTTTGAAAGTAGGGACCTGCCGTATATACTCTGCAGAAATAGGCCCCTTAGTTGTTGGTGTTGGCACAACACTGTAAGCACTCACAGTTACTCTTGGTTGGTGCTGGAACGCCCTGCTGTCAACTATTATATCAGGAATTGTAATTACATATAATTGTTGAACAGTGGTAGTAAAAATTGGGCCTTTGATGGTGGTGCTGGTGCCACAACACTGTAAGCCCTGACAGTTACTCTTGGTGGGTGCAGCAATGGGCCCTGCTGTGAATTATTAGATCAAGAATTGTAATTGCATGCCCCTGTTGAACAGGGGCTGAAAAATTGGGCCTTTCGTGGTGGTGGTGGTGGTGTTGCCACAACACTGTAAGCCCTCAGAGTTACTCTTGGTGGGTGCAGGAATGGGCCCTGCTGTGAATTATTAGATCAAGAATTGTATTTACATGCCCCTTTTGAACAGGGGCTGAAAAATTGGGCCTTTCGTGGTGGTGGTGGTGGTGGCGTTGCCACAACACTGTAAGCCCTCAGAGTTACTCTTGGTGGGTGCAGCAATGGGCCCTGCTGTGAATTATTAGATCAAGAATTGTAATTACATGCCCCTGTTGAACAGGGGCTGAAAAATTGGGCCTTAGGCACTGGTGGCACAACACTGCAACCCCTCACAGATACTGTACTTGGAGCACAGCAATGAGCCCTGTTGCAAAGTATTGCTTCAAAAATTGTAATTACACGCCCCTGTTAAACAGGGGCTGAAAAATTGGGCCTTAGCCACTGGTGGCGGCACCCATAAACAAAAATGATCTTCCAAGCTATCATCATCAATCGTATCATTGAGGACTCAGAGGAGGAGGATAGCCAGTCAACATAACAGCACAGGCACTCAGCATCAGCATCAGTCTTGAAGGGATGTGACATGTTAAAATCAATTAGTCTGTTATATCAGCATCAGGTGTGTGGTAGCTGGTGGTGATCCAAGACTGGTTCATCTTGATGAAAGTCAGTCGATCAACCGAGTCGGTGGACAGGCGCACCCTGTGATCCGTGACAAATCCTCCAGCAGCACTGAATGTGCGTTCCGAAAGAACGCTGGATGCAGGACAGGCCAGTAGCTCAATTGCATACTGTGCAAGCTCTGGCCAGTGATCCATCCTCAAGACTAGGGATGAGCTTCGTGTTCGAGTCGAACATACGTTCGACTCGAACATCGGCTGTTCGATCGTTCGACGAAAATCGAACTATTTGGGCCGTTCGCGCCAAATTCGAGTGATGCGAACGGCCCACAATGCACTACGCCATCGCAGTGTCATCCAGGCGCTGTGATTGGCCAAGCATGCACTGTGACCCCGCATGCTTGGCCAATCACAGCGCCGGCAGCGAGGAGAGCAATGATTGGCCACAGGCAGGATGCCTGTGGCCAATTATTGCTGAGGGTGTTTAGTACACGCCCCACACTATAAAAGGCAGCCAGCACGGCGGCCTAGTGTAGTGTGTTCCGGAGCAGGGAAAGAGAAACATAGGCAGGGACAGTGACATTTATTTTTTTCTTGCTTAACCTGGATTCCTTTAGTTTAGGGAAAGAGAAGGATAGGTAGGGAGAGTGTCAGTGTGTTTTACTGTGCGAATCCTTGTTTCTAGGGACAGGGAAGGACAGTGAGGGAATTCTCCTTGTGCTATAGTGTGCTTTAAAAAAACATTTTTTCTAGGGACAGAAAACTATAGGTAGGGAGAGTGTCAGTGTGTTTTACTGTGCGAATCCTTGTTTCTAGGGACAGGGAAGGACAGTGAGGGAATTCTCCTTGTGCTATAGTGTGCTTTAAAAAAACATTTTTTCTAGGGACAGAAAACTATAGGTAGGGAGAGTGTCAGTTTCTTTCACTGTGATAATCCTTGTTTCTAGGGACAAAGAAGGAAAGTGAGTGAAATTCTCCTTGTGCTATAGTGTGCTTTAAAAAAACATTTTTTCTAGGGACAGAAAACTATAGGTAGGGAGAGTGTCAGTGTCTTTTACTGTGTGAATCCTTGTTTCTAGGGACAGGGAAGGACAGTGAGGGAATTATCCTTGTGCTATAGTGTGCTTTAAAAAAACATTTTTTCTAGGGACAGAAAACTATAGGTAGGGAGAGTGTCAGTGTGTTTTACTGTGCGAATCCTTGTTTCTAGGGACAGGGAAGGACAGTGAGGGAATTCTCCTTGTGCTATAGTGTGCTTTAAAAAAACATTTTTTCTAGGGACAGAAAACTATAGGTAGGGAGAGTGTCAGTGTCTTTTACTGTGCGAATCCTTGTTTCTAGGGACAGGGAAGGACAGTGAGGGAATTCTCCTTGTGCTATAGTGTGCTTTAAAAAAACATTTTTTCTAGGGACAGAAAACTATAGGAAGGAAGAGTGTCAGTTTCTTTCACTGTGCGAATCCTTGTTTCTAGGGACAGGGAAGGACAGTGAGGGAATTCTCCTTGTGCTATAGTGTGCTTTAAAAAAACATTTTTTCTAGGGACAGAAAACTTTAGGTAGGGAGAGTGTCAGTGTGTTTTACTGTGCGAATCCTTGTTTCTAGGGACAGGGAAGGACAGTGAGGGAATTCTCCTTGTGCTATAGTGTGCTTTAAAAAAACATTTTTTCTAGGGACAGAAAACTATAGGAAGGAAGAGTGTCAGTTTCTTTCACTGTGATAATCCTTGTTTCTAGGGACAAAGAAGGAAAGTGAGTGAAATTCTCCTTGTGCTATAGTGTGCTTTAAAAAAACATTTTTTCTAGGGACAGAAAACTATAGGTAGGGAGAGTGTCAGTGTGTTTTACTGTGCGAATCCTTGTTTCTAGGGACAGGGAAGGACAGTGAGGGAATTCTCCTTGTGCTATAGTGTGCTTTAAAAAAACATTTTTTCTAGGGACAGAAAACTATAGGTAGGGAGAGTGTCAGTGTGTTTTACTGTGCGAATCCTTGTTTCTAGGGACAGGGAAGGACAGTGAGGGAATTCTCCTTGTGCTATAGTGTGCTTTAAAAAAACATTTTTTCTAGGGACAGAAAACTATAGGAAGGAAGAGTGTCAGTTTCTTTCACTCTGATAATCCTTGTTTCTAGGGACAAAGAAGGAAAGTGAGTGAAATTCTCCTTGTGCTATAGTGTGCTTTAAAAAAACATTTTTTCTAGGGACAGAAAACTATAGGTAGGGAGAGTGTCAGTGTGTTTTACTGTGCGAATCCTTGTTTCTAGGGACAGGGAAGGACAGTGAGGGAATTCTCCTTGTGCTATAGTGTGCTTTAAAAAAACATTTTTTCTAGGGACAGAAAACTATAGGTAGGGAGAGTGTCAGTGTGTTTTACTGTGCGAATCCTTGTTTCTAGGGACAGGGAAGGACAGTGAGGGAATTCTCCTTGTGCTATAGTGTGCTTTAAAAAAAGATTTTTTCTAGGGACAGAAAACTATAGGAAGGAAGAGTGTCAGTTTCTTTCACTGTGATAATCCTTGTTTCTAGGGACAAAGAAGGAAAGTGAGTGAAATTCTCCTTGTGCTATAGTGTGCTTTAAAAAAACATTTTTTCTAGGGACAGAAAACTATAGGTAGGGAGAGTGTCAGTGTGTTTTACTGTGCGAATCCTTGTTTCTAGGGACAGGGAAGGACAGTGAGGGAATTCTCCTTGTGCTATAGTGTGCTTTAAAAAAACATTTTTTCTAGGGACAGAAAACTATAGGTAGGGAGAGTGTCAGTGTGTTTTACTGTGCGAATCCTTGTTTCTAGGGACAGGGAAGGACAGTGAGGGAATTCTCCTTGTGCTATAGTGTGCTTTAAAAAAACATTTTTTTCTAGGGACAGAAAACTATAGGAAGGAAGAGTGTCAGTTTCTTTCACTGTGATAATCCTTGTTTCTAGGGACAAAGAAGGAAAGTGAGTGAAATTCTCCTTGTGCTATAGTGTGCTTTAAAAAAACATTTTTTCTAGGGACAGAAAACTATAGGTAGGGAGAGTGTCAGTGTCTTTTACTGTGCGAATCCTTGTTTCTAGGGACAGGGAAGGACAGTGAGGGAATTCTCCTTGTGCTATAGTGTGCTTTAAAAAAACATTTTTTCTAGGGACAGAAAACTATAGGAAGGAAGAGTGTCAGTTTCTTTCACTGTGATAATCCTTGTTTCTAGGGACAAAGAAGGAAAGTGAGTGAAATTCTCCTTGTGCTATAGTGTGCTTTAAAAAAACATTTTTTCTAGGGACAGAAAACTATAGGTAGGGAGAGTGTCAGTGTGTTTTACTGTGCGAATCCTTATTTCTAGGGACAGGGAAGGACAGTGAGAGAATTCTCCTTGTGCTATAGTGTGCTAAAGCATTCCTCATCAACCATCTTTGAAATCCTTGTTTTTTTGGACAGTCAGGGAAATTGTCGTTGTGCTATTCTGTGCAAAAGCAATCATCCTCAACCATATTTAGAAATCCTTAAGTAAAGGGACAGAGAAGGACACCTGAAGGTAGCCCTTATTGCTTTTTTCCCATCTCCCTGCAGGCCATCTATTAGAATGTCTGGAAGGCAAACAAGGAGAGGCAGACAGTCAGGAGGCAATAAAAGAGGGCAAGCAGGCTCTGTGTCTGGGGGCAACAGTGCTGGTCGTGGACGCGGTGCATTGTCATCAGCACATGGCCATGGGACACGCTTGTCCTTCTTTTCGGCAGCTGGACATGTTGAGCCACATCATGCCGAAGACTTGGTAGAGTGGAAGACCAAGCCCTCCTCCTCCTCCTCATCCTCTCTCACCCAGGCTCAGGGTACTGGAAAAGCAGCTGCCAAAGCGTCCTCTTCCCTGGTATCAATGTCAGACTCATCATCAGTCACTCCTTCCCTAGACCCACCATGTCCTCCTCCTGAGGAGTCCCCCGAACTGTTTGAGCACAGTGTTGGGTACATGCTCCAGGAGGATGCCCAGCGTTTCGAAGGGTCTGATGATGAAACCCAGCTAGAGGAAGGCAGTAGCGTGAGAGCAGACAGAGGGGATGCTCAAGAAGGACACCAATCTGGCAGTCATGTTCCAGCAGCTGCAGCATACTGCCAGATTGGCTCCAGTGATGAGGAGGGAGGTGATGATGAGGTCACTGACTCCACGTGGGTGCCTAATAGGAGAGAGGAGGAGGAGGAGGATGAGGAGGAGGCACATCTCCAACGAGGCAGGATGCCCTTTGGTGGCCAGCGTAAGGGCAGTACACCGACGGAATCACACCGCAGAGCTCCGCCTGTGCAGGGCGCTGCCTCTGCCCGTCATTCAAAAAGTTCTTTGGTGTGGGCCTTTTTTGAGGCTAGTGCATCAGATCGCACAGCTGCTGTTTGCAACATATGTCTCAAGCGTATATCGCGTGGCCAAAACATCAGCCGCTTGGGTACCACATGCCTGACCAGACATATGTTGACCTGCCATGCAGCTCGTTGGCAAGCCTACCTCAAAGACCCACACCAAAGAACAAAGCGGACCTCTCCTTGCACCGCATCAGCTGGGATCTCCAACCCCACTATAACTTCAGTCCTCTCTGAAACATGCACTGAGAGGAATGAAGGTGTAGAATTAGGTGTGTCACAGCCAAGTACTTGCGGCCACTCTGCTAGCAGTACACCGACGTCCGATTCTAGCAGGCAAATTTCCCTGCCCCAGCTGCTGGACCGTCGAAAGAAGTTCACTCCCAGCCATCCACATGCCCAGCGGTTGAATGCTAGCTTGGCTAAATTGCTAGCGCTTCAACTGCTGCCTTTTCAGTTGGTAGACTCGGCCCCCTTCCGTGAGTTTGTGCAATGTGCGGTTCCTCAGTGGCAGGTTCCCAAACGCCACTTTTTCTCACGGAAGGCTATTCCGGCTCTCTACCGGCATGTGGAAGGCAATGTCTTGGCCTCGCTGGACAGGGCGGTCAGCGGTAAGGTGCATATTACCGCTGACTCATGGTCCAGCAGGCATGGACAGGGACGTTACCTTTCTTTCACGGCCCATTGGGTCACTCTTTTGGCAGCTGGGAAGGATGCAGGACAAGGTGCAGTAGTGTTGGAGGTTGTTCCACCGCCACGCCTCCAAAATGCTACTACTGGTTGTGACACACCTCTCTCCTCCACCCCCTCCTCTTCTTCTTCCTCCATGGCCTCTTCCTGTGGTTTGTCCTCGGAACCAGCGGTGCTCCGTAGGCGTTCAAGGGGCTACGCAAGTACGCAGGCAAAAAGATGCCATGCCGTGCTTGCGCTGGTGTGTTTGGGGGACAGAAGCCACACTGGGGCAGAGGTCCTGTCTGCTCTGCAGGGCCAGGCCGAGAGGTGGTTGACGCCACGCCAGCTTAAGCCAGGAATGGTGGTTTGCGACAATGGCACCAACCTCCTCTCCGCCCTCCGACAGGGACAACTGACCCATGTGCCCTGTGTGGCTCACGTCCTTAACCTGGTGGTGCAGCGGTTCTTGGGCAGGTACCCAGGCTTACAGGATGTCCTGAGGCAGGCCAGGAAAGTCTGTGTGCATTTCCGCAGATCTTATAATGCCAGTGCTCGCCTGGCTGAGCTGCAAAAGGAGTTGAACCTGCCCAAGAACCGCCTTATATGTGACATGCCCACCAGGTGGAACTCAACGTTGGCCATGCTGCAGCGGCTGCACACGCAGCAGAGGGCCATCAATGAGTACCTGTGCGACTACGGCACCAGGACAGGGTCAGGGGAGCTTGGTTTTTTTTCTCCACGCCAGTGGGGCATGATCAGGGATGCATGCACTGTCCTGGCACCATTTGAGGAGGCCACGAGGATGGTGAGCAGTGACAGTGCATGCATCAGTGACACTGTACCTCTTGTCCACCTGTTGGAGCACACGCTGCGTGGAATAATGGACAGGGCACTTGAGGCAGAACAGAGGCAGGAAGAGGAGGACTTCCTTGCCTCTCAAGGCCCCCTTTACCCAGACAGTGTTCCTTCTGTCCCACCCATCGCACAGGAAGAGGAGGAGGAGGAGGAGGAGGAGGATTGTGTCAGCATGGAGGTGGAGGCTGGCACTCAGCATCATCAGCAGCAGTCTTTTAGGGATGATTTACAGTCCCAAGAAACCAGTGGACTTGTACGTGGCTGGGAGGAGGTGGCTGCGGATCATGTCGTCCTTAGTGACCCAGAGGACTCCGGAGCGAATGCCTCAGCAAACCTACGCTGCATGGCCTCCCTGATCCTGCAAAGTCTGCGGAAGGATCCTCGTATTCTTCGGATCAAGGAGAGGGACCATTACTGGCTGGCCACTCTCCTTGATCCACGGTACAAGGGTAAGGTTGCGGACCTTATGTTACCGTCGCAGAGGGAGCAGAGGATGAGACAACTCCGGGAGGCCTTGCAGAAAGGTCTGTGCAACGCGTTCCCAGAGACTGGGAGGTTACAAACTCCTGGTCCTGGACAACGAGTTGCTGAGGCTTCGGCCAGTCAAAGAAGGAGCGGTGGGGAAGGTGGCCGTCTGACCGATGCGTTCAGACAATTCTTTAGTCCGCAGCCCCAAAGTATGATCGGTTCCAGCAACCATCGCCAGCGTCTGATAAACATGGTGCAGGAATATCTAGGGGCAAGGTCAGACTTGGACACCTTCCCCACCGAAAATCCTCTGGCTTACTGGGTCTTGAGGATGGATCACTGGCCAGAGCTTGCACAGTATGCAATTGAGCTACTGGCCTGTCCTGCATCCAGCGTTCTTTCGGAACGCACATTCAGTGCTGCTGGAGGATTTGTCACGGATCACAGGGTGCGCCTGTCCACCGACTCGGTTGATCGACTGACTTTCATCAAGATGAACCAGTCTTGGATCACCACCAGCTACCACACACCTGATGCTGATATAACAGACTAATTGATTTTAACATGTCACATCCCTTCAAGACTGATGCTGATGCTGAGTGCCTGTGCTGTTATGTTGACTGGCTATCCTCCTCCTCCGAGTCCTCAATGATACGATTGATGATGATAGCTTGGAAGATCATTTTTGTTTATGGGTGCCGCCACCAGTGGCTAAGGCCCAAATTTTCAGCCCCTGTTTTACAGGGGCGTGTAATTACAATTTTTTTAGCAATAATTTGCCATAGGGCTCATTGCTGTGCTCCAAGTACAGTATCTGTGAGGGGTTGGAGTGTTGTGGCACCAGTGCCTAAGGCCCAATTTTTCAGCCCCTGTTTAACAGGGGCGTGTCATTACAATTTTTGAAGCAATACTTTGCAACAGGGCTCATTGCTGTGCTCCAAGTACAGTATCTGTGAGGGGTTGTAGTGTTGTGCCACCAGTGCCTAAGGCCCAATTTTTCAGCCCCTGTTCAACAGGGGCATGCAATTACAATTCTTGATCTAATAATTCACAGCAGGGCCCATTGCTGCACCCACCAAGAGTAACTCTGAGGGCTTACAGTGTTGTGGCAACGCCACCACCACCAGCACCACGAAAGGCCCAATTTTTCAGCCCCTGTTCAAAAGGGGCATGTAATTACAATTCTTGATCTAATAATTCACAGCAGGGCCCATTGCTGCACCCACCAAGAGTAACTCTGAGGGCTTACAGTGTTGTGGCAACACCACCACCACCACCACCACCACGAAAGGCCCAATTTTTCAGCCCCTGTTCAACAGGGGCATGCAATTACAATTCTTGATTTAATAATTCACAGCAGGGCCCATTCCTGCACCCACCAAGAGTAACTCTGAGGGCTTACAGTGTTGTGGCAACACCACCACCACCACCACCACCACGAAAGGCCCAATTTTTCAGCCCCTGTTCAACAGGGGCATGCAATTACAATTCTTGATCTAATAATTCACAGCAGGGCCCATTGCTGCACCCACCAAGAGTAACTGTCAGGGCTTACAGTGTTGTTTCACCAGCACCACCATCAAAGGCCCAATTTTTACTACCACTGTTCAACAATTATATGTAATTAAAATTCCTGATATAATAGTTGACAGCAGGGCGTTCCAGCACCAACCAAGAGTAACTGTGAGTGCTTACAGTGTTGTGCCAACACCAACAACTAAGGGGCCTATTTCTGCAGAGTATATACGGCAGGTCCAACTTACAAACGACTCCTACTTGCAAACGCAAGAAGACAACAGGAAGTGAGAGGAAATCTACCACTAGGAAGGAAAATTCTCTCCTGTAAGAATAAATATGGGAGAAAGGTGTCTCCTCTGTACTGATGCTTTATCAGCAATCCTTGTTTCAAGAAAAACACCACATTTCAAAAACAGTTGTCATTGGGACGGAAAGTGAGGTGAAATGTTCTGAACAGGGGCACAGACAGCAAAACAAATGTTACAGGGGTGATAACCCTTACCTATGTTTTCCAAAAAGTTTAAAAATAGATTTTTGGGCTGGAGCTACACTTCAACAATGTACCTTTTCAAAATTACAAACAGATTCTACATAAGAACAAACCTACAGTCCCTGTCTTGTATGCACCGCCTGTATACGGCTGTTCAGAGTATATAGGGCCTTTTTTATTTTATGTGCGGGGTTCCCCTTAATATCCATACAAGACCCAAAGGGGCTGGTAATGGGCTGGGGTAGGGGGGGGGGGGGGTCATGGGGCAGCTATGCCATTTTTCTTAAAGATTTTCATCCATATTACCGGGACCAGACATTACATTAAAGCCGCAAGCAGTTTTAAATGGCTTTTTTTCCCTTTAGAAGTGTCATTTTGTGCAGGGACAGTTCTAAACACGGGAAAACACGTGGCACTTCACAGGCATACTTTAGACACCCCCCAGGTACGATATTTAAAGGAATATTTGACTTTTTTTTTTTTCACTTTATGCATCATTAAAATGACTGCTCCCGAAAAACGACCGTTTTTCAAACTTCTTTTTGCATTGATACATGTCCCCTGGTGCACAACCCGGGTTCCCAAACCCTTTTTAGGACAATAACATGCATAATAGTTGTTATAATTAGCACTTTAGAATTCGAACGTTCGCATCCATTGTATTTAATAGGGTTCTAATGTTCGTACGAACTTTCGGTCCGTTCGCGGGTTCTGGTGCGAACCGAACCCGGGGGTGTTCGGCTCATCACTACTCAAGACCCAGTAAGCCAGAGGATTTTCGGTGGGGAAGGTGTCCAAGTCTGACCTTGCCCCTAGATATTCCTGCACCATGTTTATCAGACGCTGGCGATGGTTGCTGGAACCGATCATACTTTGGGGCTGCGGACTAAAGAATTGTCTGAACGCATCGGTCAGACGGCCACCTTCCCCACCGCTCCTTCTTTGACTGGCCGAAGCCTCAGCAACTCGTTGTCCAGGACCAGGAGTTTGTAACCTCCCAGTCTCTGGGAACGCGTTGCACAGACCTTTCTGCAAGGCCTCCCGGAGTTGTCTCATCCTCTGCTCCCTCTGCGACGGTAACATAAGGTCCGCAACCTTACCCTTGCACCGTGGATCAAGGAGAGTGGCCAGCCAGTAATGGTCCCTCTCCTTGATCCGAAGAATACGAGGATCCTTCCGCAGACTTTGCAGGATCAGGGAGGCCATGCAGCGTAGGTTAGCTGAGGCATTCGGTCCGGAGTCCTCTGGGTCACTAAGGACGACATGATCCGCAGCCACCTCCTCCCAGCCACGTACAAGTCCACTGGTTTCTTGGGACTGTAAATCATCCCTAAAAGACTGCTGCTGATGATGCTGAGTGCCAGCCTCCACCTCCATGCTGACACAATCCTCCTCCTCCTCCTCCTCTTCCTGTGCGATGGGTGGGACAGAAGGAACACTGTCTGGGTAAAGGGGGCCTTGAGAGGCAAGGAAGTCCTCCTCTTCCTGCCTCTGTTCTGCCTCAAGTGCCCTGTCCATTATTCCACGCAGCGTGTGCTCCAACAGGTGGACAAGAGGTACAGTGTCACTGATGCATGCACTGTCACTGCTCACCATCCTCGTGGCCTCCTCAAATGGTGCCAGGACAGTGCATGCATCCCTGATCATGCCCCACTGGCGTGGAGAAAAAAAACCAAGCTCCCCTGACCCTGTCCTGGTGCCGTAGTCGCACAGGTACTCATTGATGGCCCTCTGCTGCGTGTGCAGCCGCTGCAGCATGGCCAACGTTGAGTTTCACCTGGTGGGCATGTCACATATAAGGCGGTTCTTGGGCAGGTTCAACTCCTTTTGCAGCTCAGCCAGGCGAGCACTGGCATTATAAGATCTGCGGAAATGCACACAGACTTTCCTGGCCTGCCTCAGGACATCCTGTAAGCCCGGGTACCTGCCCAAGAACCGCTGCACCACCAGGTTAAGGACGTGAGCCACACAGGGCACATGGGTCAGTTGTCCCTGTCGGAGGGCGGAGAGGAGGTTGGTGCCATTGTCGCAAACCACCATTCCTGGCTTAAGCTGGCGTGGCGTCAACCACCTCTCGGCCTGGCCCTGCAGAGCAGACAGGACCTCTGCCCCAGTGTGGCTTCTGTCCCCCAAACACACCAACGCAAGCACGGCATGGCATCTTTTTGCCTGCGTACTTGCGTAGCCCCTTGAACGGCTACGGAGCACCGCTGGTTCAGAGGACAAAGCACAGGAAGAGGCCATGGAGGAAGAAGAAGAGGAGGGGGTGGAGGAGAGAGGTGTGTCACAACCAGTAGTAGCATTTTGGAGGCGTGGCGGTGGAACAACCTCCAACACTACTGCACCTTGTCCTGCATCCTTCCCAGCTGCCAAAAGAGTGACCCAATGGGCCGTGAAAGAAAGGTAACGTCCCTGTCCATGCCTGCTGGACCATGAGTCAGCGGTAATATGCACCTTACCGCTGACCGCCCTGTCCAGCGAGGCCAAGACATTGCCTTCCACATGCCGGTAGAGAGCCGGAATAGCCTTCCGTGAGAAAAAGTGGCGTTTTGGAACCTGCCACTGAGGAACCGCACATTGCACAAACTCACGGAAGGGGGCCGAGTCTACCAACTGAAAAGGCAGCAGTTGAAGCGCTAGCAATTTAGCCAAGCTAGCATTCAACCGCTGGGCATGTGGATGGCTGGGAGTGAACTTCTTTCGACGGTCCAGCAGCTGGGGCAGGGAAATTTGCCTGCTAGAATCGGACGTCGGTGTACTGCTAGCAGAGTGGCCGCAAGTACTTGGCTGTGACACACCTAATTCTACACCTTCATTCCTCTCAGTGCATGTTTCAGAGAGGACTGAAGTTATAGTGGGGTTGGAGATCCCAGCTGATGCGGTGCAAGGAGAGGTCCGCTTTGTTCTTTGGTGTGGGTCTTTGAGGTAGGCTTGCCAACGAGCTGCATGGCAGGTCAACATATGTCTGGTCAGGCATGTGGTACCCAAGCGGCTGATGTTTTGGCCACGCGATATACGCTTGAGACATATGTTGCAAACAGCAGCTGTGCGATCTGATGCACTAGCCTCAAAAAAGGCCCACACCAAAGAACTTTTTGAATGACGGGCAGAGGCAGCGCCCTGCACAGGCGGAGCTCTGCGGTGTGATTCCGTCGGTGTACTGCCCTTACGCTGGCCACCAAAGGGCATCCTGCCTCGTTGGAGATGTGCCTCCTCCTCATCCTCCTCCTCCTCCTCTCTCCTATTAGGCACCCACGTGGAGTCAGTGACCTCATCATCCCCTCCCTCCTCATCACTGGAGCCAATCTGGCAGTATGCTGCAGCTGCTGGAACATGACTGCCAGATTGGTGTCCTTCTTGAGCATCCCCTCTGTCTGCTCTCATGCTACTGCCTTCCTCTAGCTGGGTTTCATCATCAGACCCTTCGAAACGCTGGGCATCCTCCTGGAGCATGTACCCAACACTGTGCTCAAACAGTTCGGGGGACTCCTCAGGAGGAGGACATGGTGGGTCTAGGGAAGGAGTGACTGATGATGAGTCTGAAATTGATACCAGGGAAGAGGACGCTTTGGCAGCTGCTTTGCCAGTACCCTGAGCCTGGGTGAGAGAGGATGAGGAGGAGGAGGAGGGCTTGGTCATCCACTCTACCAAGTCTTCGGCATGATGTGGCTCAACATGTCCAGCTGCCGAAAAGAAGGACAAGCGTGTCCCATGGCCATGTGCTGATGACAATGCACCGCGTCCACGACCAGCACTGTTGCCCCCAGACACAGAGCCTGCTTGCCCTCTTTTATTGCCTCCTGACTGTCTGCCTCTCCTTGTTTGCCTTCCAGACATTCTAATGGATGGCCTGCAGGGAGATGGGAAAAAAGCAATAAGGGCTACCTTCAGGTGTCCTTCTCTGTCCCTTTACTTAAGGATTTCTAAATATGGTTGAGGATGATTGCTTTCGCACAGAATAGCACAATGACAATTTCCCTGACTGTCCAAAAAACAAGGATTTCAAAGATGGTTGATGAGGAATGCTTTAGCACAGTATAGCACAATGAGAATTTCCCTCACTGTCCTTCCCTGTCCCTACAAACAAGGATTAGCACAGTAAAACACACTGACACTCTCCCTACCTATAGTTTTCTGTCCCTATAAAAAATGTTTTTTTAAAGATGGTTGATGATGAATGCTTTAGCACAGTATAGCACAAGGAGAATTTCCCTCACTGTCCTTCCCTGTCCCTACAAACAAGGATTAGCACAGTAAAACACACTGACACTCTCCCTACCTATAGTTTTCTGTCCCTATAAAAAATGTTTTTTTAAAGATGGTTGATGATGAATGCTTTAGCACAGTATAGCACAAGGAGAATTTCCCTCACTGTCCTTCCCTGTCCCTACAAACAAGGATTAGCACAGTAAAACACACTGACACTCTCCCTACCTATAGTTTTCTGTCCCTATAAAAAATGTTTTTTTAAAGATGGTTGATGATGAATGCTTTAGCACAGTATAGCACAAGGAGAATTTCCCTCACTGTCCTTCCCTGTCCCTACAAACAAGGATTAGCACAGTAAAACACACTGACACTCTCCCTACCTATAGTTTTCTGTCCCTATAAAAATTTTTTTTTTAAAGATGGTTGATGATGAATGCTTTAGCACAGTATAGCACAAGGAGAATTTCCCTCACTGTCCTTCCCTGTCCCTACAAACAAGGATTAGCACAGTAAAACACACTGACACTCTCCCTACCTATAGTTTTCTGTCCCTATAAAAAATGTTTTTTTAAAGATGGTTGATGATGAATGCTTTAGCACAGTATAGCACAAGGAGAATTTCCCTCACTGTCCTTCCCTGTCCCTACAAACAAGGATTAGCACAGTAAAACACACTGACACTCTCCCTACCTATAGTTTTCTGTCCCTATAAAAAATGTTTTTTTAAAGATGGTTGATGATGAATGCTTTAGCACAGTATAGCACAAGGAGAATTTCCCTCACTGTCCTTCCCTGTCCCTACAAACAAGGATTAGCACAGTAAAACACACTGACACTCTCCCTACCTATAGTTTTCTGTCCCTATAAAAAATGTTTTTTTAAAGATGGTTGATGATGAATGCTTTAGCACAGTATAGCACAAGGAGAATTTCCCTCACTGTCCTTCCCTGTCCCTACAAACAAGGATTAGCACAGTAAAACACACTGACACTCTCCCTACCTATAGTTTTCTGTCCCTATAAAAAATGTTTTTTTAAAGATGGTTGATGATGAATGTTTTAGCACAGTATAGCACAAGGAGAATTTCCCTCACTGTCCTTCCCTGTCCCTACAAACAAGGATTAGCACAGTAAAACACACTGACACTCTCCCTACCTATAGTTTTCTGTCCCTATAAAAAATGTTTTTTTAAAGATGGTTGATGATGAATGCTTTAGCACAGTATAGCACAAGGAGAATTTCCCTCACTGTCCTTCCCTGTCCCTACAAACAAGGATTAGCACAGTAAAACACACTGACACTCTCCCTACCTATAGTTTTCTGTCCCTATAAAAAATGTTTTTTTAAAGATGGTTGATGATGAATGCTTTAGCACAGTATAGCACAAGGAGAATTTCCCTCACTGTCCTTCCCTGTCCCTACAAACAAGGATTAGCACAGTAAAACACACTGACACTCTCCCTACCTATAGTTTTCTGTCCCTATAAAAAATGTTTTTTTAAAGATGGTTGATGATGAATGCTTTAGCACAGTATAGCACAAGGAGAATTTCCCTCACTGTCCTTCCCTGTCCCTACAAACAAGGATTAGCACAGTAAAACACACTGACACTCTCCCTACCTATAGTTTTCTGTCCCTATAAAAAATGTTTTTTTAAAGATGGTTGATGATGAATGCTTTAGCACAGTATAGCACAAGGAGAATTTCCCTCACTGTCCTTCCCTGGTCCTACAAACAAGGATTAGTACAGTAAAACACACTGACACTCTCCCTACCTATAGTTTTCTGTCCCTATAAAAAATGTTTTTTTAAAGATGGTTGATGATGAATGCTTTAGCACAGTATAGCACAAGGAGAATTTCCCTCACTGTCCTTCCCTGTCCCTACAAACAAGGATTAGCACAGTAAAACACACTGACACTCTCCCTACCTATAGTTTTCTGTCCCTATAAAAAATGTTTTTTTAAAGATGGTTGATGATGAATGCTTTAGCACAGTATAGCACAAGGAGAATTTCCCTCACTGTCCTTCCCTGTCCCTACAAACAAGGATTAGCACAGTAAAACACACTGACACTCTCCCTACCTATAGTTTTCTGTCCCTATAAAAAATGTTTTTTTAAAGATGGTTGATGATGAATGCTTTAGCACAGTATAGCACAAGGAGAATTTCCCTCACTGTCCTTCCCTGTCCCTACAAACAAGGATTAGCACAGTAAAACACACTGACACTCTCCCTACCTATAGTTTTCTGTCCCTATAAAAAATGTTTTTTTAAAGATGGTTGATGATGAATGCTTTAGCACAGTATAGCACAAGGAGAATTTCCCTCACTGTCCTTCCCTGTCCCTACAAACAAGGATTAGCACAGTAAAACACACTGACACTCTCCCTACCTATAGTTTTCTGTCCCTATAAAAAATGTTTTTTTAAAGATGGTTGATGATGAATGCTTTAGCACAGTATAGCACAAGGAAAATTTCCCTCACTGTCCTTCCCTGTCCCTACAAACAAGGATTAGCACAGTAAAACACACTGACACTCTCCCTACCTATAGTTTTCTGTCCCTATAAAAAATGTTTTTTTAAAGATGGTTGATGATGAATGCTTTAGCACAGTATAGCACAAGGAGAATTTCCCTCACTGTCCTTCCCTGTCCCTACAAACAAGGATTAGCACAGTAAAACACACTGACACTCTCCCTACCTATAGTTTTCTGTCCCTATAAAAAATGTTTTTTTAAAGATGGTTGATGATGAATGCTTTAGCACAGTATAGCACAATGAGAATTTCCCTCACTGTCCTTCCCTGTCCCTACAAACAAGGATTAGCACAGTAAAACACACTGACACTCTCCCTACCTATAGTTTTCTGTCCCTATAAAAAATGTTTTTTTAAAGATGGTTGATGATGAATGCTTTAGCACAGTATAGCACAAGGAGAATTTCCCTCACTGTCCTTCCCTGTCCCTACAAACAAGGATTAGCACAGTAAAACACACTGACACTCTCCCTACCTATAATTTTCTGTCCCTATAAAAAATGTTTTTTTAAAGATGGTTGATGATGAATGCTTTAGCACAGTATAGCACAAGGAGAATTTCCCTCACTGTCCTTCCCTGTCCCTACAAACAAGGATTAGCACAGTAAAACACACTGACACTCTCCCTACCAATAGTTTTCTGTCCCTATAAAAAATGTTTTTTTAAAGATGGTTGATGATGAATGCTTTAGCACAGTATAGCACAAGGAGAATTTCCCTCACTGTCCTTCCCTGTCCCTACAAACAAGGATTAGCACAGTAAAACACACTGACACTCTCCCTACCTATAGTTTTCTGTCCCTATAAAAAATGTTTTTTTAAAGATGGTTGATGATGAATGCTTTAGCACAGTATAGCACAAGGAAAATTTCCCTCACTGTCCTTCCCTGTCCCTACAAACAAGGATTAGCACAGTAAAACACACTGACACTCTCCCTACCTATAGTTTTCTGTCCCTATAAAAAATGTTTTTTTAAAGATGGTTGATGATGAATGCTTTAGCACAGTATAGCACAAGGAGAATTTCCCTCACTGTCCTTCCCTGTCCCTACAAACAAGGATTAGCACAGTAAAACACACTGACACTCTCCCTACCTATAGTTTTCTGTCCCTATAAAAAATGTTTTTTTAAAGATGGTTGATGATGAATGCTTTAGCACAGTATAGCACAAGGAGAATTTCCCTCACTGTCCTTCCCTGTCCCTACAAACAAGGTTTAGCACAGTAAAACAGACTGACACTCTCCCTACCTATCCTTCTCTTTCCCTAAACTAAAGGAATCCAGGTTAAGCAAGAAAAAAAAATGTCACTGTCCCTGCCTATGCTTCTCTTTCCCTGCTCCGGAACACACTACACTAGGCCGCCGTGCTGGCGGCCTTTTATAGTGTGGGGCGTGTACTAAACACCCTCAGCAATAATTGGCCACAGGCATCCTGCCTGTGGCCAATCATTGCTCTCCTCACTGCCGGCGCTGTGATTGGCCAAGCATGCGGGGTCACAGTGCATGCTTGGCCAATCACAGCGCCTGGATGACACTGCGATGGCGTAGTGCATTGTGGGCCGCGAATTAGGCGCGAACGGCCCTAATCGTTCGTTGTTCGGCGAACGATCGAACAGCCGATGTTCGAGTCGAACGTATGTTCGACTCGAACACAGAGCTCATCCCTAGTCAGCTACCATGGCATGAGAATTGTGTTATCACAGAGTGGTGATAAGTGGTATTTGATCCAAGGATTCCAGGTTTTTTCGAAAGCTGGAATTTGATCTCTTTCTATTGCTAGCATTTTGGCATGAGACATGAAAACGTTTAGTCTGGATTCAGTCTCGGGTACCTCTAGGTCGGGGGTCCT
The DNA here is from genome assembly GCA_029206835.1 of Rana muscosa. Taxonomy (NCBI): domain Eukaryota; kingdom Metazoa; phylum Chordata; class Amphibia; order Anura; family Ranidae; genus Rana; species Rana muscosa. Next base: position 273,056,462 of record CM055117.1, read on the forward strand.
CCACGCCTTTGCGATTGTTTGCTTAGCCGCCGTGAGGAGTTGGTGAAGGAGATTAAATTGTCTATAAGTAATACAGTCCGGTTTTAGATTGAGCAAGGCTGTGGCTGGGTCAGGTTGCACATTGAGATTAAACATTCTGGAGGCAACTCCAAATATTTTTTTCCAATATATCTGTTCCAATGGGCAGGACCACCATATGTGCAAGTGGGTGCCCGGGTCAAGGCAGCCCCGAAAGCATTGCGCCGTTTGGTTTGGCGTAAATTTGGCCAACCTGGAAGGGACGAGGTACCAACGAGTTAAAACCTTATAGTTGGTTTCTACCGCCAGGATATTTGGAGAGGAAGATTTAGTTGCGGACCAAATTTTAGGCCAGTCAGCCATATCAAATGTTCTATCCAGGTCCTCCTCCCATTTACGGGCATATGGGGGTTTATCAAGACCAGGGTAAGTTGAAATTTGGGAGTATAAAGAAGATATCATACCTCTTGAGTGGGGATCCTTCAGACAGGCTGATTCAAAGTTTGTGGTATGTGGCGGGGAGGTAGTAGTACTTAGTAATGGTGCGTAGAAATTTATGATCTGGAGATATCTAAAGAGTTCGGAATTTGGTAAATTATAGGTGTCGCAAAGGGTAGGAAATGTGAGGAAGGATGTAGAAGATATTAGGTTACTAAGCCATGTAATGTTCACAGAGGTCCAAGCCTTGAATGATTTGGGAAAGACCCATGCTGGGTAGAATGAGGGTTTTTTGGAGAAATGATAATAAAGGGTTGTGGGGAGATTGTAGTTGGTGTTTGAATTTGAGTTTGTCCCATAAAGATAGAAAATATTTGGTGATGGGGTTACGCAAGGTTTTGCGTTCCTTGGGGAGGAGCCATAACAAATTGGAGATGGAGAGTGGGTCACATTCTGCGGCTTCTATTATAACCCATAAGGGTATTTTATGAGTAGCATGATATTTAGAAAGGCTGACAATGTGTGCAGCTCTATAATAATTTGCAAAGTTCGGAAAACCAAGACCTCCTCTGAGTTTTGGTAAATGTAACGGGTGAAGTGAAATACGGGGTTTAGTGGAGCCCCACACAAAGGTTGTTGTCCTTTTTTGAAGTAGTCTAAGGTAATAAGATGGGATTGAGATTGGCAAAACTCTAAAAAGGTAAAGTAGTTTTGGGAGAATTGTCATTCTGATTGCATTCATTTTGCCAATCCATGAGATCGGGAGATGTGTCCATTGCTGTATAAATTTTGTAATTTGTTTTAGAATTGGGGGGTAATTTACTGTGAAAAGGTCGGAATAGGAGGCTGTTAGATGAATTCCTAAGTAGGGAATTGACCTCTCAGCCCAAATGAATGGGAGTGAATGTTTAACCGAATCTAATTCTACTTTGGAGAGAGATATATCAAGGCCTCTGGATTTTTTAGGATTTGTTAAAAGGCCTGAAATCATCCCAAATTTGTTGAGGATGGGAAGGAGGTTGGGTCCTGAAACTTGTGGGGAGGACAAAAATCAATTTGGACATTTTTAATTACAGTGTTCTCATTTTTGTTGCCAGCGGTTTAGACATTAATAGCTGTGTTGAGTTATTTTGAGGGGACAGCAAATTTACACTGTTATACCAGCTGTACACTCACTACTTTACATTGTAGCAAAGTGTAATTTCTTCAGTGTTGTCACATGAAAAGATATAATAAAGTGTGGTAAAACGGGACTTTAAAAATCGTGTGAAGCTTGTCGCCCAAAAAGGAGCAGGAGCTTCTTTTGGGTGACAAACGCGCATAGGGAAGCCTATTGAAATGAATGGGCTGCCCTATGTGTAACATGTGGAACTGCGTAAAACTCACTCACACAAAATTATGAGCAGGATCACGAGTTCCCTCTACGTGAAGTGTGAATGGGTACTCGTAGAAGCTACACTTTTATAGATCATGTTTCATCCATGGAAACTATAGTAGAGCTTCAGTGAATGGAGGAAGGGAGCAGATAAACAGGGGGGGTCATTTTTGCTGTGGTTGCTCAGCATAGCATGTGTACCACTCCATCTGTCTAATCAACCGTCTGTTTTTACGCCCATGTAAATGAGCCCTTAGGCTGCTAAAACCACATCAAACCCTCTCAACAAGATCCGAAGGAGCATATTTTCAATTATTTACAACATTGATTATTTTGTTCCACTTACAACATTGATTATTTTACGGCCCTGCCTTGTAAAACCAGATTAGTTATCAAGTGATGAAAGATGAAGTTAAAGTAAACTTTTACCTTGTAAAACAACCCATTCCATTTAAAACAGAAATGAAAGGCAAAACATTTGTGTTTATACAGGATATAAAATAACATTATAAATACCTTTTTTTACTTTTATTATAAGAGATCACATAATCAGTTTCAGCTGCATAAGGGGCTTAGAGAGCAAGGGGTGGAGAAACAGCAATACACGGATCTTCCAAATGAGTGGCTGTGCGGGGGGGAATGTCAGCACTAGTCTGATTATTGGAGGTCAGGCAGGCTGTTAGCCCAGCACAGCTAGAAAACTGACCACGCTGGGATGGATGTGCTCTCTTGCCTAGCGTGGTCAGTTTGAAATATGAAAGCAGAGGAACTGGCAGGACACCCAGGTATTTCACACAAAGGAAGCAATACAAAGAGAACAGGATACTTTTTAACACAAGTACATGGTAGAAAAGACACATATCAGGAACATGAAATGTTGGGGTAACAAATTCTGTAAGCCTTATGTGTAGTATAGGACATTATGATCTTTTATTAGCAGGTTTAAATACTGCAATATATGTTATATTATAGATATATGTTGAAGCTGCTACATGGGGATGGGCCTAACACCCCCGGTTCGGTTCGAACCAGAACACCTCGAACAAGCAAAAAGTTCTAGTGAACATGCGACATTAAGCTTGGGTTCACACTAGCGCGATCTCAGAGATCGCATGTGATTCGCACCAGCACTGCAGGTGCCAATCACATGTGATCTCTGAGCAATGCAAGTTCAGCCATACAGTTTTATGGCTAAACTTGCATGGATTTGCACAGAAGATTTGTTTTTCCCCGCACTAGAATCGGATTGCATGGGTGTTCTCACCTATGCAATCCGATTCCTGTGCGAGTTCACAGTTCGCACTGCGATCTGTGAACTAAACTGGGGGTGTCAATAACTTTGTTAATGACACCTGCAGTGGTTCGCACAAGGCGGTGTGACCTGCCTGCGGGAGATGAGCGATGCGGGAACCGGCGCTGGTTCCCACATCGCACTAGTGTGAACCTAGGGTAAACATTAAAATCTATGGGACACAAACAAAAATCAAAAGTCCTCATTTTAAAGGCTTATATGCAAGTTATTGCCATAAAATGTGTAAGGGGACCCGGGTATTGCCCTAGGGGGACAGGTATCAGTGCAAAAAAACGTTTTTAAAACAATCGTTTTTTCAGGAGCAGTGATTTTAATGATGCTTAAAGTAAAACAATAAATATGAAATATTCCTTTAAATATCGTTTTTAATTTTTTTTTAATAATTGGTGTGGGGTCCCCCCCAAAATTCATATCAGACCCTTATCTGAGCATGAAGCCTAGAGGTCAGGATGGGAGGGACGAGCGAGCACCCCCCTCCGGAACCATACCAGGCCACATGCCCTCAACATGGGATGGTGGGTGCTTTGGGGCAGGGGGGGCACTGCGCCCCCCACCCCAAAGCACCTTGTCCCCATGTTGTCTTCCCACAACCCTGGGCTGTGGTTATCGGGGTCTGCGGGCAGGTGACTTATCAGAATCTGGAAGCCCCCTTTAACAAGGGGCCCACAGATCCCGCCCCCCATGTGAATGGGTATCGGGTACATTCTACCCCTACCCATTCACCAAAAAAAGTGTCAAAAAGTAAAAACCACAAGAGACAGTTTTTGACAATTCCTTTATTAAAAAAGAAAGAAAAAAAAAGTGCCCCACGATGTAAATTCATCGTCAATCACACCGTCCAACAGACCCAAAAAAATTGAAAAAAATTAACTAAAAAAACTGTGCCTCCATGGGAGGCCTCCTGGTGACTGCTGTCTTTTCCCTTTGACAGCTCTTATATAGGCAAGGCCACCCGCTGATGTAACCGGATGACCCCGCCCCCTCTGACATCACATGATGTCACATAATGTCAAAAGGGGGCAGGGTCACTCTGTACCTCACAGGGTGGCCCCGCCCTTGCCTATATAACACCTGTTTATAAGAGAATCACTGGGGAAGCAGAGCGGAACCAAACATACCTCTTATAGAGGTAATATTCAAGGCGGGTGCCAACACCAAGACCGGAGCAGCAGGGATGGCCTGCAACATAGGTTGTACCAGAGCAGCCACAGTGGGAGGTTCCAAATGAGCAGTGTGATTTAGGAACGTGTGTAACGCTATGGCAAGCTGATCCCTGCGGTGATCCTGCTCATCCATTCTGGAAAAAATATTACCAACAAGTGGATTGCCTGCAACTTCTGAATTCATGGCCTTTGCCTACTGTCAGGAACCATGAATCAGAATGACACAGAAGAGCAGTAAAAATCACACTATATTCTGGGCGCATGCGCGGGGACTCGGAGAAGGACGTGTGCTGACCGAGCTCCCGGCACCCCGACCCACCAGAGCTAACGATAGCGCAGGCACTGAGGTCCGTGAGCCAGGACCGATCCCACACCAGCCCCGAAGTGGCGATGAACCGTAGGGCACAGGGGCAGCCGCGGAAAGGACACGATACGCAAACTACAGCCCAGAAGAGAGCAGGGCCTTCCCCTACAGCACAGCCGCGATCCAAGATGGCGCCGGGTAAGCCAGACACACGAGGCAGCACGGCAGCAGCCAGATCCGACGGCGCTACACAGAGAGGAGACAGGCAGCTAAATCTGGAGCCAACTAGGGATCCATTCTCCTCACAATCCTCGGGAGAGGTGGAGACCGGACAGCGGGGTGAGTCACTATCACATCCCCCATCCCCAGCCATATACGCTGATAGACATGACTCTCCAAACTCCCCTGCCTCCCCTGCCTCCTCCATGGATAGGAACATGGCAGACTTAGCAGAAGTCCTCATTAGCCAATCCAGCCAATCCAGCCAGGATATGCCAATTCCCCAGCTCTCACACTATTCCCCTGATGCTGTACTGTTGGGCAGATTCTCCACCATGCTGCAGCAGGAGCTCTCTAAGGCCTGCACATTAATCACCACTGACCTGAAAAAAGACATCCATAGCTTGGGAGAGCGTTTTGAGCTAATTGAAACCAAAGTGGATGGAGCCATCAAAAGGGTCAACCAGAACTCAGCCATGGTGACAGACCTCCAGGATAGATTAGAAGAGGCATTCACAAAAATTGAAGATTTGGAGAATCGTTCTCGTAGGTACAATATCCGCGTGCGTGGCCTCCCTGAAACTCACACAGATCTAGAGGGGGCTGTAAAAGACCTGATGAAAACCCTTATCCCTGATATAGCCAACCACCACATGGAAGTTGATCGCGTTCACCGAGCACTGACAGCCCCAAGGGCCGACGGCCTACCACGAGACATTATTGTTAAGCCACATCACTACCGCATTAAGGACAAGATGATGCTTGCGGCTCGCAACAGGCCGGACCTGTCGCTATTTGGAACACCAATACAGCTCTTTACAGATTTGGCGCCATCAACGGTCCAGAAACGCAGAAACCTACGGCCATTACTCCAGCAACTTATGGCCAAACAGATTAAGTATCGATGGTCGTTCCCTTTTAAGTTATCATTCACTTACAACGGAAAGTCCCACTCCTTTTCCACGTTCCAAGCAGGCGAAGACCTACTGCTTAGTCTCGGCATCATTGCACGGGACTCTCCGACTCCGATTTCATCTCCCCCTCGTCTGGATCATCGTCCCCTCTCCCCGATATGGCAGGATCGCACACGCTCACAGGCCAGAAATGCTCGCCGGAATACCTGAGTATTATTGCTCTTCTCTCTTTTTGCTTTTTTGCCCCCTTTTGGGAACTGTTAGTGCTTGATTGCACGGATTTGGCCTGGGCCCATGGTGGACTATGGGCCTGATGGGGCCATCGTTACCGTTCACAGTTCACAGGTTACAAAGTCACGGGTTACAAAGTTACTGGAGTTCCTGGTTCTTCGGACTGGCTGCCAGCCGAATATTTTACAACCCCGACGGGCCCAACCTGGTTGAAGAAATTTTGCTTTTTGCTTTTTAGCAGTCTGGGGGCCTTAGTCGGACCGCAATGTGTTCCCCTGTTGGGCTGTGGCTCGGGGGCCGGAACGACCGATGGGGACCCTTCCGGCCCCGGCGCCACTGGCCTTGGGAATGCATGTTCCTATAGACAGCCTGTTATGTTAAAACTGTATTGATTGATTTTGTCATTTCCGATATGACCTCGAATAGCCTGCTCGTACAGAGTGTAATCATATTTGGGTCGGGGTGGTCATGCTTGCCACCCAACTGCAAGACTACCTGTCCTACGACAAGGATGGTACCCTTGCACCTAATTTGCCGGATGTTGTCTCCGGCAGGGGTTATTCCCCATTCCTTCATTCATCAGCTAGGATTGAGTTATATTGGTTGTTTGGGCCTAAGGCCTATGTATATGTTTTTTTGCTTTTATTTTTGTTTCTCTTCTTCTCTAATGCCTTTTCCTTCTCTCCCTTCCCCCTCTTTCTTCGGAGCCTCGGTTCAGCGCCCTTCCCTTATGTCATGGTCTGAGAGGTCACATAGCCGAACAGTCATCATTATCGGGACCCTTCTCGCTTCATTCATTATGCAAGGTAAGAGTGCTCTGCCCCACCACGATGGCCACCACATATAACACAGACTATTCGATAGTTAGCCATAATGTACATGGATTTAACTCCCCTACTAAAAGAACTAAGGCTTTCCAGTTTTATCATAAACAGAAGGCTGAAGTCCTGCTATTACAGGAAACTCATTTCTCCAATGTCTCAGCGCCCCGTTACCTCAATGGGAAGTATCCACAGTTTTACTTGGCAGGGGGTCGGGAAAAGAAGGGCGGTGTAGCCATCTGCTTTTCGAAACGGACCCCCTTTACCCCCATCGCTATCGTTAAGGACAAGAGAGGTAGATATATTATGGCAGTGGGGCGGCTCCATGACCAGGAGGTGTCCTTTATATCATACTATGCCCCGAATACTGGACAGCCGGAATTCTTTAGCAAAATGCTGAAGATTCTTATGCCCAAAGTCCAGGGTCAGGTCATTATGGGAGGCGATAGTAATATTCCCTTGGACAGAATTATGGATAAATCGGACTCCTCTAGACCAACATTGAAACGCCCACCGACTGGAAGCAGCAAGGTTGCACGTCTGTTTCATTTCTATGACCTCATCGACGCCTGGCGAGAAAATAACCCTACGGTCAGAGACTTTACACACTTTTCACAAGCCCATCACACTTACTCGAGGATAGACCACGTTCTAGTACGTACGCCTTTGCTACCATTTATTAAGTCGGTTAAGATTTTATCTACCCCTTGGTCTGATCATTCCCCGATAAAACTCTCTACTTCAGGGCTATGGACTAAATCTAGACCCTCCCCGTGGAGACTTAATGTGAGCTTGCTGAATGACCCTACAATCTTTTTAGAGATTCAAAAGGAAATACAGGAATACTTTAGACTTAATAAGGCATCGGACACATCCCCCGCAATTAACTGGGTAGCTCATAAAGCAGCGATTAGGGGCATATTGTTACAAGTGGCAGCCAGGATTAAACGCAATAGGGAACAGGCAAATAAGATTCTGGAAACTAACTTAGATAACTTACTTAGTGAACAGCACAGAAATCCCCTGGTAGATATAAGGCATAAAATTGATGAGGCTCGACTAGCACTAAATCTTAGCTTGACTACTTAAGCGGAGAAACATATTAGTTGGTCTAAGCACAGGTTCTATACGATGGGTGATAAACCTACCACAATGTTAGCTAGAAAACTGGTTCCTCGACCGTACACACCGACTTTGCCTAAACTACGACTATCCACGGGCCTAACCTCCCAGAACCCCGAACGGATAATTGGAGAATTTCACAAATTTTATGCTAAGCTGTATGGAGTGCAGGACAAGTTCGATTCATCTGAAGCGAGCACATTCTTTCGCGACTTACAGCTGCCTAAATTGACACAAGCCCATGCGGAACTGATGGACGGTGCTCTTACAGAGCCTGAAGTCAGGGCTGCAATCAAAACCCTACACCCTACCAAGGCCCCTGGGCCAGATGGATTCCCGGGTCACTACTATAGGAAATATCACGATCTTCTGGCCCCACATCTCTGTACTTACTTTAATGACCTGAGAAGCGGCAGCAAGCTCCCCAGCCATGAAAATGTAGCCTATATAAGTGTTATCCCGAAACCAGGAAAGGACCATACAGACTGTTCCAATTATCGCCCAATTTCTCTGATCAATACGGATCTTAAGATTCTAACCAAAATACTGGCCCAGAGACTTAATACTTTTCTTCAGTGTTATATCCATCCTGACCAAGCAGGTTTTGTCCCGACAAGACAGGCATCGGACCAAACCCGCCGGATAATTAACCTTCTCTCGGCGGTTCGGTCTGATTGGGATGGAAAGGGGACTAGGAGGGGAATGTTACTTTCATTGGATATCCAGAAGGCGTTTGATTCTATCTCCTGGGACTATCTTTTTGATGTTCTTACACGCTTTGGATTTGGGAGACGCTTTCTGGATCTCCTTCACATATTATATGATTCCCCCAGTGCCTCGCTAATGCTCAGAGGATATACATCCCAAACATTTCCTATCAGGAGAGGAACTAGACAGGGCTGCCCGTTGTCGCCACTATTATTCGCCCTGGCGATTGAACCACTAGCGCTCAAAATTCGCGCCTGCAGAGATATACAGGGCATTTATTGCGGAGACTATGAACACAAATGTTTACTCTTTGCGGACGACTTGTTGCTGACCTTGACCTCACCGATCACATCCCTGCCTAACTTGTATGCTATTTTGCAGCCTTTCTCCAACATTTCCGGGTTGGCAATTAATCATAGTAAGTCAAGAGCACTGAACTTATCTTTGCTAAGCTCCACTCAGGCTACGCTTGAAAAATCATTTCAATTCCGATGGGAATCCACAGCTCTCCCTTATTTAGGCATACAGCTGACCTCATCTATTGGTGAGTTGTACAAAGAGAATTATCCAGCCCTTTTCAAACGGCTAACAGCTGACATGGCTAAGTGGCAGGTTCACCCGCCATCGTGGTTTGGCAGACTTCACTCAATTAAAATGAATGTTCTACCTCGATTATTGTATTTCTTCCGTACCTTGCCAGTTTCATTGGCCCGTGATGACCTTAAACGATTCCAGAATAAAGTACTACAGTTTATTTGGGGTGATAAGAGACCCAGGGTGAATAGGAGCACTCTATACACGTTGAAGCGGAGAGGAGGACTTGGTCTTCCAGACTTATTAAAATATTTTTATGCTGCCCAGATAGCACAACTTACAAGGTTTCACTCCCAACAGGCACAGGCCATTTGGATGGCTATGGAATCTTATTCCTGCCGTCCCAAACCTATTTCTTATATTTTATGGCTCCCTATCAAGGAGCGACCTCCTATACTTTGCCCTACTTTATCCATGTCACTGGAACTATGGGACAGACTCTCCAGATCTCACAAATTCAAATCTCCTCATTCTCCACTGACACCTCTGCTTCAAAATAAAGCATTCACCCCGGGTCTCACTCCACTAGCGTTCGAATGGTGGACTAATAAGGGTTTTAAGTGTATTGCTGACTTGTGCGATCATAGAGGTATGCTGACCGAACGGACTATGGCTGACAGACATCAAATGCCTCCAGCGGAGGGTTATAGGTTTGCCCAAATCTCACATTATGTACAAACCCTGGCTCGCAAGAGCAACCTAGCAACCCAAACTCCCATGGAACATCTATGCAAAAATTATGATAAAATTAAAGGACATTTATCTGCTATATATTCGATATTGCTGAGTGTATCGACAAAGCTGACTTATATGGTCCAATGGGAGACCGACTTGCAGGAAACCCTGGATCTGGACGAATGGCATAGGATAGCCGAGACAGCATCTCGTTCGCTCGTCAATACTTCAATAATTGAGGCCAATTATAAGGTTCTACTGAGGTGGTATATGGTGCCGGTCAGACTGGCAACTTTTGTCTCAGGAGCTACCCCGTTGTGCTTTAGAGGATGTGGCCAGATGGGCACCACCTATCATATTTGGTGGACAGGCCCAAAGGTCCGGAGGTTTTGGATCAGGGTGTATAATTTAGTTTACTCCCTTACCCAACTAAACCTAACTAAATCAGCTAAGCAAGCACTACTGGGGGGAGGGGATGTGGAAGCCTCCAAGTCCTGCAAGAGGCTCTTGACATTTATTTTTATTTCAGCCAAAATCACTATTGCTAGGAACTGGAAATCGGCAGCTCTACCATTCGATCAGCTTAAAGGCAAATTGTCTTGGTTGATGCTAAACGAACGCTTGACCGCTCTGGCCCAAGATAAAATGAAACTGTTTCATGGAGTTTGGGACCCATGGCTTCGTTACCTAACTAATGACCCGGGGATGTTTACAGCATAGCCTAGGGGATTAGGTTGAGATGTCTGGATGCTGAATCGGGGCTCCTCCCCCCCCCCTCCCTCCCCCCATTCCCCCCTCCTCAACTGTCCTTTCCTTACTCTGTCTCCTTCCTTCTATTCTTTGTCACTGTCCTCTTTCCTCTCTTTTGAAATTTGTTTATTGTTTATTTTTGGAGTCAGATCCAGACCTTAGAGGTTTGTGCTGCTCCCTGTTTTCTCAGCTCCTACGGGACCATTGTCAGTCTGATCAGACCTCTGGGCTGCCCACACGGCCGGCTGAGTTGCGCCCCCCCCGATAGATGGATGGGGGGGCGGCTCATCTGGGTGGACGGTTCAGATATGATCTGCGATGCTAATAGGGGTTAACGGCTCTACGGAGCTTCGGACTACTCCAAGGACCCCTACACTTGGTGATCTTCATTGTGTTACCCCAAATGTTGATTGTGACTGTACAATGTTATGTGGCGACTTTTATACATTTTGTATGACAAAACTTGAATAAAAAGATTGAAACACAAAAATCACACTATTTATTAAAACCTTAAAATTGTATAAACAGAGCAAACGTAGTCAAAACATAGCCAGAGTTCGGTAACCAGGACGGTTAATCAGAAAAAGTCAGAGAAACAGGAGTCCAGAGATCAGCAAAGTCGGGTGCAGCAAACAGGAACAGGAACCAGAAGGGAAGTCAGCCAAGCAAAAATATTTCACAGGAAAACACAGCAGAGAGAGTCTGGATATGTTGACCAAGGCAAAGGCACAGAAGATCTGATCCAAGGAGTTTATATAACCAGCAGCTCTAGCAGACGAGCAGGAAATGAAGACCAGGTGAGTCACTGTGGAAGGAAGAGTCTTTGGCAATTAACCGTCAGCTGAGCAGAGCTCTGAGAAGGAAGGACTAAGCATAGCCCTGACAATTACATAATTTAAAAACACAAACAATCCCAGTATACAAACCATTGGTAAAAAATAAAAAAGGTGAAAAAAATAGTGCATCGGAAGATGTCCTTTGATGACGTAATGTATCGAGCAGAGCCTCCTACTGACGTCATCGCACTCTAGAAGTCAGATATTTTCTCCTGGCTGGGTGATATTTTTACATGCTTGGTGATTAATTTTTAAGTAAGTAAGTTGTAAGTGTATTTATTTATTATAATAAATGCTTTAAAGGCTTTTTTACACTATGGAAAGGCAATTTGTGTTTGCTTTGCATGGCTTTACTATTCTTTTTTGAAAGGCTTTCCTGGTGGCTATAGCTGATGTATGGAAGGTGACGTCACTAGGTGGCAGGGTCTCTGGATGACGTCACCAGTTGGCCATGCCCCATGGCTATATCAGTAATGGCACATGCCGGAGCTAACACAACAGCGGGAGCTAACGGGAGAAAGAAGAACCGGCAGAAGAACCAGAGGAAGAAGACAGCAGAGGGAGAAGAACCGGAGGGAGAAGAATTGGAGAAAGAAGACATCAATGGAGGGAGAAGAACTGGAGGAAGAAGACATCCCTGGAGAGAGAAGAACCAGAGGGAGAAGACCGGAGGGAAAAGACACGTTGGGGCTACGATGGGATACAATCTTAATTTTTAATAAAGGACTTTGTCCAAAACCTGTGTACTGTTTTTATTTATTTTTTACACTTTTTTGGGTGAATGAGTAGGGGTACATTGTACCCCTACTCATTCACATAGGGTGGGGGGCTGAGATCTGGGGGCCCCTTGTAATAAGGGGGTTCCAGATTTTGATAAGTCCCCTACCCGCAGATCCCCACAACCACCGCCCACAGTTGTCGGGAAGAAGCCCTTGTCCCTATCAACATGGGGACAAGGTGCTTTGGGGTGGGGGGCGTAGAGCCTCCCTTGTTCCAAAGCACCAACCCTCTCATGCTGAGGGGATGTGGTCTGGTATGGTCCAGGAGGGGGGGTGCTTTTTTGATCCCCCTTCCTGACCTGCAGGGCTGCATGCTCGGATAGGGGTCTGGTATGGATTTTGGGGGGACCCCATGTCGTTTTTTTTGGCTTGGGGTTCCCCCTCAAGATTCATACCACACTCACTACCAGGCCTAGTATTGTCGGATCAAAGTCGGATCCCGTTCATTGAAGTCAGACATGAAGTCGTAGGGCAAAGCTGAATCGGAAGTTGTCCAACGTCCATGTCGGAGCAGTGTGAACTCGGCTCAGCTACAGATGGAGGGTACAGGTGCAGCATTCTGTCCCACTACTTGCAGGCTGTCAAACTCTACAAGAGGCTGACAGCTACAGATGAATACTAGGAAAGCAAGAAGTCTGTGTTCTGGGCATTCCTCCCTGGATGCATACTGCCCTAAACATAAGTACCACTAGGTACACCACCCATACATCCAGCGGCAGTATCTGAATTTGACAGGCTGCTGGCAGCGTGACTGAATGCTGCACCTATGCCCTCCTTCCACAACTAAATGTCAAGTCTACATAGGGTCTTAGGCCTTGTTCACACACGCATACTTTATCATACGCCCATGTGAGGGGCATGTTTTCCTGCACGGGGACGCATAGGTGTTCTGTGCATTCCCGTGCAGGCCATCCCGTTCCTTTCAATTGGGACATAGCCGCTGCTCTCAATTTGACAGCTGTGCGGTGGCAGGTGCACATCCCAAAATGCAGACTGTGTGCGTTTGGGGTTATACAGCCACAAGGCTGTCAAGATGGAAAGAGGGGTTGTGTCCATGTAGCTGCTGCATTCCAACTGAAATGAATGGGACTGCCTTCACAGGGATGTACAGAACGAATGAGGGACAATTGAGGGAGTAAATGAGCTGTGGCACTCGTATCGGCAAAATGTGGGTGTGGCCAAAGTCTTAATGGTGGGAAGGGCTTAACCTCCCTGGCAGTATGATTCTGTCTGATTTTAGGTGCTGAAAGCGGTACAATTATTTTGCATGGAAATTTGGTGTTTTATATTGTAGGCCTGCAATTCTTATGCCGCATACACGCGACCATTTTTCTCGTCTGGAAAAATGTCATTTTTTCTCTTTGACGAGAAAAACGACCCTGTGTGGGCTTTCCATCATTTTTCCCGACGAGAAAAACGGCAAGAATCACGACGAGAAAAATTAGAACATGCTCTAATTTTTCTCGTCGTGATTCACGGCATTTTTTTCCGTGGCAGTTTTCCCATAGGGTAACACTGCCAGGGAGCCTACACACGGTCGTTTTTCTCGACCAAGAGAAAAAATGTCATGAAAACCGGCCGTGTATAGGGGACCAAGACGTTCCTCGTTTTTCCCGTCGATTTTCTCGACGGTGTTTTCACCGTCGAGAAAATCGATCGTGTGTACACGGCATTAGGAATAACTCACTTAAATCTGTCCATACCAGAGTCTAGTAGACATCCCGGGTATGATAAAGTTTGAAACACAAAATCATAAATTATATTATAATAAATAACTATAAATAATTATAACAAATAATAATATAAAAATAATAAAAATTATTCAATAATATAATCAAATCAAAAACACTGAAATTTGCTCAGTTGCAGAATTGTCGCTGTCATTACTTTCAGTGTTTGATGACAAATTTCCCCACAAATCGCTATCGCTCAATTCTGCAAGTGATTCGAATTTATTATCGCTGTTTTCTAGCTGGTCTAAAACCACTTTTGACATAAAGGGACACTTTTTGGTTGCTATGGACAATCTCCAAATTCCAGGCAGAAAAAAATGTATAATATAAAAGTGCATACAGGGCACTGGACAGGCCACTAGGGACAAAGGGGATGTGTAATTATTTTATACAGTACTGTAATCTGTAAGATTACAGTATACTGTATGTGTATTGTGTTTTTACTTTTTTGAATTTGGTGCCGCAACGTCGCAGGGAACGGAGCTCGGCGGCACTGTGTGTGAATCGGGCGAGGAGACAGCTCGCACGCACAGCGGGGAGACATCGCAGGATCCAGGGGGACAAGGTAAGTAACTCTCCCTGTATCCTGCGATGCAGCCCGAGTCTGGCTCGGGGTTACCGTTTATGGTACTGAAATTCCACCCCGAGCGGGAATAACGCCAGGGAGGTTAAGGTGTGTGGCTAAACAAAACTCAGTTCTCTCACAAATGCTCCCCCTCCTCTTTTACTAATGCCCCCCAGTTCTCTCACAAATACCGCCCCTCCTCTCTTATTAATGCCCCCCAGCTCTCTCACCAATTCCCCCTCCTCTCTTACTAATGCCCCCCCAGCTCTCTCACATATCCCCCCTCCTCTCTTACTAATGCTCCCAAGCTCTTTTACCAATTCCCTCTCCTCTCTTACTAATGCCCCCAGCTCTCTCACAAACCCCCTCCTCTCTTACTAATGCACCCCCAGATCTCTCACATATCCCCCCTCCTCTCTTACTAATGCCCCCCCAGCTCTCTCACCAATTCCCCCTCCTGTCCTACTAATGCCCCCCCAGCTCTCTCACAAATCCCCCCTCCTCTTTACGAATGCCCCCCCCCAGCTCTCTCAAGAATTACCCCTCCTCTCTTACTAATGCCCGGCCCAGCTCTCTCACAAATCCCCCCTCCTCTCTTACTAATGCCCCCCCAGATCTCTCACAAATCCCTCTCCTCTCCCCCAGATCTCTCACAAATCCCCCCCTCCTCTCTTACTAATGCCCCCCCAGCACTCTCACAAATGCAGATAAATATTCATCCCTGTGCCTTTTTTAAGCACAGTGCTGCTGAAAGCTCCCAGTGCAGTGACTGTAGCATGGAGCCAAGGAGGAGTTCCACAGCACTTCACTTGGCTCCATGCTACAGTCCTGACAGACGGGGGAAAGAAGACACCTCTGGCATCCCCAAAGAGAGAGCAGCAATGTGGGCAGTTGTGGTGCCAGGACTCAGAGCACCCACCAGCAAATGTGGGCCATGTCCCCCCATGGGTGCCTGGTGCAAACACACAAAAGTATGTGGAGTGCTTCTGTGTGACAAGGATTTAAGTTCCTCCTACCTTCCACAAGCCGCTGACAGGCAGGAATGGAGCGACAGGGAGGAATGGAGCTGCTGACAGGAGGATTGGGGCCGCTGACAGGAGGATCGGAGCCACTGACAGGCAGGAACGGGGCAGCTGAGAGGCGGGATTGGAGCAACTGAGAGGTGGGATAGGGAGCCAGGGGCGAGTGCTGAGAGGTGGCCTGCAAATGATGTCATCAGTTGCTAGGATGCCGGTGGTTCTAACAACTGGGGACTGCATTGGGGGGAGCAGAGATTTCCAGCCAGATATTCTCCCAGGAATCCTCACTTGTTGCTGTGTGTGATAGCACCCATTGCACCCATTGGGGATACCACTATGGAGTGGACCTCAGCCCAGATCCGGGACGGTTGGGAGTTATGCCTATGCATTCCCATATGGGTAAACAAGGCCCTCACACGACTGTATGCTTTAGAAGTTTTTCTCACCTCCAGTCCTCAAGGCGCCCCAACAGGTCATGTTTTCAGGCTTTCCATTATTTTGCACAAGTGACTTGATCAGTTTCACTGCCTTAGTAATTACCAAGGCCATTTCATCTGAGGGAAATCCTGAAAACAAGACCTGTTGGGGCGCCTTGAGGACTGGAGTTGAGAAACACTGTGCTATAGTATGCCTTTGTGAATGAGGCCTAAGACCCCAGCACACTGGGCACACTGGGCATTTAGTTGTGGACAGAGGGCACAGGTGCAGCATTCAGTCCAACAAGGTTGGTTATTTTTGTTCTATTTACAATGGTGATTATTGTACTGCCCTGTTTTGTAAATTAGATTAGTTAGAAAAGTGATAAAATATGTAACTATTCTATATATATATATATATATGTAGTACAGGACACATTATCTATTATTAGCAGGCATAAATATATCCGGCGGCTACATAAATACATAAGACAAGGGCCCATAGCAAAATCTTCTTAGCGGCCTACGTGCTTTGTAACCTAAATGAGATTCAGAAATAGCTTTAAAATTTCTTGTACGTTCCTTCCCACAATCAGAACATAATGGAGTTTTAATGATATCCAATGCATCTCTAATGCAAAGACCTGTAGAAAGAAGTACTGGAAACAACTCTCTATCTATTACCAGCCTGAGCGGCTCGCGGAAATGGGGGGTGTTGTGAATCCGCCTGCGCCTCTTCCCACTTCTATTCTGGTATTATTAGTGCTGAGTTAGCAAGGACATTTTAATTTCTTCCTCTTACTACCGTAAGATTGGAGCAATCTCAAAATAGCCGGAGGGACCAGGAAGCACCTGATGTGATAAACATACGTACATGATTTTGTTTGGGAGGGTAGGGAGCGTTCTGTGGTTATCTCTGTGATGGAAATTATTAGCCAGCTTTGATTTCCAGATAGGTTGCTTTATTTTTTGCATGTCTCCCTTTCGGTTGTGTTTGGGTGTTTTTACCATAAAATTCTCTTGGTTTGTGTTCTTTAGGGGGTAGGAAATCATATATATGTCAAGATTGAACTTTGTATGATTCTCCTTATTGGTGTCGCGTTCAGTTAGTGCTCTTCCTCCTCTACCGTAGAATACTCAGATTGTCAATTACTACTAAATATAGCATATGTGCAGCCGGAGATGATGATAGGGGATATGCGAGCCGTAATCCAGGGACCAGTTATACAGGAGCTTAGACCATTTATAAATCAGCTATAGATAGAGGGAATCTGCTCGATCATATTTTACATTTAAAATGTATCTATACTTGAATATATATTATTATTTTACTATATTGCAGCTTACCAGTCCTTAGATGTGGTGGTTGCACTCGTTTTCTTTTATCAGGCATTGTTTCTTTTCTCTTCACCTGCTGATCCCCACAGTACCACATTGTCGCCATGCAGTACTGGCATTGTTTTTCTTGAACCAAGCTACAGAACCCCTTCCTCCTCCCCTCTTCTGCATAACAGAGGGGGAGGTATTTAGTAGTCCCAGATCAAACTGCTCTCTTTAATCTCTTTTAAAAACTGTCACCATGCAGTACCTGTATTGTCGCTCTAGAACCAAACTACAGGACCCCTTTCCCCTCTCTCCTGCTTCATAACTTTGTCCGCTGAGATGGTTGTCACCTTTATCAGTTTTTTTCTTCTCTGTGTGGCTTCCAGTACCACATTGTCACCATGCAGTACCAGCATTTTAGCCTTAACTGCAGAACCTCCTCTTCTTCATAACATAGGGGGAGGCAGTGGCGGCTGGTGCTCAATATTTTTTTGGGGGGGAGGCAGCAAACCAATTCCACCCCCCATAATGGGAGACGGACAGGAAGGCGGCGAATCCCCACCCTCCCCACGGGAGACGGACGGAAGGACGGCGATCCCTTAACCCTCCCGCAGGAGGCATCTGTCCTGTCTTCCATGGGGGGGGGGGTGGTGGGTTGATCCCCGCCTTCACGTCCATCCCCACAGGGGGGTTGGGAGATCGCCGTCCTCTCGTCTGTTTCCTGCGGGGATGGACGTGAAGGCAGGGATCAACCCCGGCCCCACAGGACAGATGCCTCCTTACCTTAGGGGACCGATTCCTGAGACTCCCTAGCCAATCGGGTCTCAGGACCCGCTTCCTGATTGGCCGGGAGGAGAGGCAGGAAGTCAATAGCAAATATTAATTTGCTATTGTCACACAAGTGGGTGGGCTCTTTTTTGAAGCCAATTAGAGCGGCAGGCCTCGTACACACGGCCGATTTTCTCGGCAAGAACCAGCAAGAAACTTGCTGGCAGAGAGGTCTTGCCGAGTAAATCGGTCGTGTGTACGCGACTATCGGGTTTCTCGTCGAGAAAACCGACAAGAAACCTCGACGAGAAAATAGAGAACCTGCTCTCTATTTTCTCGTCGAGATTCTCCTCGGCATGTTTCTCGATGAGAAAAGTGAGTGTGTGTACACTTACCTGTCCTCCCGGAAGCCCGCGCATGTTCGAAATGAATTCGACGCATGCGCCGTAGCTTCATAGGCATACGTAGGGTATACCAAGATGGCGGCGACGGCATCGAATGTGACGAGCGCATGCTCGTCGTAGTCGATGACGTCACCGCGTACGCTCCATTCAAAGAACCGCGGGTTCTTTGAAACGAGCGTGTGTACACTCGGCTGGGACAAGTTTCTTGTCCAAGAATCTCGTCGAAAAAAACGACATGTTTTTTTCAACGAGAATCTCGGTCATGTGTACGAGGGCGCAGGCTCTAATCACGTGCGTAAAGAAAAAAAAAAACAGTTGAAATCAATGCGGGGTGTTTTGTAGACCAAATAGATAGCTGGAAATGATGGGAACCGATAAATGTCAACAGAGGCAGAAAGCACAAGAAGCTATCAGCTTATAAGCTTTCTGGCAGGATCAACAGGCATTTTTTTGTACTTGGCCAACAGATATAGCCAAACTATTTCAATGGTACCTGTAGCAGATCGAAAGGGAGCAAATAAGAAAAGTTCAATGTTAGGGTTTACATACACTTTAAGGGCTCACATTTAAATGTGAAAAGTGTATAGTTTTTAATGCATCTAATCACTAAAGGCATCCATGAGGCCATACACACAGCTGCAGCCACAAACAAAAATGTGCTCCATGGATCGGACTTGTTTTTCTAGGACATCCCACAGATGCTCAGTTGGATTGAGATCTGGAGAATTTGGAGCCCAAGTCAACATCTCATTGTTGTGTTCCTGAAACCATTCTTGAACCATTTTTGCAGTGTGGGAGGGCACATTATCCCGCTGAAATAGACCACTGCCTTTGGGGAATACCGTTTCCATGAAAGAGTGTACCTGATCACCAACAATGTTTGGGTAGGTGGTACATGTCAAGTAATATCCACATGAATAGCAGGACCCAAGCTTTCCTAGCAAGCCGGCGGAGCATTACACTGCCTCCGCCGGCTTGCCTTCTTCCCATATTGCATCATGGTGCCATCAATTCCCCAGGTAAGCAAAGCACACACACCCGGCCATCCCCATGATGTAAAAAAACACATGATTCATCAGACCAGGCCATCTTCTTCCATTGCTCCGTGGTCCAGTTCAGATGCTCACGTGCCCATCGTGAGCGCTTTGGGTTGTGGACACAAGTCAGCATGAGCACCCTGACCGGTCTGCAGCTACACAGCCCCATGCACAACAAAATGCCATGTCCATTTTTTCTGCTTTCAACACATCAACTTCATGGACAACATGTTTACTTGCTGCCTAATCTAATATCCCACCGACTTTAAAATGTCATTGTAGATAAGCAAAATAAGCAATGTTATTTATTCACTTAACTTGTCAGTGGTCATAAACTTATGGCTGATCAGTGCACATTTCAATGTTGGGAACGCTTTGCTTTTTAGTTACGCCCAAGCGACCTGTAGGCATGAGATGGTATTGTTGAATTTAGTAGATTTCAGCTATTTGGGGTTACGTTCTAGTCTCAATGGATACCTGCTGATGCTACTATTCTGTTCTGATTGCCATTGTCCCCCCTAAGATAAGAGACATCAGCAGTGCCTTTCTGTACTTCTGACCTCCTCTCCACTTCCATTCACACAACATCATCAACTAGCAAAGCCGTCAACGCCGACCTTGCAGCTTTATGGAGCGCTCTGCATCACTCGTCAGATTATCTGCCCTGTGGGCGGTCGTATTGTACCTGAACAATGTTATTATTGATTAGATCATATGGAGTGGAGAAAAGCTTTGTACAATAGTAAGTGAATTAGAACAATGGTTGTTTCAGCAGGTGATCAGATATAAATGCCGCCTCTGGACGCAGCAACAGTCTCTGCTATGATCGCATACAAACTGGCCGAGTACTTGCAATCCGTTAAAACTTCATGGAAACGCCAACCCTGGACGCACACTTGACTGCTCGGATGAGTGGTTATATGTGAACAATAGCGACACCTGTCATTGATTTGTACAGAATACAAGTCTGACAGCCGCCGCTGACACCTGCAGCTGTTCCCGTACATTGTGTGCAATAGCATTTACAACCGTCGGCAAGAATCTGATTCTTGCCAGCAGCCAGACACAAACTTTCCTGTGAATATAACCTTAGGCTAAGTTTACAGTTGCGGCTGGAGGTCAGTAAAAAAAAAGCCCCACCCCAATCTGCCGCCGCCCCCTGGTCTCCAAGCTGCAAAGGCAGCAGTATGGAGGTATACACATGACACGACCACCCACCCTGTGACAGGTCATTTCCCACGTATTGATATTTCCACATTTTGGTAATGGCGTCACCTGTATCCCTGTCCCCTTTGTTTACATTTGTAGCAAAGTCCCGGGCCCCTTTCGGCTTAAAGGTGACCTCCAGAGTCAGGGACAGACAAAATCCTTCTGTGGAGAGTGGTTTTACAAGGCATGGTGGGTGTAATGCAAGATGAAAAGGGTGGGCGCCAGACACTTTTTGGGTGCAAAGAGATTTATTGTCTCTTAAACAGAACTGTGGGAGAGAGGGTTAGGGCTAGGACACCCTTAGGTAGATGCAATGTTCATTGGCAGACTCCGAGACTTCTATAAGCAGATACAGGTGAAGGCCTCCAGCTGG
This sequence comes from Rana muscosa, assembly GCA_029206835.1. Classification (NCBI taxonomy): domain Eukaryota; kingdom Metazoa; phylum Chordata; class Amphibia; order Anura; family Ranidae; genus Rana; species Rana muscosa. The sequence continues at coordinate 273,077,568 of CM055117.1, forward strand.
GCGCCACTTCTGTATAGGTAGGACACTGTCTTCTATGGCAACAATCTTGTAGAAGTTACTAACTGTAATTGTATTCAACTATTTCCAACATGAACAGTTCTCTTTACCCCACAATCACTCACTATGGGTCTTCACTCCACGAGCTCCCAGTCTCTCTTACTAGACTTCAGATCCAATAGCCACTGGATCCCCCACTGTTAGCACTCAGTAAACATGTGCATGATGAAAAAAATTGTTTTGTTTCGTTTTGATTAGTTAATCTAGTTTTTTTGTTTAGTTAAATTTGTTTAATTTGTTCAATTTGTTTTCGGGATTCGTTTTCAGAATTCGTATTCGGAATTTTCTAATTTATATCGAATTTACCGATTTTTTTCGATTCTAAATAAAATACATTTTCGAATCGGTCGAAACTAAAATGTTATATTGTTTTCGATTCAAATGCAGCAAAGTGCAGGAGGTGGAGTCTGTGTGTGTAGCTGCCCAAGGAGCGTCTTCTCCCCCAGAAACCACTCAGACAGTGTGGAGAGTGGCTATACCCCTCTAGCTGCAGCCCTTTACAGCCACTGGCAGCCTGTTGTAGTCAGTGGCGGTGCGTCCATAGAGGGCGCCGGAGCGCCGCCCCCTCTCGCTCCCGCACCGCCACTGAAAGACAATACACAGATTCATGCATTGCATGAATCTGTGTATTGTCACCGCTGCCGCGCTGCCCACTATACATATGGCCGGCCTCCTGGTGAGCGCCGGCCATATGAATTAGAGCGGCGGCCGGCGGTGGGTGTAACTTGGAAGTGCCTATCAGAGCCAGCGGCTCTGATAGGCTTTCCGAATACAGCTCTCACGCTGTATTCGGCTTCCAAAAACTCCTCCCAGGTACGCACGGGGGTGCGTTCCTGGAAGAAGACTGTGTGGAGGTTTCAGCCAATCAGGTTCACCGGATCTGGTTACCGGTAACCTGATTGGCTGAAGCGACATCGAGGGCGGGAGAACATATCGAGGACGGCGCGGACCGAGGAAGGTAAGTGCAGGGCTGGGGGGGGGACAGGCTGCATTTGGGGGACAAACTGGCTGAATATGGGGCACAAACTGGCTGAATATGGGGGACAAACTGGCTGCATTTGGGGGGAACTGGCTGAATATGGGGGACAAACTGGCTGAATATGGGGGGAACTGGCTGAATATGGGGGACAAACTGGCTGAATATGGGGGGAACTGGCTGAATATGGGGGACAAACTGGCTGAATATGGGGGGAACTGGCCAAATATGGGAGACAAACTGGCTGAATATGGGGGAACTGGCTGTATATGGGGGACAAACTGGCTGAATATGGGGGGAACTGGCTGTATATGGGGGACAAACTGGCTGAATATGGGGGGAACTGGCTGTATATGGGGGACAAACTGGCTGCATTTGGGGAACTGGCTGTATATGGGGGACAACCTGGCTGCATTTGGGGGGAACTGGCTGTATATGGGGGACACGCTGGCTGCATTTGGGGGGAACTGGCTGTATATGGGGGACAAACTGGCTGCATTTGGGGGAACTGGCTGTATATGGGGGACAAACTGGCTGCATTTGGGGGGAACTGGCTGTATATGGGGGACACGCTGGCTGCATTTGGGGGGAACTGGCTGTATATGGGGGACAAACTGGCTGCATTTGGGGGAACTAGCTGTATATGGGGGACAAACTGGCTGCATTTGGGGGGAACTGGCTGTATATGGGGGACACGCTGGCTGCATTTGGGGGGAACTGGCTGTATATGGGGGACAAACTGGCTGCATTTGGGGGGAACTGGCTGTATATGGGGGGGGGACTGGCTGCATTTGGGGGGAACTGGCTGTATATGGGGACAAACTGGCTGTATATGGGGGCACACTGGCTATATATATGGGGACACACTGGCTGTATATGGGGGCACACTGGCTATATATATGGGGACACACTGGCTGTATATGGGGGCACACTGGCTATATATATGGGGACAAACTGGCTGTATATGGGGGCACACTGGCTATATATATATATGGGGGCACACTGGCTGTATATGGGGCACACTGGCTGTATATGGGGGCACACTGGCTGTATATGGAAACAAACTGGCTGTATTTGAGGGGGCAAACTGGTGGCGTTTGGGCACAGTGGCTGCGTTTAATGGGCACAGTGGCGGCAATTGATTTTTTTTTTCAGTTTGTTTGCGCCCCCCCAAAAATTTGGAGCACCAGCCGCCACTGGTTGTAGTGACAAAGTGACAGCGGGGAAAGCAAGCTTGCATGGGAGTCGGGCTGTATCTGCTACATCTCCTGTCCTGTCATCCTGTCTCCACTGTCCTCCTAGCCCCTCCCTCACTCCATTGCTTGTCTAATCCAACATTCCGCCTCCCATTTGTGTCCGCACAACACCTGCATGCAATACACTGTGCTGGGAGAGGAGTTCTGTGGGCAGTTGGGTGGCAGTTTTGAAACAATGGCTACTAGCTGCCACAGACCCCTTTCCTCCCTCTACACCTCCCCCCTCTCCCCCCCTTCTCTCCCCTTAATTCCTTCTCCTTCTCTTCCTCCTTTTCACCTCCTCTCTCCTCTACCTCTCTCTCATTCTCCCTCTCATTCTCTCTCTCCCTCTGTCTTTCTTTCTCTCTCTCCCACCCTCATTCTCTCCCTCTCTCCTGTTCTCTCTTCTTCCCTCATTTTCCCTCCCCCTCTGTCATTCTCTCTACCTCTCATTCTCTCTCTCCCCCTTGTTCTCTCTCCTCCGCTCTCTCTTTCCCTCTTTACCTCCCTCGTTCTCTCGCTCCTTCTCCCTCTCCCTCTGCCATTCTCTCTCCCTCTCTCTTGTTCCCTCTCTCTTCCCCTCTCGCTCATTCTATCTCTTTATTTATCTCTCCTTCGTTCTCTCTCTAGTTCTCTCTCACTCTGTCATTCTCTCTTCCTCTCTCTTGTTCCCTCTTTCCGCCTCTCGCTCATTCTCTCTCTTTATTTTTCTCTCCATCGTTCTCTCTCTTCCTGTCTCATTCTCTCTCTCCCCCTCCTTCTCTCTCTCCATCTCCTTTCCTCACTCTCTCTCCCTTTTTTTTCTCACTCTCTCCCTTGTTCCCTCTCTCCTCCTTCCTTCATTCTCTCTCTCCCCCTCTCATTCTCTCTCCCTCTCTCTTGTGCCCTCTCGCTTATTCTCTCTTTATTTATCTCTCCCTCATTCTCTCTCACTCCCTCTCTCTTGTTCCTGCTCTCCCCCTCTTGCTCATTCTCTCTCTTTATTTATCTCTCCCTCATTCTCTCTCTCTCAATTCTCTCTCCCTCTCTCTTGTTCCCGCTCCCCCCTCTCGCTCATTCTCTCTCTTTATTTATCTCTCCCTAATTCTCTCCCTCTTAATTCTCTCTCCCTCTCTCTTGTTCCCGCTCTCTCCCTCTCGCTCATTCTATCTCTTTATTTATCTCTAGTTCTCCCTCCCTCTGTCATTCTCTCTCTCCCTCTCCTTCCCTCATATTCTCTCTCTCTCCTTTCATTCTCACTCTCTCCCTTGTTATCTCTCTCCTCCTTCCCTCATTCTCTCT